>BFEA01000183.1:1557263-1567995 GCA_003427395.1 Chara braunii
TGTGTGTGTGTGTGTGTGTGTGTGTGTGTGTGTGTGTGTTCATGTTCGCTGTAGTCGGCGGATGTCCGAATGAAGTTCTTGAGGCAGACTGTATCGTCAGACTGCAGTCGACTGTTCAGTCGGACATCCGCCGACTACAGCGAAGATGAACACACACACACAGAAACACACAGACACATACACCTCCACACACATACACACACACACACACACACACACACATTCTTCTCACACACACACACACATACACACTTTCTTCTCACACACACACACACACACACAAACACAAACACACACACACACACACACACAAACACACACACACACACACACACACACACACACACACACACACACACACACACACACACTCGATCAAGACCAAGAATCAATCAATCAATCAATCAACCAATCAATCAACCAATCAATCATTCAATCAATCGATCAATCAATCAACAATCATTCAATCAATCAAATACATCAATGGATTCATTGACTGATTGGTTGATTGCTTGAATGATTGAGTGATTGTTTGACCGATCAACAAAATGAATGTTTGACTGACTGCAAAAACAGGCATTGGTTGATTTATTGATCGTTTGAATGATGGGTTGATTGATTGATTGATTTGTTGATTCGCTTGTTCATTTAGTGTTATTGACTTGATGGTTCTCTGAATCTCGGCAATGTGCAGACCCCGACATTCGCAATGTCAACGAATGGCGGTGACGATGTCCCCGCTTGCTCGTCGCCGTGTGTGTCATCTCCACAGGGGACACCCTACGGTCGTGTGTGTGTCGATCGCTCTCTGAGTGCTGCGCTGGGCTTGTTGGGAGGATCACCGCTTAGTGGTGGTTCGGACGTGCAGTTGGGGAAAAGGCGTCGTGGTGACGTTCCGTCTGCGACATGTAGCATCGTTGCACATGGCCAGACGCACCGTCCATCTTTCTCGGGTTTGTTGGGGGCTTCTCCACCAGTTGTGCCGGCGGTTCGTAATGTTGTTGCGTATGCGGGTGTGCTTGGTGCTCCGTTGCTACCGTCCCCGCTCCTCCCTAGACGGCTGGACTACGCGTCCCCGTCTAGGCAACGACCAGTGCGTCGTGTCCGATGATTGTGCCGCGCTGGGACTGCAGTTGCGAGCTTTGAACATCGACTAGCAGAAGGATTGCCACCACAAAATTAAAAACATTCGCAAACATTTCCGGAGTATGCTGCAACTGAAGGAAGCGAAGAAAGAGAGTAACCCGCACGAGTGTGTGTCGGAGACGCAGTTCATGCAGTTCACGAAGAAACAACTGGTGGAGGTCTTGCATGACCGTTTCGGACCCGGTGTCCTCACAGGTGCAGAAGAGCGGATGGAGAAATCAGATTTCGTCGGTGTCGTCATGAAGAAGATGTATCCCTTCGGGTCGAGGACGAACGTCCAAGAGTTGACTGCTGATCCTGACGGTGTGACTGAGTATCATGCGCATGAGGTCGGCATGTGGTTCCTCCACGCTTGTCAGTTATGCAAGGACGATTGCCTTTGTATAGGCGCACAGACAAGGTGTATGGACTCGTTCAACATGTTATGGGGAAACAATGCAGCAGTAATATCACGACGTACTACGTTGAGTTTCGGCACACATCGGCAGTGGAGACTTTTCAGGGCACCATCATCATCTACGCGAAGAAGTCAGTGCATTTCGAGAAGTCTTACTCTCCGCGTGTGGCGATCGCAGTGATTCGGTGGAACAGTCATTGTTGGCGCGCCCCGGTCGGTTATCGTGCTCGCATACCAACAAGCACTTCGATACGTCCGAGACCCGGCTTTCGTCGACAGAATGAGAATGCGGACGACTCTTGGATGGACAGGTTGGCGGCATTCGTGTTCGGTTCGTCTCGTGTTTCGGACTGGGCTCAAAAGCTTCTGCGGCAGGAGGATTGTCCTTATAGAGCCGGGCCCGGGTCGTCACCGCTTCCATCGCCATGCGATCTGTTTGTCGCGGGTGGGACCGACCCAGTGGACGTCGCTGACGATGCTTCCTCCGGATCTGACCATGATGTCGTGGGGGACAGCCGTATTTTCATTATCGATGGTGAGGTGGAGGATGTGGTGACTGCATGCCATGATTCCGAACCGGCATCGAGCTCGGAATCTGAGGGTGACGATATAGAGTTGTTCGGCGTTTGACTGCTTGAATGCCTTTGTCGTTCACCTGACTTTCTTCTGTAGACTAACTGCGAGGCTGTACTATAACTACTAGGGTTATATTCGTAATTTTGTTGTTAGGGACTGACCGTGTGGACCGGCGAGACGCAGGGACAAAACTGCAATTTCGCAATCCCATTCCTGTTGTCGCATACCCAGTCTTCCCCATTTTCGTAGAGGCCGTAAGGGCTCACAGTGGGTATAGCCCGTAGCTGGGTCAGGGCGTAGAGGCCAAAAACTGAAATACAATATCGGTGGTCCGTAGGTTAGGTCCGGTAGGGTCCAGTACGTCTGCACCGATTCTATGAATCGAATAGGCGCAGTAGGTTTAGGACTTATAGCTTTTCATTTTAGCGTCACATCGTTCTGAGCCAAGCAAGTTTTTTGGCGGTGATTGTCTATAGGCGGCATCCTGAGACCTTCAGCGAGAGCAGCAGCCATAGCCAGCATCTGAGAGGTTGCCATAGTTGGTGCATTCTCTGCACATCTACCCCAGCGAGTGGCAGGGCTATTCTGAGACTCATCACTGAGTATTCGTGGGTGGTACACTACCGCCCATCTCCATTCGGGCTACGTTAGTGGTGTGGCAGCCATAACCGCTTTCTTCTTCGTCAGAGTTACTCATCGACATTGAAGACTTCATTGCGATTCTGGTTCTTCATCTTAATGGTTGGTTTAGGCCTCTGGGAGGCTCTTTCTGTGCGGCGCTACTAACTGGGTGTAGGATAGAGGGTTGTCTGTGAGTTCTGACTGTGGCGAGACACTAAGATAAACTTTGTAACGATTATTGGTTTGAGTTGGCTCATCATCAGTGTAATTCCAATTGTGATGTTCGCAAGTTTTTTCTTGTGATTGGTTGCTGGGAGTTTATCAGAGAGTGAGAAACACTGTGTGTCTTCTCCCCTTTTGTGCATGGTTGTATTTCGCTGCTCATATTTGTCTGTGTGTAGTTGGACTCTGTCTACTCTCCCCGTTATTTGGTTCATGTATGGGCGTGTGTCAGATTCTGTGTGTGTGAGTGGAGAGAAATTCGTCAGACAACCAAGTTCATAACATATATATATATATATATATATATAAATACATACATACATATATATATATATCGTCACAAACAGATATATATATATATATATCAATATCGTGTTGCACATCGATCCAATGATACAATGTCAACCAATTGCAATAAGAAAGGAATGAACTTGAGAGGAGAGAGCGAGGACTATAATCGCAATGAGTCAATGACGAATAATACAAGATATATATACATATATATATCTCATTACAAACAGATATATATATATATATCAATATCGTGTTGCACATCGATCCAATAATACAATGCCATCCAATTGCAATAAGAAATGAATGAACTTGAGAGGAGAGAACGAGGACTATAATCGCAATGAGTCAATGGCGAATAATACAAAAGAGAGAGAGAGAGAGAGAGAGAGAGAGAGAGAGAGGATTTTTGGGGACCCTCGCCAACATAGGTCTCGATCTGTTGCAAAGTATAACAACCGGTATAGTAGGTGGGCCTAAGTATTACGCAATGTCTCTCTCTCTCTCTCTCTCTCTCTCTCTCTCTCTCTCTCTCTCTCTCTCTCTCTCTCTCTCTCTCTCACACACACACACACACACACACANCACACACACACACACACACACACACACACACACACACACACACACACACACACACACACACACAGACTCGCGATCTCTCGATCGTTCGATCTCTCGACATCACACACACACACACACACACACACACACACACCCACACACACACACTCACACACACACACACACACACACACACACACACACACACACACACAGACTGGACGCTGCAATGACGAGGAAGATGGTATAATGCCTGATGCATCTACCGTCGTGCACGTCGACGTGGCCGCGCATTTTCTGGAGGATCGCATTGTTCAAAACCTCGAATGATTGTATCTGGCCATCGTTCCCGCATTGCCGTTTGGAACTTATCTGGCAATCTCTGTCTGAAAACGACGAACCCGCACATCCGGAAAAAAGCCATATATCCATTGTAACGATTCTGCTTTGGTTGGAGATTTGCACGACCGATAAGCAGATTCATGCATTGTTGTATATCGTCCTCCAGGCCAACAAAAACCACTGCCTGTTCCAAAAGCGATGTAGGCCCCGGCCACCGACTACTAATCTCGGCGACTGTCAACTCCTCGTCGCGGAAAGGATCAATATATGTGTCATTACCATATACGACTGCTTCAGCCCGCATGCCTGCCATGCGTCGTCGGCGGTCCATATCTGGTAAAGGGTGAAGATTGTTATGTCGCTTATGTGTTTTTTTTTTTTTTTTTTTATCTACAAAACATAACATCACAGAAACCAATTACCTTGTAAGTGTACCTCCACACCACGCATAAAAAAAAATATAAAAAATATAAAAAAAAAATAAATAAATAAATCCAACAGTAATATGAATTAAAAATTGCACACACATGGGACATATCAATTGCATATGTATATATGTTGCAGTGCTGTAGAATCACTGAAACCATTAATCATCCTCGCAAGAAAGATGGAACATAGTAAAAAAAAAAAAAAAAACGCTTCCTAGTTAGCGCAAGATCCCACAACAGGGATAGAACATGGCTGAGAATTCCTCGCCATTTGATACAAATAGGGCGGTGACACGACAAGGTGCCACACACCGTCCCGATTAACCGTGCCATAGTGCGTGTATAGTATGCGATGCACAAGGGGGTGGACGATGTCATACATTGGATCACCTTCGACCGGCTTGAGAACAAAGCTACTCAAGTACTTTGTCGGCTTAGACATTAGCACCCGAACATGCTCAATGTTATGGTCCCGAATGTACATCTCTGTTGTCAGTCTCACGACTCGATTCTGCTCGATGCTGACAACAAAATGACGATCCTGCATCTTGTCTCTGTTTAGGTACCCCACTGCATAGTCGACAAGATCTGTGACGGGTGTCATTGATTCGTAATAATACACCGTTTTGTCGCTCGCAAGTTTCATGGTGTAGTAACATTGGAATATCATCGGCGCGCACCGCATGGTCGTTTCTTTCGTACAGCGTCTGGATACTGTTGCAATTCACAGAACGCGGCACCGTAAGTTATGAACCTAAGTATCGAAGAAAGAATGATGCAAACAGTATGTTCCACATGCATCGTGAGGGGAGGGAAAACATCCTTTATACATACACATCGGAGGAGCGGGTAGCCGTCAGTTTTGGACTACGCATGAGATGAGTGGAACAAAAGGTTTGTTGGCACTTTCGCAGTGTTGTACCGGACCCTCCTCAGGCCACACACTAAGGACATGTCCTTGTAGAAAAGTACGGCGTTGTAGCGGGGGGAGGGGGGGTGGGTGGGTTGGTTGGTCGGTCAGCTGCGTGGATGACCGGGTTTCATAACATGGTGTGGTTAAGTGTTTGGTGGGGTGGGTGAGTTGAGAGAGAGAGAGAGAAAGAGAGAGAGAGAGAGAGAGAGAGAGAAAGACTGTCTGTGTGACTGTGCATTTTTCGAAGAAACGAACCCCGCATATATTGCACACTCTCCCAATCCCAAAGGCTACATCATATATTTGTAAATGACAGTGTCTTTTTTGAAGTGACTGATCTGTTTGATGTGTCGGCCGATGAAACATTCCTCTGATATAAGGTTTTCCAAGACGCGGAAGCCTTTGTTGTGCTCCCAGTTGGGTAACGACCACATACGGGGCAACGACCCTTACTGTTGCATCTCATATTCCCTGTGCCAGACATAGGTTTTTTCGTATGAGAACCGTCTCCACATGGTCGATTTGCATGAGCAGCTTTGTTTGTGTAATGCAGGAGTGTATTTTCCCTAGCAAGCAGACGTTGTTCTTGCAGGTCAATCTCTCGTCGCATAGCTTGCAAATCAGCAGTTGCACTCTGAAGGACTTCCTCGGCTGCATGCAAGCGTTTGGTAGCCACTTCAAGATTGTTGACCACATCTTGAATAACGAGTCTTGCTTCGCTCAAGATTTTGTCTTTCGATATTTGCGTACACGATAAACTCCAATATTAACGACACCGCAACGAGACCTTGTAGTGGCTGCACGAATGAAATACAGCATGTGACACAATGTTACGCATTACATCTCTTTCTCTCTCTCTCTCTCTCTCTCTCTCTCTCTCTCTCTCTCTCTCTCTCTCTCTCTCTCTCTCTCTCTCTCTCCAGCATCCTACATTTCTGAATCAGAGAAGCCTATGTTCCAAAAACCAGACGGCGTCGATGGTCTACGTTGGTTCTCTTTGTGTCGTGAACATTCTTACACAATTTCATGTCGGTCTTTTCCGTATACACCCACCGCGTCACGAAAATGTTTGCACTCAAAGCATTCATGTCCCTTTAGCAACTCTCTGTTTTTTTTTTTCCTGCAATTCCAAATGTGTTTGGGTTGTGGAGCCTTTCCAGATGTACTGCAATTCCGTGCTTTGTTTTTTTTTGTATACTTTGCTGACTCGCTTTCTTTGTCTTTCCGCTCATTGTTCACATCGCCTGACAAACCCTCTCCGTACTCATGGTCGTATATCATTATCCCTTTGTAGTTTTGCCTACGAGCTCGCTCGCGCTCTAGAAAACCGGAAGACGGGAGCAAGGGATCTCGCTTGTTTTTCTGTGATTTTTTTCACCGGTGTCAGCGTTTCGCAATCGAGCGAGAGCGGCATCGGCATCACGCACACTTGCGGCAACTGCCTCTGTAGATTCGTCGAGACTGCGCAAAATCTCGTTAACAGCCGCCAACCTCCCCCGAATGTTGCAATCCGCGGTCTTGTGTTCTGCAGATTTCATTGTCATAGACTTCTGCACATCGCGAGCCAACGTGTGTGTGTGTGTGTGTGTGCGTGTGTGAATACAAATGTTTTAGTGACCTGACAATCTTCTCGTGGTGTACGTACGTTGTTTGAAAGTTTATCAATACGATTTGTGAACACTTCCCTTCATTACAATGTGTAGGGCATATATATGATGATTGATTGATTGATTGATTGATTGACTGGTTTACCGACTTTTTTATTCAATGATTGTTTGACTGATGTATTGAATGAATGATTCATGGAATGATTGCATGATGAACACATAATTCGTGGGTATGAACGAGTAGTTGATTGAGTGACCGAACGAAAGATTGTTTGACGAAATCATTGACAGGTGGCGGGCCTGATATTTCGAATGATTGACTGATTTACAAAAATCTGAGTACCGAGTGACTCTCACTTGTATACACACACACACACACACACAAAGACTGTTCAATCATACAATCAATAAAACAACCAACCAATCAATCAACCTATCATTGATTGGGCGAAGTGTGTTATCGACCTTATGTGTTTTTGTCTTTTCAAGAAAAAAAACAAATGAACATTGTGTGCACCGATTGCCTTCGAAGTGTGTCTCCACACCACGTTAAAAAAAAAAAAAAAAAAAAAAAAATTCTGACAAAAATATGTAAAAACAAAAAACACCTCTCGTGGGGGGGTGCGCATCGCATATACGGTAATATTTTGCATTGCTGCACAATCATAGAACCATCGTTCGTTCTCGCAAGAAGGAAGGAATATAGCAAAAAAAAAAAAACGCTTGCTGGTCAGCGCCGGATCCCACAACAAAGATAGGACATCGCAGAGAAATCCTCGCCATTAGACACGAAATAGGGTGCGTTCACAACAAAGTGCCAAAATCCGTCCCGACTAACCGTGCCATAGTGAGTCGAGAGTATTCGATGCACAAGGGGGCAAACGATATCATACATTAGATCACCTTCGACCAACTTCAGGACAAGGCTAGTGAAGTACGTTGTCGGCTTTGACATAAGCACCCAAATGTGTTTAATGGCGTGGCAACGAATGTAAGTCTCTGTTGTTAGTCTGACGACTCGATCCTCCTCCACGCAAACAACAAAATGAAGGTCCTCCATTTCGTCCCTATTTTGGTAACCCACAGCCTCGTCGCCAGGATCTGTAACGGGGTTGCCGGATTGGTAGTAAAACACAGTCTCGCCGTTTTGCAGTTTCGTGGAATGGTAGAATTGGGTTATCATTGGCGCGCACCGCATGGTCGCTTGTTTCGTAGTTGGACTAGATATTGCTGAAATTCACAGAACGCAGCACCGTCGACCGTGCTGCTCTATGAGTGTCTCTCTCACAACGATATCCTTCTCATCCACAACCTCTTTCATGATGAGCAGTACATCGACCACGTTGCATAGCTTCGGCGAATGACAAAACCTGGCAATGGGTGGTTGCCCCCACGGCCGGGCGACCGCACCGCACGTACGAAAAGGAACACAATACGTGGGACAAACGCCGGACACAATGAATACAGTGTGGAGGCTTTGAAAAAAAACAACATGAAATTGACAGTGATAGGATGTTTGGTTCGTTGGCTGGGCGGGGGGGTTGGGCGGTGGGCTTAGGTGGTGAAAGTGCGACGAAACACCCACCGATGTGCGTCGGTGGTTCGATGGTTTGGGCGGGCGGATGGATGTTTGGTTGGGTGGTCGGTTGGCTGGATGGTTGGTATCGTTGGGTGGACGGTTCGTTGGATGGTTGGTAATTGAAATGTTGGGGTTGGGGGTTGGAATGAGCGCATGGCGTAGGTGGTTGGGTGGGTGGTTGGAATAAGCGGTTGGCCAACGTGGTTGATCCCATACGAGCGTGTCCTTTCACTGTCATCCGTGATTAATCCCATACGTCGTTTTATTCCCCCCTCCTCCTCCTCCCCGCACCCAACCCCTTCCCCATGTTCCCCTGCTTACATGTACATCATCGGATATATCACCATCACGATTAATTCATTTTTTGATTGATTGCTTGATTGCTTGATTGATTGATTGATTGCTTGATTGTTTGATTGATGAGTGAGAGAGAGAGAGAGAGAGAGAGAGAGAGAGAGAGAGAGAGAGAGAGAGAGAGAGTATGTGTGTGTGTGTGTGCACACACAGTTCAATCACTCAATCACTCACTCAATCAATCAATCAATCAATCAATCGCTCAATCAATCAATCAACCAACCAATCACACAATCAATAATTCAATAAATGAACCAATCAATCAATCAATCAATCAATCAATCAATCAATCAATCAATATATTGATTGATTGATTGATTGATTGATTGGTTGATTGATTGATTGATTGGTTGATTGATTGGACAGACAAAGTGATTGATTGGACAAACAGATTGATTGATTGGCGACGAAACGATGTGGCACAGTCAAGCATTTTCGGTTTGTTTTTTTTTTTTGTGGGTGAATTGAGAGTCTGTCAACATAAAGTCCTTATTGATTGATTGTTGGATTATTTCATTGATTGATTGATCGATCGGTTGATTATTTCATTGAACAGATAGTCAGTGGAAGTCGTTACACTCGTCTCCTCTCTCATCCTGGTCAGACTGTTGGGGTTCAACCTCTTGATGAGTTGGTGGAAGTCCGACGAAACACCGACCTGCGTGGGTGGGTGGTTTGGTGGTCCGATTGTTTGGCTAGCTGTGTGGTTGGGCGGATGGTTGGTGTCGCTGGGTGGGTGGTCGGTTGGACGGTTGTTAATTGAAATAGTTGGTTGGGTGGGTGGTTGGAATTAGCAGTCAACCTAGGTGGTTGGGTGGGTGGTTGGGTGCGGTGGTTGGGTGGGTGGTTGGGTAGGGTCGATTGGTGGGGTGGTTGGGTAGGGTGGTTGGGTGATGTACTTTTTTTTTAGTGTGGTTAGGTTGTTGAGTGGTTGGGCGGTTGGTCACGCAGTGAGTCAGTCAGTTAACCTGAAAACGAGTCACTCAGTCACTCAGTCAGTCATTCAGTCAGCCTGTCAGCCGGTCAGTCGGTCCGTCAATCCGTCTGTCAGTCTGTCAGTCAATGACTCCGTTACTGGATGTGACAATCAGTCACTGCGTGAGTAACAGACTGAGCGACAGAATGATTGATGGACTTGTAACACTCGATAGGCATTCCATGGTGACTGCCTGGCTTTCAGCCAGTTCGTCAGTCATTCAGTGATTCACTGTGTTAATGGTTCGGGCAATCAGGCACTATGTGTTGGACGGACAGAGTGACAGATTGAATGACCGACTTCATACGGACTTTGTGGTTGCCTGACTGACTTACTGATTGATTGATTGGTTGATTCAGTCTGTGTGTGTCTGTGTGAGAGAGTATGTGTGTGTCTGTATGGTTGATTGAGTATGTTTGTGACATAGTCTGTGTGTGAGAGGGTGTGTGTGTGTCTGTATGTAAATTCTTCTTCAGTCAATCTATTGATTGATTGATTGGTTGATTGATTGATTGATTGATTGATTGCTTTATTCATTGATTGAGCGATTGATTGATTGATTGATTGATTGATTGATTGATTGACAGAAGAGGGCATGACATATAGACACACACAGACGCTCTCACACGCACTCTCAATCATCCACACAGACTCTCTCTCTCTCTCTCTCTCTCTCTCTCTCTCTCTCTCTCTCTCTCTCTCTCTCTCTCTCTTCA
>BFEA01000183.1:1635784-1646014 GCA_003427395.1 Chara braunii
TTTTTTTTTTTTTTTTTTTTTTCGGTTTTTTTTTTTACCCGGTCAGTAAATGAATACAATTTTATTTTTGCAATAGTGATCTCCCTTTTTTTTTTTCCCCCTAAAATCAACTCATTTTTTTTTATTTTTTTATTTTTAGCTATATAGGCATGCAGGGAACCCCATAGGAGTCGGAACCATGTTCACGAGAAAAAATGCGCAGGCTGCTCGTGTACCCGTAAAAAATAACCAGGATTCTCAACCAAGTTCCTCTACACAACGACCGGCAAGCATGCCCAGGAAAGTACATGAGGCCAATAGGGATTGAATCCACGACCTTTTGAATGCCACTTGCGAGCATCACAAATTGAGTCAAGAATTTACCCAAATAAAGAAAGTTTTTTTTTTTTTTTTTTTAATTTGTTCAAGAAAATTGCAATTAGTTTACACTCTATATTTTTCATTTTTGCGCGAATGGAAAAAAAAATACATGAAAAATGTCGTTGCACTAACTATACATTCTCATTTCTGTCTTTTTCTATGTTTCGTGCTTTCTCCTCCCTATTCCTTTCTGCTTTCTACACACCGATGTTATGTGCTTTCTTCTCCCTATTCCTTATGTTATGTGCTTTCTTCTCCCTATTCCTCCCTACTCTCTACACGGCGATTTCCTATGTTCTGTCCTTTCTCCTCTATGCTTTCTCCTCCCGACATTAGCCGAAAGTTCTCGAGCTGCCATAGAAAGAACACGATCCGCAGGAAGAGAACGACAAAGACGTAACAAAGACGCATTGAGAATATCCGGCCACGAATCAACAATGCACGCATTCACACATCTACCTTATTCGTGCAGCAACTTTCAGTTGATATAATTGATCTCGGAAATAGGACGCCTTGCACACACTGTCGAGCTGAAAAATGGGCTCACGAACATCCGTGGACATTGCTCTGTTGCCTGCGTGGCAAAGTACAACCGCCACTCTGGACGTATCTTGACACGATGACACCTGCTGCCCGTGCTTTACATCTATGGGAAAAAGATAGCACACATGGTAGATTGTTACGATCACGTGCACGCCAATTCAATATTGTGCTTGCCCTTGCATCCCAATCCGTTAAAGAAACCCAAATGCCTGTTGGACGCTGGCCGCGTATGATGACAATAGAAGGCCGGCTTGAACAACACATCGGTCCACTGCTCCCGAATGCAAATCAATAGCCATCATTCGCCCAGATATACATACATGATCCACGAGATGGCAATAACGCGACCCTCTTACGTTTACAAAGATATGCCACAAGACACCCCGCTTGCCACGATCCAAGCCATCAAATCTCTCCTACGAACTCTTCATTCTTTGCTCTGTCAATGCAACCGATGGGTTCAAGATTTCATTACCCTGTCCGAATTCCCAGAACACGCGCTAGAAAATCTCCACATTGTCATCAACCCAGATGCACGCCCATCAGAAGAGCATGCTCAAAGATACAATAGAGCACAAGAGCTCCAAGAGCTCTGTCTTCTGATGCATGACGAACCTGTTCATCGCGAAATTGTAATCCACCGACGTGCTGGTGGACTTTTACCTGTTCCAGAAACAAACCGAGCATTTGATCCACTACACTATACCCTGCTTTTTCCTTCAGGCGAAGATGGATGGGTAGTTGAATAGGATGAACAATCGGATCCCAATATTCATAATATCACTGCCCGAGAATTCTACGCATTTCATCTTAATACACGAGATACAGAAAGAACCACAATTTTTCATGCTTCACGACTTTTTCAAGAATATGTTTGCACGCCGTTTGCTAAAATTGAGAATGCCCGCCTTCTGTACAATCACTTCCACCAAGCGAAGATCCGGGCAGATCTCTATCAAAACCTCCATGACCACGTTATGCTATACGACAATGCGAAAAATATTGGTTAGCGAATTATTCTTCCCGCATCATTCACGGGTGGTCCGCACGACATGCATCGACGACATCATGATGCGATGGCCGTTGTTCAAGAATTGGGTGCTCCCGATTTTTTCATCACAATAACCTGCAATCTGCATTGGCCTGCAATTGAAAACACACTCTTGTCAAACCAGCAACCATCGGATATACCTGACTTGCTTGCGCGTGTCTTCAAAGGATACCTGCGACAACTCATTCATGACATCCACTCGAGTCACGTTTTTGGAATAACTACTGCATATGTCTACACTATCGAGTTTCAAAACGTGGCTTACCACATGCTCATCTTATTGTGATTCTTAAAGACGACGCTAAAATCTCTACACCCGAACAGATCGATATTGTTGTCTGCGTTAAAATCCCCACAAATTCGGAATTGCGCGATCGTCTTATCTCATATGATACACAATCCGTGTGGAATATACAATCCTACCGCATCATGCATGCACAATGATCGATGCACACGATTCTTCCCCAAAGAGTTTTCAGAGCGAACAACATGGAATGAAGAAACGGGATATCCTATCTACCGCCGTCGTTCACCATCTGATGGAGGAATGACAACTTCTCAACCGCCGTCGTTCACCATCTGATGGAGGAATGACAACTTCTCAACTTGATCAACTTATCGACAACTCTTGGATTGTGCCATATAATCCATACCTCCTTCTTCGCTACCGCTGCCATATAAATACCGAGATTTGCGCATCGACGACCGCCTGTCGCTATATGTTTGAATATATCTTAAAAGGTCCGGACAGAGCAATGGTTACTGAGGCGCTTAATACAAACGATGAAATTCAAACCTATCAAGACATGCGCACAATTGGTGCAGCTGAAGCATGTTGGAGAATCTTCGACTTCGTCACGTTAGAACGGTATCCTCCTGTGACCGCACTTCCGATTCATACAGAAAATCGCCAACGTGTCTATTTCCGACAGCAACAACGAGCTCAGCAAATTGCACATGCTCTAGCACCCGAAACCGAACTCACAGCATGGTTCAAATGGAATGTTGCACACCTTCATGATCCTGAAGAAACTAAGCCCCTTTACAAGGACATGGTCTGCAGATTCAGGTTTGATAAGCCGAGTAAATAGTCGGTACTACGACAACGTGCAGCAAACACAATCGGCCGTATCCACAACATCCATCCAAACACAGGTGACACATTTTACCTCCGCATGCTACTTACTTCGCCACACTCCCGAGGTGCAACCATATTCGCCCACTTGCGAACCGTCGACAACCACATTCACCCTACATTCCAATCTGCATGCAAAGCGCTCGGCCTTCTTAACGACAACACACAATTTGACGCTATCCTCCATGATGCTATTTTCACTTCACCATCACCTATGGTCCATGACCTTTTTGTCCACATCATTTTGCATTGCAATCCTGCAAATCCTAACGAACTTTTTGAAACACATTGGAAACAAATGATGGACGATTACCATAGAAACCTTGTTGGCGCCAACGTTACACAAAATCTTCTGAAAACACTTCTGCTCTTAGATATAAAAGATCGGCTTCAAAAAGAAAGCAAAGAACTTGAAGATGTTGGTCTCATCCCGCCACTTGCAACAGATCGAAACGAAGCAGCACACCTTGCAGACGGCCATGCCGAAGCGGTATTCCGAGATTAATTGATGATGAAATATCATATGACAAACAAGAACTACAACAAACACTTAATATCAATCTTCCACTTCTCCGACCATCACAGCATACACTATTCCAACGAGTTATAACTGCTGCTGAAAATAATGAACTGCTTTGCCTCTTTGTTGATGCCCCTGCAGGAACAAGAAAAACTTTTTGCTTTAACACTATCCTCACACACATACGAATGCAAGATCAAATTGCTCTTGCTGTTGCATCAAGTGGGATTGCAGTGCCACTCCTCGTTGGAGGTCGAACTTTTCACTCTCGCTTCAAAGCTCCACTAACACCAACCGAAACATCTACTCTAGACATTCCTAAACAAAGCACACTCGCTGACCTCATTCGCATGGCTGTCACAATCGTTTGGGATGAAGTTCCTATGATAAACAGATACCAAGTTGAAGCCATGGACATAACATTTCAAGATATTTGCTCCTCTACCCTACCTTTTGGTGGCAAGGTTATGGTCTTCGGAGGTGACTTCAGGCAAATCTTACCTGTTGTTACCAAAGGAACCTGTGCAAAACAATTGCCGCATGTCTAAAATTTTCACCGCTCTGGAAACATTTCCAAACGATGCACCTCACTGAAAACGTGCGAGTTCTCGCTCTAAACAACACTACCGAAGCCCGACAGTATGCTCAATGGTTACTCGCACTCAGCAATGGTGATCTAGAGCAGCAAGATCCGACATCACCTAACAAAATTGCCCTTCCATCTCACCTATGCCTCCATGGAGGAACTATGGACCTTATTGGGTGAACGTTTCCCAATCTTGCAACAAACTGTCATAACCCGCAGTGGCTTGCCGAACGCCTTATTCTGGCGCCAAAAAATAAAATTGTTTCAACCCTGAACTCAAAAATTCTGGAACAATTTACTGGCTCTCCTATCACATCCCTCAGTGATGACACACTCCTTTCAAACGAAACATACCCTGATATCTCTATCGACACTCTTAATACTCTGGATCTGCCTTCGCTACCGCCACATATTCTCCATCTAAAAAAAGATGCTCCAATTATTCTTCTACGCAACATAGCAATGCGGAATGGTCTTTGCCATGGCACGCGACTGATTCTCGACTCTATAACCAACAACCACTTGCTACATGCACGTACCTTGCCATCACTAAAACCTGCTCTACTCCCACGAATCCTGCTTTCATTCACAGATCAAACAAGTCCATTCCCATGGCAAAGGTGACAATTTCCTGTCCGTCCAGCCTTTGCAATTACAATAAACAAATCTCAAGAACAATCCATCAAACACGCAGGCATCGACCTTTGACAACCAGCCTTTGCCCATGGCCAGCTTTACGTTGCTGCATCCCGTGTTGGGGACCCCTCTCACATTCGATTCAACCGTCCTGACCGAGCTTGATCAAACAATAAATATTGTGTACAAAGAAATTCTTGCATAATCTATCCATAAAAATGTTTGTTTTTTGATTCCTCACATAATTCCATGCATTTCATTGTCCTCTATACAGGTCCTCCAGCAACACCAACGGCTCCCAAAAAACTCAAGACTACATCCTCCGACTCTACACCTGCCGCTTCTACCTCGCCAACAAATACATCCTCCCAACCTTCCCCCACCAGACATACAACGCCTCCTACTACACCGACTCCACACCCTGACACAACACAATCTTCTCCATCTCAACAAACCACTACAACTCCATCACTGTTATCAGATCCCTCTATTCCCGAACGCCACGGTCTAGATGAACTTACACTCAGCCAACTTGATATCCCTACACCACAACCTCACTATCAATCGCACTGTACCTCTCAAGACAACACTGACGAGTACACAAAATGGGATGGTTGGCTTCATGTCCTTCGCACTGACACCATTGAACATATAATCGACCAAATTCTATGGGAAGACTTCCTCCTCACAGACCATGCTGCTTTCTCGCCTTCTCTGTACACCTTCTTCACTATATACAAACGCAACCGAGAGCAGGAGCTTAATCGACCTCCACCCACCCCCTCCATCACAACCAGATTCACACAATCCAAAATATTTCTACTACAACTCCTCCAACGTGACCACTACCGCACCACAGGTTCTCATACTGGCTTACTAAAATATAGACACGATCGCATTCTCGACGCACACCACAAATACACATTCATCAGTTCAGCACAACCCACACCACCACCCCTTCTCCTTCCCACGCGTGAAACAAACCCTGATTGCTGGCGCCCTCTCGTGCCTTGGGGGTGTACACGTGCCACTGCCCTTATCCATGACATGCTCAACTCTTACCACACGATTCCTATCTACAACATCCCGCACTGCCCACACACCTAGGAATACCTCAGCGATCAAATTGTTGTCTATCATTGTGGAATGCAATCCCAACTTCCTCCTTTCCTTGTCTACAGGACTGATATCATTTGCAAGGCTTTGCGGCTTCTCCAAGCTCAAGACTCCTCCGAACGCTCTACCTAAGACTCAACAATGACGGACGTCGCCAAGAGGCTCCTCTTCCAGTGCAGGCTGTTCTCGAAAAAAGGCTCTAAAAGAAACTGCATTGTAATTTGCATGACTTTCATCTATAACCAACGACAATTCTATTCGCCTCCTCTTTGAATACAAACAACTGGTGAAACAGAGACAACAGGTGACATGAAAAAAAAGTGTTTCTTTTTTGGCGTATATCAAATACTACATCTCTGCCACTTCTACTACCTTCCTCCTGTCCTTTTTTTTTTTTTTTTTTTTTTAGGCAATAGAAGGAAGAGCGACAAGGGGAAGGAAAAAAGGAGACGGATACCTGTCCTCCCTTCTCGCAGTCTCTGCTCTTCTCGCCGCGGGCGGAGCCGCAGTGGGTTCACTTGTTTCTTTTTATCCTTCTTCTAGGCATGAAAGTTCAGGATTTAGAAGAGCAAGTAGTCTATAGAATGGCGAACAATAGGCGGATGAGCATGGGGCAGTACCTGGAGTGCAGGTTGTGATTGGATTGTAGGGAGAAGAGAGAGAGAGGGTTACACTCTTTGACCCTTCTAGTGGAAGAGAACCTACCCTTTAATATGGTTCTTGACAAGTATTGGGGGGCAGATGTGAGAATGGGAGAAGGAGAATGCTGGCTTCCAGCCACGATGAAGACAAGAAAAATAAAGTCCACCAATTCACCGGTACCCTGAGTTGCCGGCCGGGGCTGGCCTTTGACGCATCCAGAAGTTACCGGACTTCCCTGGGACTGAGCTGCAGTCTGGACTGGACCGACAGGTCACTGACTTGCTCGAACAGCCTACCGACCTACCGGACCTATCTACTGGCTTGGACGAGCCCCGTACGGAAGGGTCTACCAGTTGGGACTATAGCACACTGTAATGACCTGCCAAAACACAGACTGAGAACACTGCTGATTGCTGGGTTCTGCCACTGGAATGTATGCCTTGATGAGATTCCCACATTCTGCTGAGTTTCCTAAGTCTGTGTGTGTGCATGCCTGCTGGTCTGCACACCTGTCTGAGTGCTTGTTGGCCTGAGTGTGTGTGTGACCCGCAAGGGTACTCGTTCGTTTGGAGGCCCTGCAGGGCCGGTAGTTACCTGTGTCCATGACTTTTGAGGGTTCCAGCGGGTAAAAACACTCAAGTAGCAGGGCTAGGCATGTGACACTTAGAACAACGGGGAAAAAGTAGCAGGTAACCGGTACCACTCAAGTAGTCGATGTGTCGGGTACTCTAGGCCGAGCATTTTTAGAGGCCCAGTAGCGGTAGGCTAGAGGTAGGCGAGTACCAGTCCAAGTAGCCTGAGTCTAGGGACTGTACGGATGATATCAGAAGCTGCCATGATGTTTCCCTCAGAAAGGGCGGAGGTACCAGCTGCTTGGAGGCCGCGGGGTCTGGAAGTCATTGCCCAAGAGGCAAGTAGGCCGCTATACCTCCAGGAGGAGCGAGTAGCTCCTCATTTGCGGTGTGCAAGGTTGGGCGACATACTGCTTGAGCATGTGCTGGACTCAGAGCGCTGCCTGGGAGGACGAAGGAGTGCTGGGTGCTCAGCCTGGCTATGGTGAGCAGCCCAGCTTGAGGAAGAAGAGGGCGAAGGAGGAGAGTGGCGAGGCACCTACCTGGCTATGGTGGACACCATCTTCGTCACCTTGTTAGGCGCTGCATCTGGAAGGCCCCAGTTGGGGTAGTGCCGCAGCAAGGAAGCTTTGAGGCAGAGTCCGACGTGGCGAGCAGCCCAGCTTGAGAGAGAAGGGGGCGAAGGAGGAGAGTGGCGAGGTACCTACCTGGCTATGGTGGACACCATCTTCATCACCATGTTAGGCGCTGCATCTGGAAGGCCCCAGTTGGGGTAGTGCCGCACCAAGGAAGCTTTGAGGCAGAGTCAGGCATGGCAGCCTGAAGAGCAGCGACCATAGCTGCTTTGAGTTGCCTTTTGCACAGGAGGGCATAGCCCTTAGTAGTCCGCCATAGCCTTGGCATGTGAGAGGAAGGTGAAGAGGGAAGCCATGGCTATGATGGACCTATTGTTATGCTGGCAGTAAGAGGGACTTCGGATATCGCTTCTGGTTCAACCAATCATTGTTATTATCATTATTATTCGGGAGAAGAATAAGATTGGCGAAGACAAGGAGGAGGAGGAAGGTGGAGAGAGAAGAGGAGTTGTCATCGGTCTTGCTGGTGTACATCTTCTTCCTCTTCTTCTTCTTCTTCTTCTTCTTCTTCTTTGGTCTCTATCTCTTTGCAAGTGCTTTCATTTCTTTCGCAATTGGGAGGCATTGTCTTTCCTTGTGATTTGCACTTCGGAAATGACCAGGTTCGTAACAACATGGGATACCAGGAGTTTGGAACCAGAACTGGGACTTCATGAGAAATCCTTTCGTACAAATGTAAGTTGATGTAACTGTTAACAAACAGGTCATTCGGATTTTGATGGAATCAAATGCACATGATAACAATAATGTTAGGGGCTAACCATGCAACTGTCAGTAAAGAGGGTCATGAGCCCGAACTTGGACAGAAGCAGATAAGTAGAATAATGTCAGCGGCTAACCATTTTACCGTTTTAACAGGTCACAAGTTTAGATTTCAATGGAATCAGATGAACACAATCACATAATCTTGACGGCTAACCCCGTTCTTATGAAGTAAAAAAAACCTACAAGCACACAGGGAATTGGGCTTTCAACACCTACGGTGCGATTTCCCTTTTGGGGACAAGTTATCTTTGGTTGTTTTTGTAGGAGAGGGAGGGCAGGTGCAATAACCCATGCCATATGTCTCGTGGAACTGAGGGTCATCGAAGGGCCTACTTGGCCGCCCTCAGCCCAGGCCGAACAAGGGCAGAAAAGGCCCTTCACGAATTCAGGGCCTGGGCGTGTGACAGTTGAGTTTAGTCAACTGTCGGTCCACCCAACAGTCAAAGTCCAAAGGTACCTAGCCCAGGCCGCATGTTGATGGATGATTGAGCCATGTGGGGGGAAGAGGGGGTGGAGGACGCGGCCGGAACAGATGTGGAGGATGCAGCAGCAGCAGCAGCAGTGGCGGCGGCAGCAGCAGCGGCGTCGGCGGCGGCGCGTTGGGAGTTCTTGGTTTGGCGTGGTGGCATGTGGGGATGGGGGGGACAATTTCTTTATCAATAAATTCAAAATAAGGATAATTGCCGAGATTTCGAAGGGAATAAGRTTGGGGGGAAAGGGAAAGTGGGAATTATTTTTGAGTAAATAAATTTATTCCGACTTGGAATTTTATTTATTCGGAATTAATTCAAAATATGGGTAGAACAAAATTTTAGGAGAGAAATTTGCTCAACGAAATTTTCAAAAATAAACGCTTGAAGAGGTAATTAATTTAGGTTTCAATTTATTTACAAGAAGATGTGGAATTTCGAAAGAAAATATTTTCGAATTACGGAAAAAAAAAAGTTTTCGTTGCAATTTTGGAAGAAATAATTTGAAAAGAAGTTCGAAATAGGAATTAATTCAAATGAATTTAAAATTCAGAAACGGACTAATTAATTAAAGGAATTTCAAAAAAAAATCGAAAGGAATTAGGAGTATATATAAAAGAGATTAATGCTAGAGTATTCAAGGAATTTCAAAGAGGAAAAGGAAATTCCGATTGATTAATTTCAAAATATTTCAAAGAAATTGCAAAATAATTTCGTAAAAATTAATTATTTTCAAGGTTCAAAAACAATATTTCAGAAGCAATTTCGAAATTGCAGAAAAGGGTGATTATTTCCGAATTAATTTCGAGAATTTATTCGAAAATAGTTGAAGCAATGAAAAAAGGCAAATTCAAATTTTTGAAAAAGGAAGTAATCGAATTGCAAAAAGGAGTTCCAAAGAAATTTGGAAAGAAATAAAAAGTATTCCAAAAAGAGATGAATGATTTAAAGAAATTGTGAAAAAGAAATTCGGAAACAATGAGCTTTCGAAATATTAACTACTTAGTTTCAACGTATTTCGAAGGGGCTGATCGCAGATTGTTACAAAAGTATTTTGAAAAGGATTAAAGTAATTAAGAATTAACTAATATTTGATTGATGATAAACTAAGTGGGTGGAGGGCGAGAATGGGGCGCAGCAGGGGAAGAAGGTTCGCGCGGTGGGGAGGGGGGGAAAAGATCGGGGGGGGGCTAAGTCGG
>BFEA01000183.1:1646542-1659093 GCA_003427395.1 Chara braunii
GGGGGAAGGTTGCACGGGAGGAGGATCGGAGTCGGGGGGGGAGCGGGATCAGAGTCGCGACAAGAAGAAGAAGAAGAAGAAGAAGAAGAAGGTAAGAAGAAGGAAAGAACGAAGAGAAAGAAGAAGAAGAAAAAGATAATTGGAAGAAGAGGAAGAAGAAAAAAAGAAAAAAAAAAAAAATTGTCGTCGATTACTTATCTGCGCCGTGGAACAGCGACGGAGATGACGAGGATGACGTGGCGCAACGACGAGGACGACGAGCACGGCGACGACGATGACGTGGCGCGATGACGACGATTTCGACGATGACGATGATGACGTGCCACGGCGATGACGTTCTCGACGATGATGACGTGGCACGGCGACGATGATGACGATGACGATGATGACGTGGCACGGCGACGAAGCAGGGTGGGTCGGGCGGGTTCGAACCGCTCCGATACCAGTGTAACGAGCGCGAGGCTGAGGGAGACGGGGAGAGCCGAGGGAGAGGGGAGAGAGAGGGAGAGAGTGAGAGCACACACACACACTCACTCACTCGACACGACTGAGGGTCGGACGCAGACACAGTGGCAAGGACACAAAGTCGAAGTCATGGATTCCGCATTGCCGAAAACAGGAGCAAGTCACACTGAGTACGAGTACAGCAGCTGAAACTGGTACGAGACTGGTTGCCCGTACTGTACAGGGAACCAGTATAAGTGTCGTGACACGTACGTACCAGGGGCATCTCTGCAAAAGCCCCGAGGGCAGAACTGAAAAATGCGGTATTTGAAAGTGGCGCCCGAATTGTAGCATAGCGCCAGTTGTCCAAAATCCGATGGTACCAAAGGAGGGGTTTGGAAAAAGGGTGCCAGGCCAAAAACGTGATGTAGGAAAAACAGCAACAAAATAGGACAGGGGTCGAGCCCTGGCGGAGTCCGTAACACCGCAGGTCAAGCACACACACTTGTTTGTATGCAGGTACCCAAACCGCATCAGGTCCAAGGGAGAAGTCTGCAACTGTACAATCCGGGCCTTGAGATGTGAGTCAATCTGGATGACTAGGGGAAAGGCACCCGAGGCCAGACAGCCTCGACGACTGCTACTTAAGGCTGGCCTCGAGCGAGTCAACCATTCAGTCTTGCTATGCTGCTTTGACGCTGGCTCGACTTTGGCTAGACGCTGGCTACGTGCTGGCTGTGCACAGGCGCTGCGGGCGACAGCACGAGGTGGAGGCAGCATGCTGGCGCTTTTTCAGTGCGCCACGCTATGCTGACGTGGCGCTGCCTCTGGTATATGTGGCGCTGCCTCTGGTATATGTGGCGCTGCCTCTGGTCTACGTGGCATGCTGACGTGGCGCTGCCTCTGGTCTACGTGGCATGCTGACGCAACGCTGCCTCTGGTATATGTGGTGCTGCCTCTGGTCTACGTGGCATGCTGACTTGTTGCTGCCTCTGGTATATGTAGCGCTGTTTCCTATCTACGTGGCATGCTTATGTGGCGCTGCCTCTGATCTATGTGGCGCTGCTCCTGGTCTACGTGGCGCTGCTACTGGTCTACATTGATGATGTGGCAAATGCCACCTGTGTCGATTGCTGATGTGGCATTGTCCACGCTGTCTACATGAGGTGACTGGTTGCGAGGAGGAGGAAGATCGGGATCTGTGGATGTAGGGAATCGGGTACTCACCTGAGGTTGACTTCGTCACTGGAAATCTACTGTGTCTTCTGAGTCTTCATGAGATAAAGTGCCACGTGGCACTATTGTGTGTGATCAAGAATATTGTTACGATCCTGGTCATTCCCAAAGTGCAAATTCACAATGAAAGACAATGCCACCCAATTGCGAAAGAAATGAAAACACTTGCAAAGAGATAGAGACCAGAGAAGAGGGAAAGAAGAAGAAGAAGAAGAAGAAGAAGAAGAAGAAGAAGAAGAAGAAAATGTACACCAGCAAGACCAATGACAAATCCCCCCTTCTCTCTCCACCTTCCTCCTCCTCCTTAACCTCTCCAATCTTATTCTTCTTCCCAATAATAATAATAACAATGAGTGGATGAACCAGAATCAATATCCGAAGTTCCCTCTTACTGCTGACTCAACAACAACAACAACAACAACAACAACAACAACAACAACAACAACAACAACAACAACAACAACAACAACAACAACAACAACAACAACAAGTCCACCATAGCTATGGCTTCCCTCCTTCTTCCTCCTCTCACATGCCTAGGCTATGGCGGACTACTGAGGGCCCTGCCCTCCTGTCCAAAGGACAACCCAAAGAAGCTATGGCGCTGCACTCCTGTCCACAGGACAACCCAAAGCAGCTATGCCGCTGCTGACTATTCCGCCATGCCTGACTCTGCCTCGAGCTTCCTTGGTGCAGCACTACCCCAACTGGGGCCTTCCAGATGCAGTGCCCAACAAGGTGATGAAGATGGTGTCCACCATAGCCAGGTAGGTGCCTCGCCACTCTCATAGCCAGGTAGGTGCCTCGCCACTCTCCTCCTTCGCCCCCTTCTTCCTCCTCCTCAGGCTGGGCTGCTCGCCATAGCCAGGCTGAGCTCCCAGCTGCCCTTCACCTCCAGGCAGCGCTGCACCAGTCCAGTGCTTCGCTCAGCAGCATGTCGCCAATCCTTGCATACCGCAAATGAGGAGCTACTTGCTCCTCCGGAAGATGTAGCGGCCTACTGGCCTCTTGGGCGGTGACTTCCTAGGCCAAGCGGCCTCCCAGCAACCGGTACCTCCTCCCTTTCGGAGGGAAACATCATTGCAGGCTCTGCTATCGTCCGGACAGGCCCTAGACCCGGGCTACTTGGACTGGTACCGGCCTACCTCTATCCTACCGCTACTGGGCCTCCAAAAATGCCAACTTTTTGTCTTTTCTGCTCGGCCTCCAGTACCCGACACTCCTACCACTACTTGAGTGGTACCGGCCTACCTGCTACTTGAGTGTTTTTCCCCGCTGCTCTAAGTGCCGCGGGCCTACCCCCGCTATTTGAGTGTTTTCCCTGCTGCAACCCTCAAAGTCACGGCCACAGGTAAGTACCGGCCCTGCGGGGCCTTTCAACCAACAAGTACCATTGCGGGTCACACACACACTCAGCCGACAAGCACTCAGACAGACATGCAAACCAGCAGGCACGCACACACACACAGACTTGGAAACCACAGCAGAATGCAGGAATCTCAGCAAGGCATTCATTCCAGCGGCAAATCCCAGAAATCAGCAGTGTTCTCAGTCTGTGTTTTTGGCGGGTCATTACAATATACTTATTGATGATGTGGAGTGGGTAGAAGCCTGGAGAAGGAGAGGGATGTGAAGGGTTTATTACTGTGTGATCTCTCTTCCTCTCCTTTGTCTATTCCCCCTCCACTCTCTTCTTTTGATGGTAATAAGATACTGTTTGAGATACCACTTCACGATTTGGAGACTATGATGCAGACAATGAGACTACTGTTGTTTGACGACTTCTGAGTACCTGTTACATGCCCCGTTGGGCGATGTACATAGAAACCGAGGATCCAGAATGTGATAAAAAGGACTGAATGGACAATGCAGTGCAAGTAGAATCTCAACAAGCAATGTGCATTCTAATACATACAAAATGGTGCTGAATAGCGCAGGGAAGACTTAGATACAAATCCTGACCTGACCGGGACTGACCTCATCCACGTAGTATAAGATAGCGAAGCAGAATGCTAGAATGCTAATGACTAGCCCAATCAATGTTTGAACGCAGACCAAACATACATCGTATCCATCACAAAGTGTGAAGGAGCCTGGCGCTGTACACAGGAAGAAAGCGCCAGGTCCAGACATACGCAGACGAAGAGGAGGGGATCAGATGAAGAGAGGGGGAGAGATGGGAATGTCGTAACACCAAGTCTTTGTCACAAGTCCCAAATAATCCCTCGTCGTAATGTCTGAAGCCCAAAGTCGAGTCTGGATCCAATGTCACCAAGCTCTCTCTCTCTCACTCTTTTCTCGTAGTTTGCAGATGCAGTGAAGTTAGATAAGGAGAGGGTGAGAGGGAGATGGTGGACTGAGAGGAGGAAGAAGAAGAACTCTCTCTCTGTCACGAGCCAGATACTAACCTGTGAAGTTGGCTCTGTGCTGCAGGTACCTCGAAGACGAAGCTGGAGCAATGGCGCTGCAGGTAAGTACTCCTGGCCTCCGCCCAATCTCTCTCTCTCTAGTGCTATCCTAGCTATGGCGCCCAACGCTGAAGACTACAGCTACCTACTGCGCCCAGCGCTGAAGACTAATGCTAACGCTACTACTACTCCTGCAGCGCTCCCTCCAGAGTGCTGCTGCCGAATCCTGAAGACTACTGATTGCCTCCTGCCTCCCCCTGAAGTGCATGGGAAGTCCCTATGTACTACCTCGGCCTGCCTCCTGACKGCCTGTAGGGCGAGCCAGGCCGAGGAGGCTGCTCTTGCCAATGCTGAAGTGTGCCAGGGGCTGGCGCTGCAGCCTCTGCCGAGGCTGTCGTGGGAACAGGCCAAGAATAGCCTGTTCCCGAAACCCTGGTTCGGTGCCTGAGTTTCAGGGCCCGTCGTTCTGATGAACGACCGAAAATGGCCCTTCGCTTCAGGCTAAAAAGGCTATTGCCATTTTTAGTCTGAAACGACACAGGGTCTGTAGGCCCCTGTTTTTTAGGCTTTCGGGCTGAACAGACACGGGGCCTGTAGGCCCTGGTTTTCACGCTTTCAGCCTGAGGGACGCAGGGCCTGGAAAATGGCCCTCGTGTGCAGGCGCAGCATGTAACACCGCCCCCTCCTTATGAAGTCAAGCCAGGGCGAGAGCGGAGCCGACGATCTGAAGGTGGAACCTGGACGCGGGCGCGACGTGGAGCCGAAGAGACCGGCTTGCCTTGCATCTTGCGTTCGTAGCGTGCGAGAACGTCTGGAGCTGTTGCTTGAAGTTCCGCACGGGTCAACCAACGGTCAGCTTGGTGTGTCAAGTATGCAAAATGCACCAAATACTCGGTTGGCCTGTTGTCGTAGCGTCGCTGGGAGATGATGTCGCCGACCTCCTGAAAACCGTCCATAGAGGGTGGGTCTTACGAACGTCTCCCGAGAAAATCGTCATGTTCCGCTGGCGTGTAAAGAGCCAACTTGGAGCAATGAAAGACTGGGTAGACGGGCAAGTGGGCGGGCACCTGAATCGTGAAGAGTTCGAGCACGGCTCGCCGGTCACTTCACCATTGGACACTATCACTCCACGAACGGCCGAGAGCGACGACCATCTTCTTTTCTTGCGTCGGATGCAAGAGCTTCTTGTCAAGGCACGCGACCAGATGGCTAAGACGCAGCAGCGCATGAGCCAGCAGGCCAATCGCCAGCGTCTTCCTTGCCCATTCCACGCAGGCGACCTCGTTTGGGTTTCCGCAGCGGAATTCAGCCTTGAACAAGACATCTCTCGCAAGCTCCTCCCGAAATGGATGGGGCCTTGGCCGATCGTAGCACCCGCTGGAAAGGTGATATCCCGATAGCCGGGTGGATGGAAGAGTTGTAGGCCAACTCGACATCCGACAGCCGCTCAACCCAGTCCTTCTGGTCAGGACGAATGAGAGTGAGAAGGAGAACCTGTGCGGTCTGGTGCGTCCTCTCCATTTGGCCATCGGTCTGAGGGTGGCGAGCTGAACTGGGCTTGAGAGATGAGCCCCATCGCTTGATGAGCGCCAACCAAAAATCGGACATGAACCGAATGTCGCGGTCGCAGACGATTTCCTTGGGGTAACCCTTGGTTCGAATCCAACCGGCGTAGAGAACCTCGGCCAACTCCGGTGCCTTGGCATGATAGCCGCAAGGCAAAAACATGGCAAACTTGGTAAGTCGGTCGACCACCGTGAAAATCCCATCCACGCCGGTCTTGTGCTTGGGGAACGGGCCGGTGATGTCCATGGCAATCGCTTCCCTTCGCCTCAATGGGACTGGTAATGGTCGTAACTCGCCGTATGGACGATGGTTGCGGGATTTGCAGCATCGGCAAACCTCGCAGGACTCGCAATAGCGTGTGACGTCGCCGAGAAGGCCGGGCCACCAAAATCGCTCACGAAGTTGGACAATCGTGCGATTGACTCCAAAGTGTCCGGTGGCGGGAGCATCGTGGAACTCGCCAAGAAGCCGTGTACGCAAGTGAGGATCACTTGGTACGCAAAGAAGGTCCTTCCCCCGCGTGTGGACAAGCAAGTACCCCTCTTGGATCCGGTAGTGAGAAGGCGGTGGATTAGGAGAGGAGCAATTCGTGTACTTGTCGCGAAACTCGGGGTCGGCTTTGTAGCCGCAGATGAAGCTGTTCCGCAGGTCATCGTCGATCTCGAAGGTTGAGTAGACTGCGGTACAGTGATCCGGACGTCGTGAAAGAGCATCTGCAAAACGGTTCGACTTCCCGGGAATGTGATCGGGAAAGAAGTCGAACTGGTCAATGAAAGCCATCCATCGAGCGATGGTGCTGTTGACGGTGTCTTGGGTCTTATAGAAGAGTAACGGATTGTTGTCCGTTACCTATCGAAATTGGCTTCGACCAAGGAGGAAGTGCCGCCACCGCTTGAGCGCGTGGACGAAGGCGAGGAGCTCCTTCTTGCGTGCATCGTCAATGGAATGCACGACGGGAACTCTTTTGCTGAAATACTCGACCGGGTGCCAGTCCACACCGTCATGTTGCTCGAGGACGACACCAATGCCATAGCCGGACGCATACGTAGCGACGCGTGTAAGCAAAAGCGGGTCATATATGCGCAAGACCTCCGCAAATAATCGCGCGGCTTTGAGAGCCAAAAATGATTCCCGCGCCTCCTCTCGGAGGTCAAATGGTCGATCCTCGAATTGAAGCTTGGTCAAGTGGGCCGCGATCTTCGAGTAGCCTTTGATAAAACGCTGGTAGTAGCTGGCAAGGCCAAGGAACGAACGGACATCCGTGATGTTCCGAGGTTCCGGCCACTCTTGGATGGCTTGAACCTTGTCCGATAGCGGACTGATGCCCTCCGGTGTGACAAAATGGTCCAAGTATTCCAGCTCTTGCCGGACAAATTCGCACTTGTCACGGTTGGCCTTGTACTTGGCGCGGTGGAGCGTCTCCAACACTCGTCGAAGATGCCCAAGATGATCCTCCAATGCCCGGCTATAGATGAGAATATCGTCTAAGTAGACCAGCACGAACCGGTCCAACATTGCACGAAACTCGTTGGTCATTGCCGCTTGAAAGGTCGTCAGGGCGTTGGTGAGGCCAAAAGGCATGACCACCCACTCAAAATGCCTGTACCGCGTCTTGAACGCGGATTTGTAGCGATCATTCGTTCGGATCGAGATTTTATGATATCCCAATTTTAAATCCAACTTAGAAAAATACTTTGCACCGCCCAATCGCTCAAGAAGATCGTCGATGCGAGGAAGAGGCCCCACATTCTCGACGGTTTGCTCGTTGAGCTTGCGGTAGTC
Source organism: Chara braunii (assembly GCA_003427395.1). NCBI lineage: Eukaryota > Viridiplantae > Streptophyta > Charophyceae > Charales > Characeae > Chara > Chara braunii. The sequence continues at coordinate 1,653,979 of BFEA01000183.1, forward strand.
AATACACAATTGTAGATACTTGTTCTTCTTCCGGATGAAGAGAACTGGTGCTCCATATGGGGAGCTACTAGGGCGGATCCAGCCCTTGGCCAACAAGTCGTCGAGTTGTGCGCGGAGGACCTCAAGCTCCTCCTCGCTCATCCAATAGATGCAACCTTTCGGCGACACGACACCGGCCTCAAGAATGATCTCGTGAGAGATCGGCCGATCCGGCACCACACCGGTAGGAGACTCGAAGATGTCGGCGAACTCGTCTAGCAACCGCACCACTCGGGGGTCCGAAGACAAGTCTGTGGGTGAAGAGTCGGCTACCGCGACGGTCCGTAGGAAACATAGGCCGATCTCCTCGGGCTGCTCGTAAGCGCAAGTCGCCCAGAATGATTTGGCCGTCACCACTTGGCACCGAATCGAAGGGTGCGGTAGAGGAATAATACACGCCACTTCCACGCCGAAGGCGTCGCGAACGCTAAGAGTCCGCCGGTGGAAGTTGACCGTGTGATCCGCACTTGCAAGCCAAGGCATTCCCAAAACGATGTCGAAGTCCGCGTCGAGAATGTCGAAGGTTACCGGTTCGCATGCATGACGTGCGAAATAAACCGGTACGGCCTCGATGTAACGGTCGAGAAGTTGCTGCGTCTTTCCATCCGCCAACTTGATCGCCGTCGGGCTTGCCTTCCTCCAAACTTGTGCGCCAAGGCCAGGCCTTTGCATGAAGGCTTGGCTCATGAAATTGCGAGACGCGTCGCTATCCAGCAAAGCGCTGCAGGACGCTTGCCCAACCTGGATGCGGACATACATGAGCGGTGCATTGTTGTCATCGTATGGCTGCGTGCGAAACTCGTGGGCCACCTTGGTAACATACGCAAGGGTGTCCCCCACCGCGACTTCGTCATCCGTCGGCGAAGTTGGTGGTGCATAGAAGGATAAGTACGTGTGGAGATGGGCGCATAGTGCTGCGCATTGCGGTCCCGGCAAGTGGCCCGTAGCCGGGAGAGGAAGCCATGCAAAGTCCTCGGACGTGAGCGGGTCGAATACCTCTATGTTGAACTCGCGCGCCGAATCCCGTGAAGAACCACTTGAAGACGATAAGTCGCCGCTGCCGGACGGTGAAGATGCCGCACACACATCTTGTCCTTGAGCTTGAGTACCCAGCGTAGGAACGAGCCGAGCAGCATAGTCCTCAAAAGAATATAGAAGAGGAGGACTATCGACTTCCGCATGCGCCTCGGAATGAAGGCCGGTTACTCGCGAAGAAACCGGTTCCTGAGGCGTCGAGAGTATTGTCGAGTCACTCTCGGCGGTGCTCAGTTTCCCTGTTTGCCCTTGCCTTTCAATGGGCAGGCCAGTGTCTCATGGAAATCGTTGTTGCACCAGAGGCAATAGTGGAATCTCGTGCGCGCCTTGAATGCTTGCTCGGAGATGCCGTATTGGACCAAGGGGCTGGAGCTGCTGCGCTGGGCCTGGGGCTAGATGCGGTGTGTGTCTTCGTCTTGCCACGTCCTCGGCCTCTGCCGGGGCGGCCACCTTCCCGGGCGGCTGCGAGTCTGTCTCCTTCATGGGCAGATACGGCCTCGCTAGTTTGGTCAAACGGCGTTGCCGCCGCGACCACGGCCACTCTTGGCAGATGCTGGTCCCTGCTCGGGCCTGCCGCAGACGAACGCAGGTTCTTAGCCTCCTTGTTCGTAATGATGATCTGCGCGGCCTTGTCAAAAAGTTCCGCCGTTGTCGTCAAGGTGTCCTCGACGTGAGTCAGGGCATTACTTAATGCAGGACAGGACCTTGAGATGAAATAGTGGCGGATGGCTTTGAAGCCCATCTGGATGTCTGAGACTGATGTCAAGCATTGGTACCCGACAATCCAGTCGGTACTCGGCAGCGTGCCTTGCTCGAAGACCATGAGCTTGTCCATAGCCTTGATCTCCGGCGGCTCGACTTGGAACCGCTTATGCCACGCCGCCTTCAGATCATCGCAACTGATCTGGGTGTGCAAGTCGTTAGCTACCACTTCGTACTTGGACAAGAGGTTGTCCAACCAAGCCTGGCATGCGCCCCCCGAGTGGGAGTATATGTACGCGTGCTGCTTGTGTTCTTTGACGTTGTGTAGCTGCAACGTGTGCTCGAACTTGCGGAACCATGGAATCGGATCTGTCTTCGTCGAGTCGCAGAAGATCTCCTGCCCGTCAAACTTTGGAGCTGTCTCGCGCGGTTCTGGTCCTGAGGTGTTGGCGGTAGCACAGATCCGCTGTTCCAACTGTTGCGTCGCGGTCTGCTGTAATTGCACGCCATCCTTGAGGGAGCCGATGTCCATCTCCAATGCTTCGAGGCGATCGGAGGTGTTGGAAGAGTTGGCATTGGGGGCGGCGACTGGTCGCTGCTCCAACTGCCGGAGGCGGCCTTGGACTTGAGCCAGCGAGTCATCGAGGCTGTGGATGTACTCCTGCTGTGTAATGCATGTAGCCAGGAGGTCTGTGAGTTGGGAGAGGAGGAGAGCGATCTTGTTTTCGCAATCCTCCATCTTTCCATTCTCGGCCTCGGTCCGCCATTCCGCTGCCATTGTGAGCAAGGTCCGCTCTCCGTTAAATATCTTCTCACGACGTTGAATTCTTTCTTCATCAGCAGCCTTTGCTGCTGCCTCGTCATGCTGGCGTTGTTGTTCAATTGCCGGCAGACGTGCCTGTTCGGCGTCCTCTGCCTTCTTCTTCGCTGCTGCTGCTGCGTCATCCGCCCGTTTCTTTGTTTCAGTACTCGAAGCCAGCATCCTGGCCTAATAGGCCTCGTCTGCTTCTCCGAACCTCTGGTCCATGATGGCTGTACGTGAACGCAACAGCAGACGTGTCCTGATGACGTGTCCTGCTGACGTGGTCTGCTGACGTGGCAACTCACCAATGTCGTCGCAGGGGGTACCCGGAGATGGATAGAGAAGGTAAGGCCAGAGGGGGCAACAACATAGGTGGGGAGGGTGGGTGGGGAGAATCGCCCAGATAATCAAAAAAGAAAAGTTTGAACTTTGCAAAAAAAATTCGAAATAATAAAATCCCGAGTTGTGCAAGTTCAGTAGGTCTCCCAACCTCCCTTGAAGTGCGAAATGATCAATGAGAGAAAAAAATTTAGACTTCACACGGCAAACGATTTATAGAACTGACTGACGGAATCCTAAAACTGCGGAAAAAAAAAATTTCGAAAAGAAATAAAATATTCGGACTTACTCATATGACAGTATTCGCAGTTTGGAAAATAATACCTGCAGGAGGGATTTCTCGTACCGTTTTCAGAAAAACGAAATTTCGAAAAAAGAATATTCCGAATTTTCAAGTAACGGGAAATGCAACAGGAAATCAAAATTTTCGAGAAGAAGGATATTCCGGATTTTCAACAACGAATTTTTGAATTTTCAGAAGAAAAACGAAAATGGAAATTTCAGATGTTGCACTATTGCGATTTTCCACAACAGAATAGCGAGAAAACAAAATCCAAGAAGAAAAAAAAAAAATCGATTTTCGGCAGTAAGGTCAAAATCGTGATTTTGGGGTCTAACTAGTCTGCTCTAATCAATCAATAAAGACTGACCAGCTACCTAGTCCCCGCATACGTGTCAGATCAGGTTGTCCTGATTCACGTGCGGTGTTCTGATACGAACTGTTACATGCCCAGTTGGGCGATGCACATAGAAACCGAGGATCCGCAATGTGATAAAAAGGATTGAATGGACAATACAGTGCAAGTAGAATCTCAGCAATGTGCATTCTAACACATACAAAATGGTGCTGAATAGCGCAAGTGAAACGGTATTCACCAGTTCGCAATAGCTGATGCAGATCCCAGGGCTCGATCCCTAGCCCCCACCTTACTTGTGTACAGTACCTGTGTTGACCCCTAGAGTTGAACCCGCGACTTGTGTATTTGTAACAATTGATAGGTTGTCGTAGGGTCCATAGGTAGCCAGGGTTCGATCTGTAGACCTGTCGAATAGGAGTCGTAGTCAGGTCCAGAGGTCGTAACTATAGCATTCTCGAAGAGTCAGGGTCGTAGCTGCTACAGTCCAGAAGGGTCAAACTCGTAGCTGCTTTCGGACCGAAAGGCCAAGTCTACGGCCTTCCGGAAGGTCTGAGTAGTGACCTTTCGGAGTGTCCCACACTTAGGTTGAGGCAAGTGGGCAAGTGGTGACACAAGTGGTGGAGTCTGCCCGTGCTGAGTCAGCAGTCCCAGTCCTAGTCCAGTCAAGCAAGTACCGCATGGGACTGTGTGCACTTCGGGCATGGGAAAGGGCCAGACCAACGAGTTGCAGAAGTATAAATCAAGGGGCAGCACCCAGTCATTCATTCATTCCCGCGTGAGCCATGCGGAAGCGCTGCCACAGCGACTTGTGCAAGGAGGTCTGCAGTGAGCCCGAGGACGAAGTGGGCAAGGAAAACGAAGTTTAGCCATAGCGATAGGGTAGTGGCGGCCATAGCCACCATAGCTGTAGTTAGTGTTCAGAGTGTGTGTGCGTGTGAGTTCAGCGAGATGCGTGTGGGATATCCAGGGTGATCCAGGAGAGGCGAGCTAAGAGAGTTCTGTGGGCGCTGAGTCGCCATAGCCATTGAAGCGAGTTTGTACATGAACTGAGTTACCATATCTCTGAGTTTTGAGTGGGCGCTTGTCGCCCGTATGCTGCACACCTGTTTGCATGTATGAGAAGTGTGAATGAGAACGAGTCTGATTGCATTGGTGTCAGAGCTGGTACCCGCTATTCCACGCGCTGAGTTGTGTGTCGCAGGGAGGTGATGCGCCATAGCTGAGGAGGCCGCCGAAGGAGGAAGTCCACCATAGCGGACCGGGAGGTTGAAGAAGCCGCCGCGCACCTGCAAAGAAGACCACGACGAAGGAGAAGACCGAGAGAGAGAGAGAGAGAGAGAGAGAGAGAGAGAGAGAGAGAGAGAGAGAGAGAGAGAGAGAGAAAGAAAGGTTGAGCGATACAAGATTGGCTTACTACGTACCTGCGTTGAAGACATCGCTACGCCGAGAGAGAGAGAGAGAGAGAGAGAGAGAGAGAGAGAGAGAGAGAGAGAGAGAGAGAGAGAGAGAGATGAGCGATACAAGGTTGGCTGTTACGAACCTGTGAAGTGTGTCGTGCAA
>BFEA01000183.1:1659273-1676166 GCA_003427395.1 Chara braunii
GCTACGCCAAAAGAGAGAGAGAGAGAGAGAGAGAGAGAGAGAGAGAGAGAGAGAGAGAGAGAGAGAGAGAGGTTGAGCGATACAAGATTGGCTTACTACGTACCTGCATTGAAGACATCGCTACGCCAAGAGAGAGAGAGAGAGAGAGATGAGCGATACAAGTTTGGTTGTCACTTACCTGTGAAGTGTGTCGTGCAGCTCCACGAAGTAAGAGGCGGCCATAGCCGCGGAGCCCGCCCACGGAGTAACGAAGAGGGAGAGAGAGGGGACGGAGGAGGAGACTGAGAAGGGAGAGAGAAGCCATAGCCGAGGAGGAGAGGAGAGAGGCGATCAAAAAAAAAAAAAAAAAAAGAGAAAGAAGACAGCTAGGGTGAAGAAGAAATCGGCGAGGAAGGAGACAAGAAAGAGAAGGGTGGCGAGGAAGGTGAAGCCGGCAGCCATAGCCGACCGGAGGAGTTGACCAGGCGTTGACCGGGCGTTGACCGGGGTTGACCGAGAGTTGACCAAAGGTGTTGACCAGGTGTTGACCGGGGTTGACCAAGGGTTGCCTGCAACGTTGACCGAGCGTTGACCAAGGCGTTGACCAAGATCGTTGACCACGAAGTTGACCAAGCTAGAGCCGGTATATTCTCGCCAAGCCTTCAGCCTATCCCTCGCCCTATGGATGTGCACACACCCTGTGGTACTTGCTGAAGTCAAGTCTGTCTGTCTTTTCTTTCTGCATTGAGTCGCTTCCGTCTAGGTGTAGGAACTCTGTGGATGAAGGATAGGGCCTTGTTGACCAAACCCCTGCCGGACTAAGTAGGGCTAAAGACAGTGTCTGACGACTCGACTGTCCCGGAGGACACGAACCCTCCCAAGGACCGGTACAGACCGGCGGGCTGCTCGCTGTGGCACGGTAGGCCCGAAAGGCTGAGTTGTGGGTTGTACAACAGCCAGTCTAAGTATTGAGAGACCTGCTGATCGCGTCGTCCTGTTTACGACGCTAAAGAATTCCTGAGGAGTTACGGGGGATCTCCTTAAATGCCTCCTGATCAGCAACAGGTCTAGTAGTGACAGCCGTGGAGTAGGTCTAGGCTAGAGACCATAGTTGAGAGGATCCTGTCTGGGTTCTGTAAGTCTTAGATTGAGTCAGTCAGTGTGTCAGTCAGGGGGAGTAGAGTCTAAGTGGTGAGGAGTGGAACCGTTGTTTGGTTGTGCACCAATCACCATGGTTGACACCCGTAGTGGGAAGAGTACTGCCCCCTCCGAGGCCGAGCAGGCCCGGATTGCCGCCCTTTTGAGAGAGAGAAAAGAGAAGAAGGGAGCTCTTAAAACAGGCAAAGCTAAAGGCTATCGCGGAGGAGCAGGCAGAGAAGAAGAGATTGGAGGAGGAGATGTCGAGGTTTCACAAGGAGAAGATGATGATGCTAGAGAGAGAGGAAGAAGAGAGGAGGAAGGCTGCAGAAGAGGAAGCAGCAGCAGGGGAAGAGGAAGAAGAAGAAGAAGAGCTCCTTGAAAGGAGACGTGGAGAGGAGAGAGGGGAGACAAGTGGCACGACAGGGGAAGTTGCGTGGATGGAAAAGAAGATAACAGAGTGGGTGGCTAATTTATCGCTAGGGGAGGATGAGGAGGCACAAATATATGTGCCGCAAGAGGAGAAGGAACCGTTTGCCAGGGAGTTGGAGAAGATAGAAGATCCCCTGGAACGCCAAACAACAGAGGATGAGAAGAAGCTGGAATGGAAGTTGAGGATGATGAGGGAGAAGAAGAGGAGGAGAGAGGAGGCCAATCGGGTGGCGAGAGAAGTTGAGAAGATCCAAGCTTGTAGACAGGAAGTGCAGGCACAAGCCGAGGTCCTTGCCAAGTTAGACAAGATCCTGGGGTACCTAGAAGTTCTGAGCAAGGCCTGGACAGAGGAACATCAGGCCGTCAGGGGTCAAGATGTGACCCGGCACGCCATCCGATCTGGGTTTAGAGAGTTCACGCGCGACGTGGTGACCCACGTCGGGACCGAGGTCAAGAAGATGAAGGAAAGCACACAACAATTATGTGCTGGCGCCATTGAGGGCGCCAAAGTAGTGGTTGCAGCCGAAGCCGAAGCACGTCCCCGTAAGGACCCAGTAAAGATCAAATTTCCTGATGCGTACGGCGGAAAGAAGGAGGAGAATTTTGATAACTGGGAGGCTAGTGTCAATAGCTACGTATACTTACAGCACATCCTGTCTGAGGAGCAGGTCCTCGTAGCCTTCCAGGCCTTGAAAGATGAAGCAGCCAGTTTTGCTAGGTCCCTTGCGCGCGCAACCGGTTGTGAAAACAACATGGTTGCTTACTCAAAGACCACCTCACTTCCCCAGTTCCTCAAACTCCTGAGGGAGCGATTCGCTGACCCCACGAGAGGCGTCAGAGCCTCTGATAAGCTATAGACCATTCACTCGCGGTAGTGGAGGAGTGCGAAAGCACTCAAAGTTGTCATGGACGACTTGGTGGCCGTCCCGGACCATGGGGTCACAGAGACCCAACTGGTCCAGTTATTTTATCGTGCCATACCAAAGCCCCTGAGAGGGCACTTTTTCGACAAGACCCAACAGCCCAACGTCACTTACGATTCGTTGAGTAGGGAAGTGGTCTTGTTTGAGGCCAAGTCTATGCCAGTTTCCACTTTCTGGCACAAAGACTTAGATAAAGGCAAAAAGTGGAAAGGCCGTACCATCTCAGGCTAGGTCAGGGCCAAGGATCACATGATCCTCACTCTAGAAGAAGGTGGTACAGACGAGGTCCCATATAGTCAGATTGAGTGGGGCCTCGAGGATGAGGACAATAGCGTGAGGCAGGGGAGGTCCTATGCTGCTGTCGCGGTTGGAGGGAGGCCGCAAGGTAGGGGAGGAGGCCAGGGCCAAAGGGGTCAGGCCACGGGAGGCCGAGGATCGGGCGCACAGGGGGTTGGTGGTCTAGGGAACCGCCAAGCGGGAGGTAGGGTCAAGGTCCCCCACCGAATCGTCAAGGTCCCTGTGGGTTCCCGCAACGACGAGGTGGAAGGCCACCTCAATAGACAGGAGGATGGCACCCAGGCTTGCCACAAGGCAGGCCATGGGAAGATTTGGGCTTGGACCAGCGCGTGTGGCAGGAACGCGTGGACCTGGGTCAGTGTGTGTTTTGTGGTGACCCGGCCCATGTTATCAAATTTTGTCCTAAGTATAGGCAGGCCCGATGGGCTGCCCAATAGTCAAAGGGCAGCCGCCAGTAGGGGTCGCAACTGCCCCTACTTCAAGGCCATGTGGGGAAGCGAGCGCGCACGAACAGGTAACTCCCACACCACATGAGCCTATGGCAGAGGTTGCAGGCCAGTGCCTAGCTAGCTATCCAGAGACTGCTTGTGTTAGCGTCTCTCTAGGCACTTCCCTCACAGGCGTGGCAGAAGAGTTGAAGGAGAGGATGCCCGCCTGGGCCAAAATGAAGAAGGAGAGTAAGGGACAACTTATTTTAGTTGATGTAGAAGTTTTCAAGAGCAGAGTAGGGGCCCTTATAGATTCAGGGGCCACCCGCAGTTACATTAGCCGTAGAGCGCTAAAAAAGCTGAGGCTATAATTGAAAGTCCAAAAATTAGCAGACCCAATAGTTAGTGTCCTCGCAGACAACCGCACAATGCGAGTTGAGGACTACGTAGAGGGAGTCCAGGCGTACTTTCGCCTAGAGAAGGATGGGAAGGTGGAGAAAGTTCTCCATTCCCTGACCCTCCTCGTACAGGATGATCTTCCATTTGACATAGTTGTAGGCATGGACTGAGGAGAGGCAGCAGGGGCCACACTCCATCTGAGAGAGCATGAGTGTAGGCTCCCTAGTCTGTCAGGTGAAGTTAAGACTGCTCACCTGTTCCATGTGTCAGGAGTAGACAACTCCTTGGCACATTGTTGCCTCAGTGCTCCCGCGTTCGCGCGACTCGTGAGAAAGGAGCAATTAGAGGATCAGGTCTTTGTAGTGTATGTTAGACCTGTCACTGAGCCTAAGGAAGAGATTAGCTCCACGGATCCAGCCATTGCCAAGCTGCTGGAAGAATTTAAAGACTTATCTGAGCAGCCGACAGGAGTAGTGCCACGACCGATCCAGCATAGGATAGAGATAGAGCCTGGCAGTAGAACTCCTAAGGGAGCAGTCTACAGGATGTCCCCTAGAGAGTTGGAGGAGCTGCGTAAGCAGTTGGACGAGCTCCTTGAGAAGGGTTGGATTAGGCCCAGTTCGTCTCCTTTTGGAGCACCTGTGTTGTTTGTCCCCAAGAAGGAAGGAGAGTTGCATATGTGCATAGACTATAGGGGTCTGAATGCTTACTGTTAAGAATGTTGAACCACTGCCCAGGATAGACGATCTCTTAGATCGGGTGCAGGGTTGCAAATATTTTTCAAAGATAGATTTGAAGTCCGGATATCATCAGATAGAAGTCCATCCTGATGACCAGTACAAGACTGCGTTCTGGACTAGGTACGGGCATTATGAGTTCATACCCTTTGGACTGACCAATACGCCAACTACGTTTCAGCGATGTACGAACGATTTGTTTAGGCCTTGGTTAGATAGGTTTGTCGTAGTCTATTTAGACGACATCCTAGTTTTCAGTAGGACCCTCCAAGAACACCAGGGTCATTTGAGGCACGTCTTGGAGAAACTGAGAGAGTCAAACTTCAAGATCAATCCAAAGAAGTGCGAGTGGGCCAAAACACAGGTTTTGTAATTGGGCCACGTATTAGACGGAGATGGCATTAAGCCTGAGGACAGCAAGATAGCGGCAATTAGAGATTGACCGACGCCCCGCACGTTGACAGAGTTGCGGTCTTTCCTAGGCCTAGCTAACTACTACAGGAAGTTCGTGAGGAACTTCTCCACTATCGCCGCTCCCTTGCGCAAGTTGCTTAAGAAAGAGGCAATCTGGCAGTGGGATAAAGATTGTACGTCTGCGCTAAAGAGGTTAAAGCGCGCACTGATAGAGTACCCTGTCCTCAAAGTAGCAGATCCGCCTTTGCCATTTGTCGTCACCACGGACGCGAGTTAGTATGGGATAGGCGTCGTGTTGCAGCAAGACGACGACAATGGCTATAGACCCGTAGAGTTCATGTCAGCGAGGATGCCCTCAGAAAAGGTAGCCACCTCGACGTATGAGAGAGAACTCTACGCTCCCAGGCAGGCCGTAGAGCACTGGAAGCATTACCTGCTTGGGGGGCACTGCAAAGTGAACTCCGACCACGAGACTCTTAGACGGTTGAAGACACAGGCCAAAATAACACCTAAATTGACTAGGTGGGCCGCTGAGATAGACCAATATGACTTTGAGCTCAAGCCAGTGATGGGCAAGTACAATGTAGTTGCGGATGCTCTGAGTAGGAGGTCAGATTACTTTGGAGTTATAGTTCACTATCTGGACATAGGGCGTGACCTGCAAGAGAAGGTTAGACAGGCGTATGCGTAGGACCCTATCTATAGCGACCTCCTCAAGAAGGTTAAGGAGGCCCCAGAGACTGAGCCACATTACCGCACTACAGAGGGTTTGTTATTCGAGAAGACTAATGTAGTAGATCGCCTGTGCATTCCCAACAATGCGGAGATCCGCAGTCTGATCCCAGGGGAATGCCATGATACAGAGGGACACTTCGGTTGGCAAAAGACTTTAGCCAATCTGATGCACGTGTACACATGGCCAGGAATGAAAACTGACTGCATAGAGTATGTCCGCAGTTGTAAAGTCTGTCAACGAAACAAGACCACAACGCATGCCCCTATAGGTCTTCTCAGACCCTTGCCCATTCCAGACCAGCCTGGAGATTCAGTCTCCATTGACTTCATGGATGCCGGTGTCAAGAGTAGACACGGCAAGAGCCAAGTCATGGTCGTAGTTGATAGATTCAACAAGTATGTTATTTTTGTTCCTTTACCTGCAGAGGCACGTACGGAGTTAGTGATTCAGAAGTTTTTTGACTTTTGGGTTAGTGAACATGGAGTCCCGTTGTCTATAGTTAGCGATAGAGATAGTCGCTTTACCAGCCAGAACTGGCAGGAACTGATGAGAGTCTATGGTTCTAAGTTGTTGATGTCGTCTGACCGCCATCCAGAGACCAGCAGTCAGACATAACAGATGAACAAGATCCTGCAGCAGGTTTTGCTCATGTACATTAGACCTGATCAGACTAACTGGGACAAGATGCTGCCCAAGGTAGCCAGCGCATATAATAACAGCATGCATTTGTCCACCTGTCGCACTCCCAATGAGTTACATAAGTCCTTTAGACCACGTAGGCCGTTTGAAGGACTGAACCGGGATCAGATTCACAGGCTACCGCCCGGTACCAGGGAGTTCGCAATACAACATGAGAAAGAGATAGCTGATGTTGTTGAAAACCTCAGGAAAGCCCAGCACCGTATGATAGAGCAAGCTAATAAGCACCGTCACCCGTCGCAGTTTCAAGTAGGCGACTTGGTCTGGTTCAAGTCTAAAGAGTTTGCGCCTGAGGAGAACATCTCACAGAAGTTACTGCCTGCGTACAGAGGACCTTGGCCAGTTCTAGAAGTCAAGGGCGGAGAGGATGGACCGTCCTACACAATAGAGATGCCAGCACACCTCCACACCTATCCTGTGTTCCACGCATCGAAGTTACTGCCGTGTGTCACCAATCAACAGTTTCCGTCCAGACGGTCCATGATCCCCCCGGACATGGATGGCAGGTATGACATCGATGCCATTGTAGGTGAGGATGTATTCAGAACAAGATGGAGGGGTCGTTCACAGAAACAGTGTAAGGTACGAGTTGCCTATCAGGAGCTCGAGGATGACCGCTGGTTCACAAGATCAGAACTTATAGAAACTGCTCCCGACATAGTTAGAGCCTATGAGAGAGATCGGAGAGGTAAAGGTCCTGCCTTGGACTGAAATTATTCTTGGAGGACCTCGAATTTAGGCCGGCGGGAGTGAAACGGTATTCACCAGTTCGCAGTAGCTGATGCAGATCCCAGGGCTCGATCCCTAGCCCCCACCTTACCTGTGTCGACCCCTAGAGTTGAACCCGCGACCTGTGTATTTGTAACAATTGATAGGTTGTCGTAGGTTCCATAGGTAGCCAAGGTTCGATCTGTAGACCTGTCAAATAGGAGTCCTAGTCAGGTCCAGAGGTCGTAGCTATACCATTCTCGAAGAGTCAGGGTCGTAGCTGCTACAGTCCAGAAGGGTCAAAGTCGTGGCTGCTACAGGACCGAAAGGCCAAGTCTACGGCCTTCCGGAAGGTCTGAGTAGTGACCTTTCGGAGTGTCCCACGCTTAGGTTGAGGCAAGTGGGCAAGTGGTGACGCAAGTGGTGGACTCTGCCTGTGCTGAGTCAGCAGTCCCAGTCCTAGTCCAGTCAAGCAAGTACCGCATGGGACTGTGTGCACTTCGGGCATGGGAAAGGGCCAGACCAACGAGTTGCAGAAGTATAAATCAAGGGGCAGCGCCCAGTCATTCATTCATTCCTGCGTGAGCCATGCGGAAGCGCTGCCACAGCGACTTGTGCAAGGAGGTCTGCAGTGAGCCCGAGGACGAAGTGGGCAAGGAAGACGAAGTTTAGCCATAGCGATAGGGTAGCGGCGGCCAGAGCCGCCATAGCTGTAGTTAGTGTTCAGAGTGTGTGTGCGTGTGAGTTCAGAGAGATGCGTGTGGGATATCCAGGGTGATCCAGGACATGCGAGCAGAGAGAGTTGTGTGGGCGTTGAGTCGCCATAGCCATTGAAGCGAGTTTGTACATGAACTGAGTTACCATATCTCTGAGTTTTGAGTGGGCACTTGTCGCCAGTATGCTGCACACCTATTTGCATGTATGAGAAGTGTGAATGAGAATGAGTCTGATTGCATAGGGAAGACTTAGATACAAATCCTGACCTGACCGGGACTGACCTCATCCACGTAGTATAAGATAGCGAAGCAGAATGCTAGAATGCTAATGACTAGCCCAATCAATGTTTGAACGCAGGCCAAACATACATCGTATCCATCACAAAGTGTGAAGGAGCCTGGCGCTGTACACAGGAAGAAAGCGCCAGGTCCAGACATACACAGACGAAGAGGAGGGGATCAGACGAAGAGAGGGGGAGAGATGGGAATGTCGTAAGCACCAAGTCTTTGTCACAAGTCCCAAATAATCCCTTGTCGTAATGTCTGAAACCCAAAAGTCGAGTCTGGATCCAATGTCACCAAGCTCTCTCTCTCTCACTCTTCTCTCGTAGTTTGCAGAAGCAGTGAAGTCAGATAAGGAGAGGGTGAGAGGGAGATGGTGGACTGAGAAGAGGAAGAAGAAGAACTCTCTCTCTGTCACGAACCAGATACTAACCTGTGAAGTTGCCGTTGTGCTGCAGGTACCTCGAAGACGAAGCTGGAGCAATGGCGCTGCAGGTAAGTACTCCTGGCCTCCGCCCAATCTCTCTCTCTCTAGTGCTATCCTAGCTATGGCGCCCAACGCTGAAGACTACAGCTACCTACTGCGCCCAGCGCTGAAGACTAATGCTAACGCTACTACTACTCCTGCAGCGCTCCCTCCAGAGTGCTGCTGCCGAATCCTGAAGACTACTGATTGCCTCCTGCCTCCCCCTGAAGTGCATGGGAAGTCCCTATGTACTACCTCGGCCTGCCTCCTGACGGCCTGTAGGGCGAGCCAGGCCGAGGAGGCTGCTCTTGCCAATGCTGAAGTGTGCCAGGGGCTGGCGCTGCAGCCTCTACCGAGGCTGTCGTGGGAACAGGCCAAGAATAGCCTGTTCCCGAAACCCTGGTTCGGTGCCTGAGTTTCAGGGCCCGTCGTTCTGATGAACGACCGAAAATGGCCCTTCGCTTCASGCTAAAAAGGCTATTGCCATTTTTAGTCTGAAACGACACAGGGTCTGTAGGCCCCTGTTTTTTAGGCTTTCGGGCTGAACAGACACGGGGCCTGTAGGCCCTGGTTTTCACGCTTTTAGCCTGAATTTCAGGCTTTCAGCCTGAGGGACGCAGGGCCTGGAAAATGGCCCTCGTGTGCAGGCGCGGCATATAACAATACCTATCAGACTGGGTTCATTACAATTTGGTATCAGAGCAAACTTCTTCATCGCGATCTGTTGACTGCTGTCAGGTGCTGACGTGGCACCTAGGTAAGTAGGAAGTGCCGCATGTGCAAAACGAAACGTGTTTATTAACGCGTGCGGTCATACCGCAAGTCTAGACATTGTAGTAATGCACCTGTGAGCAGCCGTCCCTTGAAGATGATGACGTAGCTGCATTGAAGATTTCAAGATACCAGCGAGAGCTTCGTTGGCAATGTGCTGCCGTGGCGCTGGCACAAACAGAGAGACTGGTATCGCTGATGAGGCACATTGTTTGTGTCATGTTATTGATGTGCTGATATGGTTCGCCAGTGTTGAGAGTGTGACAGGTCTGTGCTGCTGACGTGGCATCCCCCCTTGTAGACCTACCAGGTCCTTGATGTGCTGACGTGGCAGATTAGTTGTTGTGTTGGCATGCCAGGGGTGACACGTGGCATGCAAAGACTGTGCTGAGGGTTGCATTGCTTCAGCAGATGGTATAGTAGGAGCTAACCATTGATTGTATTGTTGTGCTGGCTTTCTACTTACCTATTGTTTGTCTGTGGTTGCTGTGTGTACTCACAAGTGTATTGTTCTCTTGATCACACTGGTCGTGGCTGCGGTACCTGTACGTGTAACTGTAGGACGTCATCACATAGAAAACAGACAGCAAAGTTAGGATAGAAAAAACTGATTGAGAACTCATTCCTATTGTTGATTTTTCTTGCTGTAAAAGTTGCGTGTGCTGTGGAATTCATTTCTATCTTTTGACTTTATTTATTGTGCGGCAAATATACGAGGGGAAAAATGAACTCTCTCTGGAAATATTTGCGCGCCTCCATCCTGATGCGATTCATTCCACTTCTCTCATTTCCTATCCCTCTCATAGTCTACGTTGATGAAGAAGTAGGGGACCTCAAGACGCGTGGACACATTGATGCAAGAATACAAACATTACAAGGCCTTCTTCGGCAACTACTTGGTGTGATACATGGTGCCGGACCAGCAGCTGAACAACACGTTTACGGACAGTTCAACTTGCAAGCAGCAGAGGATGAACTTGAGGCCGCAAAAACTGGTGTTCAGATGTTGGAAATTGGACAGCGAGTCGAAGAACTCATTAAACAGGGGCGTATGGCTCTTGACTGGTATGTCACCGAGCAGTTGGAAGGAATGAGCCAAAAAGGAAAGCAAGAAGAGACAAAAAAAGAAAAAAAAGTGGAACCACAACTGTTTGTGGAACTAATGGAGGAGAATGTCAGACAATTAGAAAATACCTTAAGGGAAGAAAGAAGAAGAATTGAAGAGTTCAGAAGAAAGAAAGAAGAGAGAGAATAGCAAGAGAAAATGTTGGAGGAAATGAGGGAACGGTTTCACTTCGAGGAAGTTGAGACTGACCTATCGTCCGTGTTGCAATCTATTATGGCTTATCTTGTTCATCTTGAAAAGAAGATAGACTCTAACACTGTCTCATTAGAAAGTATGATGAGAATGATGAAAGGAAAGGACAAGGTGGGCTTTGAGGAGGAGAAGAAGGGGGAAATAGAAAAGAAACCACCCCAGGAGAAACTTATGAAAGATGCAATGCGGAGGGAGGACAAACCCCGACCCTCGAAGAAAGAGTCTGCGGAACCGGCATGAAAGAAAGAAGAACCGGCCAAGAAGGCAGAAGAACCGACCGACAAGAAAGAAGAACCGGCTAAGAAGGAAGAGGAGAAGCCGAAAAAGAAAGAAAAGGTTAAGATGAAATTGTCGTTTACCTACAGTAACAAAAAGGAAGAAAATTTGTTGTTGTGGATTGCCGAGATACAGACTTATTGTAGTACTACACCGGTTGAGCATGAGAGCCAGGTCGCTTTCTCCACGTCTTGTTTGGGAGGAGTGGCCAAGGAATGGGTGCTAGCCGAAGCCAATGCCGCTGGATTTGAGGATATAGGTGAGTGGGCAAAGACCCTGACGTTGAGACAATTTCTCCAAAAGATTAAGGAGAGATTTCTCGACAAGACGACAACCGATAAAGCTTTCGACGAGCTTACCACCATTGGCCAGAAGCGTTGGTCTTTAGTTGATTCACTGTCTCGTGAAGTTGATCGTCTGTTGCAGGTACCTGGACTGAACCTTCAAGACAATCAGATTTTTTATATCTACTCACGTGCTTTACCCGAGCCTATTCGTGGACAGCTCGTGGCAGAATCGAAGTCTGGGAAGTATAACTATCGACAGTTTCGCGATCTCACTCTCCAACGAGAGCAAATGACCGCGCAGGTAAAAGGGTCTTATGCCGGTGGTAAAGTCGGGACCGGTTGGTGGTTATGGCAAGCGGGTCCTTTGGCGGCAAAAGCGCCAGAACCATATGCTTGTGCTTTTTGATGATGAGATTGTAGAGAAGTTACCTCTGGAAGAGTCTGAGGGAGGAGGAGGTAATGGCAGCAGTGAGTCCGGGAAGGATGATGTCACTATTGTTATGGCCAACAAGGGAGGCCAGAATCAGTGGAAGAAGAAGAAGAGGCCATGCTCGTTTCCCGAGCACCCCGGCATTGCGTTCGGAAGGCCTTGGGAAAGATGAATATTACCCGAGAGGAATGGCTGTCCAAAATGGACAATCATCAGTGCCTCACATGTGGCATCGTGGGACACGTGATAGCCTGGTGCCCGCTTATTCGTAACCCAAAAGCGAGCAGTCAGTAGGAGTAGCATCTGCTCCTACTGAGTCAAGATAGAGGTACGACGCGTACAACCCCTTCTACCCCTTCGACTCTCCAGACAAAGGATAGCTCTTCTTCCGCCCGTCGTCTAGATCACCCTGACACAGTACTTTGTTTCGTCTCGCTGGATGATTCCCTTGATGAGCTGGACAATGAACTCATAGCACTACGGGGTTCATGGGCGAAGAAAGCAAAATCTAAGGGTGAGTTGATGACCGCAGACATTGAGATTACGCACATGTGAGTAGCTGCCCTGTTAGATCCGGGATCGACGCGGTCTTATATCTCAGAGAAGGCAATTCGTAAGTTGCATCTGGGAATGAAGGTAAAAGATTTACCTAGACCTATTACGTTTATACTGGCTGACAAGAACACGATCATTGTCTCTCAATACGTTGATCGTGTCAAGTGCTATTTCAAGACAAAGGAAGGTAAGAAGATTCTACACGAGATATCCTTCCTAATTGAGAAAAATTTACCCTTTGACTTAATTCTGGGTATGGATTGGCATGAGGAAGCCGACCCAGAAGTTAAATTCAAAGATAAAATTGTCAAACTCAAGGACGAGAAGTCCGAACTGCATGCGATAAAGTTGTATCATAAGTCTGGCTCTGACTCTACTCTGTCTTTCTGTTGTATGAGTTACCCAACTTTTCGCTCGATGGTAGCAAAGAATAAGTTGGATCAGGAGGTGATGATGGTGCTTGTCAAACAAGTAGGTGAGTGTTCTTCATCCTATCCACCTTCTATTGAAAAACTTCTTGATGAGTACAAGGAGTTGCGGTCTAAACCGACGAGAATCACTGAGCGTGCTATCAAGCACACAATGGAGATCATTCCCGAAAGTAAGATTCCCAAGGGTCCCATTTACCGTATCTCTCCCTGGGAACTTGAGCAATTACGGAAACAACTGCAGAAACTTACTGACAAGGGATGGATTCGACCCAACTCATCTCCTTATGGTGCACCTATCTTATTTGTGCCCAAAAAGGAAGGTGAACTTGGACTATGCATTGACTATCGTGGGTTGAACTCTGTCACTGTGAAAAACGTGGAACCACTTCCGCGCATTGATGACTTGTTGGACCAACTACAGGGCTGCAGGTATTTTAGCAAGATTGATCTCAAGTCAGGGTACCACCAGATCGGGGTGGCTCCCGAAGATCAACACAAGACGACTTTCCGAACAAGGTATGATCACTATGAGTTTGTGGTAATGCCTTTCGGATTGACTAACGCCCCTGCAACCTTTCAAAGGTCCATGAATGAATACGAGAAACACCTACGGATGGTTTTTCAGAAGTTGCGAGAAAGCAACTTTAAAGTGAATCCGAAGAAGTCTGAATTCGCTAAGCCCGAAGTACAATACCTAGGGCACATAGTGAATAAAGAAGGACCAAGGCCTGAAGAGAAGAGAATAACAACAATTAGAGATTGGCCTCAACCTAAGACTGTCAGTGAACTCAGTTCTTTCCTAGGACTCGCTAGTTATTATAGGAAGTTCGTCAGAAAATTCTCCTTGATAGCTGCTCCTATGAGAAAACTACTGAAAAAGGACAAGCCTTGGTTGTGGAACAAAGACTGTGAGTCGTCGTTTAGAAAGTTAAAATATACACTGACTCACTACCCTGTTCTGAAGATTGCTGACCCTTCTCTTCCTTTCATTGTCACGACTTACGCCAGTCAGTATGGGATTGGGGCATTGCTACAACAACATGACGGTAAGCGATATAGCCCTATTGAGTTTATATCAAGAAAACTTCCGTCAGAAAAAGTAGCCAACTCTACATATGAAAGGGAACTGTATGCCTTAGTAGCTGCACTAGATACCTGGAAGCACTACTTGTTAGGAAGGCATTTCACTGTCTACTCTGATCACTCTACATTGAAGTGGATCAAGACTCAGCCTAAGCTCTCTTACAAGTTGCTAAGGTGGTCCGCATTCCTTGATACATTTGACTTTGAAGTGAAAACCATCAAGGGTAAGTCTAACGTGGTTGTGGATGCTTTGTCCAGGCGTGCAGATTTCATTTGGAACTATTGTCTCCTATCTCGATATTGGAAATGAACTGAAAGAACAGATCCGCCAGGGTTATGGGAGTGATCTTATTTGAAATCCTATCATTGGAACACTACGAAAGAACCCTAAGATGTTTCCAGAATATCGAATGATTGATGGCTTACTCTTCTTGTTGGACAAAACCGAAGAACGATTGTGTATTCCTCACCTAGAATCAATTAAGAGTTTGATCAATGGGGAATGCATGATGCAGAAGGACACTTTGGTTTCAAGAAGACGTATGCCGATGTGCGTGAACGTTTTGAGTGGAAAGGAATGAAAGAAGATGTACTAATGTATGTGCGGACTTGTCTTGTATGTCAAAGGAACAAGCCCTCACATGAGAATCCGATAGGACTGTTGAGACCGCTGCCTATTCCAAGTGAGCCAGGTGAGGCTATCTCTATTGACTTTATGAGTCTCACTAAGAGTCGAAACGGCAACAGTCAGGTAATGGTCATCGTCGATCGATTCTCTAAGTATGCCATGTTCATTCCTTTGCCTGCTGAAGCAACAACCGAACTTAGTCATTCAATAGTTTCAAATGCGATAGGGCTCTAAGTATGGATTTCCTAAAACCATCGTATCTGACAGAGATGTTCGGTTCACCAGTTTGCAATGGCAAAAGTTGATGGAAGTCTATGGAACCAGGTTGACCATGTCGTCAGGCAGACATCCCAAAACGAATGGCCAAACTGAGCAAATGAATCGTCTCTGCCAAAAACTTTTGCGAATGTATGTCCGTCCTGACCGGATTGATTAGGATGAGAACTTGCCTAAAATTGCTAGTGCATATAATAACAGTATACATACTGTTACAGGTAGAACGCCTAATGCACTACACAAAGGATGAAGCCTAAGTGTCCCATTGATGCATTAACAAGGGACCAAATTCAGAGGCTACCCTGAGATACACGAGAATTTGCAGTTTTGTATGGAGAAGACATCAAGAAAGTGAAGGAAAACATACAGAAAGCCCAACTGCAAATGATTGAACAAGCTAATAAACATCGTCGATCTTCACAGTTCCAAAAAGGGAACTTTGTATGGGTTAAGTCTAAAGAGTTTTCCTTAGAAGAAAATGTGTCTCTCCTACGGGCCCTGGGAAGTTCTCAAAGTAATTGGAGGTGAAGATGGACCTTTTTACCGCATAGATATACCTCCACATCTCAGGACATACCCTGTCTTCCATGCGTCTAAGCTGCTACCTTATGTAGAAAGTGACGATTTTCCAAATAGCCCATCTATGATTCCACCTTCTATGAATGGAGGCTACGAAGTTGAGAAAATATTGGAACATGGCTATTTCTCTACAGGTGGCAGAGGACGACCTCAGAAGCAATACAAGGTAAAGTTTAAGTCCCAACCCCCATCTGAATCCAGATGGTTTAGTAGGAAAGAACTACTACCCACTGCTCCTGATATTATTGCTGCATATGAACGTGGGTCAACTGATAATTAGTGAATTTTCTGCGATGGAACTCGAAAACCGGGTCGGCAGGAATGCAATAATCCATGCCATATGTCTCGTGGAACTGAGGGTCATCGAAGGGCCTACTTGGCCACCCTCCGCCTAGGCCGAACAAGGGAAGCAAAGGCCCTTCACGAATTCAGGGTCTGGGCGTATGACAGTTGACTTTAGTCAACTGTCAGTCCACCCAACAGTCAAAGTCCAAAGGTACCTAGCCCAGGCCGTAGGTCAAGCACACACACTTGTTTGTATGCGGTACCCAAATCGCATCAGGTCCAAGGGAGAAGTCTGCAACTGTACAATCCGGGCCTTGAGATGTGAGACAATCTGGATGACTGGGGGAAAGGCGCCCGAGGCCAGACAGCCTCGACGACTGCTACTTAAGGCTGGCCTCGAGCGAGTCAAGCATTCAGTCTTGCTATGCTGCTTTGATGCTGGCTCGACTTTGGCTAGATGCTGGCTACATGCTGGCTGTGCACAGGCGCTGCAGGTGAGAGCACGAGGTGGAGGCAGCATGCTGGCGCTTTTTCAGTGCGCCAGGCTATGCTGACGTGGCGCTGCCTCTGGTCTACGTGGCATGCTGACGTGGCGCTGCCTCTGGTCTACGTGGCATGCTGACGTGGCGCTGCCTCTGCCTACGTGGCATGCTGACGTGTTGCTGCCTCTGGTGTATGTGGCGCTGTTTCCTGTCTATGTGGCATGCTGATGTGGCGCTGCCTCTGATCTATGTGGCGCTGCTCCTGGTCTACGTGGCGCTGCTACTGGTCTACATTGATGATGTGGCGAATGCCACCTGTGTCGATTGCTGATGTGGCATTGTCCACGCTGTCTACATGAGGTGACTAGTTGCGAGGAGAAGGAAGATCGGGATCTGTGGATGTAGGGAATCGGGTACTCACCTGAGGTTGACGTCGTCACTGGAAATCTGCTGTGTCTTCGGAGTCTTCATGAGATAAAGTGCCACGTGGCACTATTGTGTGTGATCAAGAATATACTTATTATCATTGATGATGTGGAGTGGGTAGAAGCCCGGAGAAGGAGAGGGATCTGAAGGGTTTATTACTGTGTGATCTCTCTTCCTCTCCTTTGTCTATTCCCCCTCCACTCTCTCCTTTTGATGGTAATAAGATACTGTTTGAGATACCACTTCATGATTTGGAGACTATGATGCAGACAATGAGACTACTGTTGTTTGACGACTTCTGAGTACCTATCAGATTGGGTTCATTACACAGGGGTCTACCCGGCATTGTAGCATCCAGTCCACATAATATGACACCCTCCCACACAGTACTCCCAGTCAGACCACCCAGTCCATGTGTACCACCCACCCAGCATAATATCAACCAGACCACATAATACCACCCAGCCCAGATAGGACCAACGAGGGGTGGCATGGTGTGCTCTTTTTTTTGTGGTTCATGAGAGTCGTGTGTGTGTGTGTGTGTCAAGTGCATAGTGGTTGTCTCCTTTGGGGCTGGATCCTCTTTTGGGTTCCGATTGGGTTCTTGCAACCCGGCCCACGCAGGATCAACCAGTCCACATGTGTGTGTGTGTGTGTGTGTGTGTGTGTGTGTGTGTGTGTGTGTGTGTGTGTGTGTGTGTGTGTGTGTGTGT
>BFEA01000183.1:1690727-1706222 GCA_003427395.1 Chara braunii
GGGAGGTGGTTGCATGTGTCAAACCACGGGCAAATACTTGGTTGCATTGTCTGACAGTATCTGCACTGGAAGCCTGGAAATCTCTGACTGTGCTTATTTCCTCTAACTGCAGTTGGCCCCTTTCAGTTGTTTCTGGTCTCACATACCCTTTGATACATCTGGGTTTCTGCGCAGGATGGTTTTCTGGTGACTTGGAGCACATAACTCTGTGCTATCTGGATACTGCTATGTGTTCTTATCTTCGTTACGGGCTCGCTCGATGGGCGAGTTCCTACCATATATGCTGTACCTGCTCCACTATGCGCGAAGCGGCAGTACCTCCAACTTGTTCTTATTAAGCTGCAGTCCCATTTGGGAATATAACCTATACCGCATTTTTCGGGCGTCCGACAGAGGGTCCACCTCCGACTACTGGAAAAAGAAAAAAAGAAAAGATTGCGACCCTGTGGGTCCGCTCGTTGGGAGGAGGGGAAAAAAAACAACAAAAATACATCGACATCAATGATGTCAGGGATGACCATGACTGTGGCCATACTCATACTACCGTCTTCACCCAAAAATAACGCCCGGGCATTATATTTGTTTATGCAAGGAATATGAGTGTGAACGATATACAGAAAACCAAGTTGCAAAATCACACAGATGTCTGAGTAGTCGTGTACAAGCAGAGAGTGCAACAGCGCTGAGAATCCATCCAAATAGAGCAATACAATGAAGTAATGAGCCAATGTCCAAGCCCGTAGGCCACACCAACACAGTATCCAAAGTCGCTCCTCTCTGTCTGGCGCCCAGCACCCCAGCCTACTCTACTCTACTAGCCTACCTACAGCTGTGTTCACGCAACAGGCTCACTTCGACTCTCCAAGACCAATGTACATGATGTCAACACCATAGCCAACCTCTCTTCATGCATCAGATACGTATCTCGCCACCCTCATCAGACCTTGAGAACCCACACTCGCCTCCTTCCCTGCAGACCACCAGATCGCCCGCTGTACCCCCTGGCACCCAGCAGCCTGGCTATGGCTGCCTGCGCCCCGCTGCCCTGCAGCGCCCCACTTCACCTCTGTGAGCCCCGTGAGTGCCCTTGGCCGCAGCGCAGCATCAAGCAGTAGCTCAGCAGCACGTCCGCATTGCCTACGCAGGCCAGAATACCTGGCCTGGGCTGCCTCACTTCTTTTATGGAAGTGGCAGCCTCCTGGATGCTGCGTGTGGCCTGGCTGGAAGCTTCCAGTAGCTTCCGGTTGGGCCTCAGACCCTGCGCCCAGGCCCGAGACTACAGTTGAGGGCCTGGGCCCCATTTACAGTTGGGCACGGTCTGAGTCTCTGGACTTGGGCTGTTTGCTGCATCTGTGCAGGGCTCCCAGGTAGGTGCGTCGACAGTACTGCTTTTGCTTAGGCCGATGGCCTGCTTCTCAATGTACCGGCCCTGCTTTGTGTGTATGCGCCCAGGCGCAACTGTCAAGGCCTGGGCCAACTGTACGATGCAGCTTAGTGAGGCTCGCGCGTCCGTTCAACCAACTGACGTGCTGCAAGAGCCTGAGTACCCACATATGAAAGTGTCGAATTTTGGCCTTTGATGAATATTCAGGCCCGCCTCCACTTAGGACGGGCACTTGGCTTGCTGGGGGCCTTTGCCCAGAACATGTGATGTCTGTTAGGGCCCCGTTTCTTGTTCCTCGCATTCCATCCCCCTTAGCTTCGAAAGTCCGCTGAGATGCTTCATGCTGGTGCCTTCCCCTTCAGTTTCTTCTCATATTCTGCCACGATCTGAGGAGCTGTCTTGACAAGTTCCTCCTTTGGAATCCATCGATCCTCCCTAGGATCAGTATGATGCCTGAAATGTACTCTGTACTCCCTTGCAGGTTTAGGTCTACCCCTGCCGGGTGGCTTGGGAACAGGCGTGTCTCTGTGGTCCAGGATATCGTCGACGTCCACGTGGCCATCCATGGTTGGGGGCAGCATAGATCTCCGTGATGGGAATTGTGCTGTCTCAGCGAAAGGTGCAAGCTTGGAGGTGTGAAAAACAGGGCAAGTGCGTAGGTGACCAGGGATACGAATGATGTACGAGGGACCATCCAAATCATTCCCCACAATATCTAAGACTTCCCAGGGACCGAAATATTGAGGCATTAGTTTCCTAGAGATGCCGAACTCCTGTCCCAACTCACTAGCCTTAATCTAGACACGTTCCCCTACCTGAAATGTGGACTGTCGCCGTTTCTTATTCTCATAAGCAATCATGGCTCCTTGAGATTTCTTGATGTGTTCGACAATCTGCTGAATTTCTCATACTGGATACCAAATTCAATGGTTCCAGGAGTTGTGGCAGTTCGGTTTTCAGGCAGGAGGAAGTCTAGAGCAGATCTGGGCTTCCATCCCAGATATAGTTGATTAGGACTGACGCCGGTGATGTTGTGTATAGCATTGTTGTACAGGCTGGCGATGAGAGGTAGTTTCTCATCCCAGTCATCCTGGCTGGGCTTGATGTAATGCCTCAGCAATTGCTGCACCACACAGTTCATCTGTTCAGCCTGCCCATTTGCTTCGGGATGATTCCCAGAGGTCATCTGAAGGTGACTGCCCATTTGTTATGTGGCCTTTTTCCACATCTCACTGGTAAACCGGACTTCTCTATCACTAACAATGGTCTTTGGCAGTCCAAATCACACACCCAATTGTCCATGAACAACTTAATGACGTGCTCAGTCCTGACAGTCTCCGACATGGGAATTAGTCTGGCATATTTAGTGAACCTATCCACTATGACGAAGATGTACCTCTTGCCATTCTTGCTGGTCACGAGAGTATCCATGAAATTCATGGAGATACTCTGCCCTGGGCCAGAAGGAATGGGTAGAGGCTTGAGTAACCCAAGCGGAGCTCGAGTCTGCGGCTTGTCCCGCTGACAAACCTGACAGGTCTGTACGTATGTCTTTGCATCGTCCAGCATGTTAGGCCACCAAAATTGTTGTGCTAAGTTAGCACTAGTCTTCTTGTAGCCGAAATGTCCCGTTGCGTCGTGGCACTCGCCTAAATATAAACTACACAAAATCTCCCTAGATGGAACGACTAACCTCTTAAACCCTGCCTTTTCAAGAAAGAGTAACCCATCCACCATCACAAACTCATTAGAGGTGGCCTTGTCTTTGGCCTGCAGTTTGTTGATGATGTCCATCGTCATGGGATCTTCCTTGTAGGCTTCCCCCAAAGATCGAGTAACGTCTTCAGATAAGCCAAACTCATAAATCAGCACACCTAGGTAATCTGCCCTTCGGGATAACGCATCTGCAACCTTGTTGTATTCTCCCTTCACATAGTCTAGTTTGAAATCATATTGATCTATGGAGAGAACTGGTTGCGTCTTGATCCACTTGAGGGTATGATGGTCAGTTCTCAAATGGAAGAACCTCCCTAACAGATAATGCCTCCACTGGACAAGTGCCTTGTAGAGAGCATGGAGTTCCCTCTCGTAGGTGGAGTTTGCCAACTTCTTTGATGGCATCTTTTTGCTCATATACTCAATTGGTCTCAACTTTTTCCTTTCCTGTTGAGCCGACACTGCGCCAATGCCATATTGGCTTGTGTTAGTGGTTACAACAAACGGCCTTTGCGGGTCGGGTACCATGAGAACCTCATGATGTGTGACAGCATGCTTCAAACGCTTGAAAGCTGCCTCACACTCGTCGGTCCAGTCCCATGGTGTGTCAAGTCGAGTTAGATCAGTCAAGGGATATGTGATCGTGCCATAATTCTTCACGAAATTGTGGTAATAACCACACATTCCCAAGAATGATCTGACTACAGTCACAGACTAGGGTCGTGGCCAGTCACGTATGCTAGCCACCTTTGCATCTTTGGGCCTAATCCCATCCGCAGATACTTCATGACCCAAGTACAAGATTTGAGTGTGACCGAACTCGCATTTCTCTGCATTTATCTTATACTTGTGCTGCCGAAGGAGTGAGAGCACTTTGTCTACATGCTGAGCATGCTCCTCGACAGTCTTACTAAAGATAAGTATGTCGTCGAGGTACACAACAACAAACTGATCCAAGTAGTCATGGAAGATCCTATTCATGGCGTGCTGGAATGTACCCGGCGCATTGCAAAGGCCAAAGGGCATCACCACAAACTCGTACAAACCGTACCTGGTCTGGAATGCGGTTTTGTGCTGGTCCTCTGGTCTTATAGCAATCTGATGGTAGCCGGAAGTCTATCTGGGTATAGTACTTACACCCCTGCACCCTATCCAAAAGGTCGTCGATGCGTGGTAGAGGCTCTGCGTTTTTAACGGTGATGGTATTGAGGTCTCTCTAATCAATGCACATCCTTAGTGTTCCCCCTTTCTTTGGAACAAATAAGACTGGTGAACCAAAAGGGGAGATGCTAGGCCGAATCCAACCCTTTTCTGTGAGCTCTTTCAGTTGTCGTCGGAGTTTGTCCGACTCGGCCGGAGCCATCCTATAGATTTTCCCTTCTGGTGTTTTCTTACCTGGGATGATCTCTATGGCATGGACAATCTCCCTGTCTACGACTCCTGTAGGCTCCTCAAACAGATCAGGGTACTTAGCGACGATGGTCTCTATCTCTGGGGATGTTTTAACGACCTCCCCTTTTGCAGAGACATAGACTAAGTACATACCTTCCTCTTGGTTCTGTTTATAATAATTATAAAAGGCCGATGCACACAAACATCCATAGGAGTCTATCAACCTACTAGCTTTATACTTAGCTAGTCTAACGGTCCTCCCATTAGGCAATTCGTGCTTCAGCACTTTCTTGTCCCAGTCAAACTGGGGCTTGGCAACCTCGAGGTAATACATGCCCAACAACATCTCGAAAGGCAAATCGTCGCTCACAAGGAATGATATCTTATGATTTAACTCTCCTCCTGGGTAGGAGAAAGTGCAGACCACGTCTTTAACGTAGTCCTCCACCATCATGCGCTCTTTGTTGGCCAAAGTAGATGCTACCGGTCTACTAAGGCGCTACACCCGATCCTTTAGGCGCAATCTCTCAACGCAGTCGCAACTTATGAAGTTTCGCGTGGAGCCAATGTCTACGAGGGCGCTGCACTTGCGACCACCCACACCAACTTCCACAACGAAGTGCTCCCCTCTGGGACCTCTACTTCGTGCCACCCAGGACTCACAAGGGTCCCTTGCCGACCACTCACCTTGCAGGTCTTCTAAGGCTTCAAACACATCCAGCGTACAGAGTATAGTTGGGTCCGAATGCGTCTGCGGGGTGACTGAGGAGTCAATAGCTTCGACCAACTCTTGGAGCGGGGAGGGTACATCACCTGCTTCAACGAGAGTAGAAGCAGCTACAACTTCTACTGGCCCTAAGTGTTTCCCGAACTGGAGCTCGTAGAGGCCCCAAACCGAAAAGAAGGAAACCCACCCTTAAGAGAGATCTTATGTGAGACCTTCGGGTTCTTGCACTTAAGCTGTTGGTGGCCATACGCGCCGCAGTTTCTG
Organism: Chara braunii; assembly: GCA_003427395.1. Lineage (NCBI taxonomy): Eukaryota > Viridiplantae > Streptophyta > Charophyceae > Charales > Characeae > Chara > Chara braunii. Next base: position 1,696,211 of record BFEA01000183.1, read on the forward strand.
CAAGCACCGTACGACCAACGGTCCCGCAACACTTCCTGATCCAAACCGGCCCTCACCCAAGCAGCTATTTTGTTTGGGTTTGTGGCTTGTCTCTGACTCCTCTGTTGACCGCTCGTGCCGCGGCCACCTGCCTTGGTCTTAACTACGGCGGCGAGGTTGCTACCCTCACCACTCTCCTCGCGGTCTAACTCTGATCCCTCCACAAGCACAAAAACATCATCGATCTCAGTTTGATTCCCATCGGAATCAACCATCATCAATCGACTACCCTTCTTCTTCCATTCTTGTGGGGTCTTCTTCTTTCTTCCATTCGTAGGGGGGGGTTTGAGCACCACCCAGCATAGCCTTTAAATCTAGGGCCTTCTTACTGAATGTCTCAAACGTGTGATACCCTAGACGAGCCTCGCTAGCTAAGAGGTGCTTGATGTCTATGGGAAGACATCTCAAGAACATGGTCAATAAGACCTGTGGATTATACTCCACTCCTGGGACGACAATCAACCGCTCTACAGTTGTGGTCAGCTCTCTCACGGATTTGTACTTCTTGGGGTCAAGTTTCAGTAGCCCATCAGTGGCAATTTGCGACTGCTGAGGGTTGTGCCATCGAACCTCCACTAAATATATAAACCTTTCAAGGGTATGGGTCTTGGCCCAGTCATCCATGTTTTTGCCGAACCCTTTTGAAGCCACTAATCCATTTAGCCAACGAGTTGTTGAACCCTCTAAGTAGGATGCAACAATAATCACCTCCTCCTCTACCAGCGTCCTCCTTGCCCTGACCCACACTGGAACCGTTCTCAACCAAGTGTCGAGTGCCTCGTCCTTCGTATCTCCTGAGAAGGTTGGAAGTGGTTTTAGAGGGGTCTTGGGGTACCAAGGTTGCTGCTGTCCCACTGGTGAGACAGGTGGCGGCTGTGGTGTAGCTCCAGCCGCTGGACCAGAAGATGAAGAAGCAACAGTCTGAGATAGTGCAGCTGCTGAGGTACCGCTTGGTGATGGTCCGAACTGAGCGGCATAGGGGCCTGTCATCGCCGAGAATGGCAGTGATGGCAAAACTGCTGGCCTGATTCCTGGCATGTGCATTGCATTCAGGATTTGGTCCAACGTGTCCTGGATTGTATCCAGTTTGCTGTCCATGTATGCGTGCATGGACATGATGCTCGCCTTAAAAATCTTCTCAGTATTGTTAAGGGCCGAGTCATCTAACCCCTCTAGTGCAACTTTATCTGCCTCCCTAACCTCAAGTCTGACACTCCTGTCTCTCTTTTAGTAGCCCGTTTAAGTTCCTCCTCTAGTCTATTTAAGTTCCTCTTCTAGCCTGTTTAAGTTCCTCCTCTAGCCTATTTAAGTTCCTTCTCTAGCCTGTTTAACTTCCTCCTCTAGCCTCAAGCGAATCCTTTCTACGTGTTGGAGCTCCATCTGCTCCCGGGTGCATGGAGGAGGTGAGTTGAACTGCGAACCCGCCATCTGACTAGTGCCAACTCCTGACGTACTGGAGATGGACTGTGAACTGGTCGTGTTGAGTGGCATGCCCAAACTCTGACCAGTGGAGTTTGCAGCAGAAGTGGCTGAAGAGGTAGCCATTGCTACTGCGCTAGCTGCTGCTGCTGCCAACGCCCGTTCAACCGCTGATGCTGCCTCTCTCGCAGTCTCTAGATTACGGGCCCTTCCTTCGGCCCTAAGCCTCCTCTTGTCTACTGGTAGTAGAACCTGGAACACAAGGGTATTCTACCGATCTGCCATCGTGTTTGCCTCCTATCGCCAGCTGTACCTTCAGCACCCTCTGATCCACTCATGGGCTAGGCACATGCTGTCTGCACTAATGTCCTCTTTGGAACCTACCGCAGCATGCGTCTGGCTGGTTCTAAAAATAAATAAAATAAACAATGTCCGACGAGTTACCTAGACTACCGGTCAAGCGGCATCAACAACACCTACATGGACTGTACACATGTAGTCTACTTCTACCCTGATTAGTTCTGCACAAAAGCTTTAAGAAGAACTGACTATGGTAGATTACAGTCCTACGCTAGGCTGTCTGTTAGGTGTTAGCAGTCTCTCAACCAACTAATCAAGATAAAAATAAACTACAGTGAGTAGATGTATGCACAATGGATATGATAGTGATGTACAGTAGAGTTCACAATTGGAATCCCCTTCCCCTGTATCCAACGTCCCTGTGAGCATCATCAAGCTGCGGTGTTTAAGGTGTGCAATCACGGCCCACCCCTGTGCCCAAGGTGTATGCTTATGACCAGCCTACCCTTTGTTTACCCTCGCGTGCAATGAGCCTTACGTCCGACTGAACTGACTGATCAAGAGGCAATTTAAGGACAGCCCCCAAGGGTCCTCAAGAATTATTTAACGTCGCAATCAGGACAACGATCACAGCCAGTGGACAGATTGGACCCCAACCAGAAATGTTTATAGAAGGTCTGGGAGGGTATGTTCCATAAATATTTATAGACGGTCTGGGAGCGTCTGCATTAGGACTGGTCAGTCCACACACCCCTTCTATCAGCGCAGCAAAGAGCCTCGATGGACAAAGCAGCATAGCCTGCATGTACTACTCCCATGGGTTGGCATGGTGACCGTGACCCATGCTTCGACCAGGGCCCTTCAGAGGCACCACCCTCTCCTGCCAAATGCGCCACCGGGAAGAATGTCGTCTCTCAAGGTAGAGCGCACACGACTCCTCACCAAAGAGAGGACACTCAAGTTGGACTCACTTCCTCACGGTAAGAAGAGATTGAGAGGGTAGATAAGGAATGGGAACAACGTACCTGGAGATAGCTGCCCCCAACCACAAATTTCTCACTAATTGGGCCGACATGCATTTTGATGACCGGTCAATAGCCTCGGTACCACCCACAAAGCAATGCAGTGCCACCTCAGACAAATGCCACGTCAGCATACTCTCATCATCATACATACATCCGCTGTCACCACAGCTTGTCGCCACAGCCTTCCAGCGCCCGGACTCTCCAACTAGGCCCCATTACAACCAGCCAGCGTCAAAGTATCCTTACTGCCCATGAAGCATCATCACAATGTCGCCAGCGCCAGGTAAGCGGCGATTACAAACCGGCTTCGATACCATATTGCAAGGAATATGAGTGTGAACGATATACAGAAAACCAAGTTTCGAAATCACACAGATGTCTGAGTAGTCGAGTACAAGCAGAGAGCACAATAGCGCTAAGAATCCATCAAAATAGAGCAATACAATGAAGTAATGAGCCAATGTCCAAGCCCGTAGGCCCCACCAACACAATACCCAAAGTCGCTCCTCTCTGTCTAGCGCCCAGCGCCCCAGCCTACTCTACTCTACTAGCCTACCTACAGCTGTGTTCACGCAACAGGCTCACTTCGACTCTCGAAGACCAATGTACATGATGTCAACACCATAGCCGACCTCTCTTCATGCATCAGGTACGTATCTCGTCACCCTCATCAAAGCTTGAGAACCCACACTCACCTCCTTCCCTGCTGACCACCAGATCGCCCGCTGTCCCCCTGGCGCCAAGCAGCCCGGCTATGGCTGCCTGCGCCCCGCTGCCCTGCAGCACCCCACTTCACCTCTATGCGCCCCGTCAGCGCCCTTGGCCACAGCGCAGCATCAAGCAGTAGCGCAGCAGCACTTCCGCATTGCCTACGCAGGCCAGAATACTTGGCCTGGGCTGCCTCACTTCTTTTATGGAAGTGGCAGCGTCCTGGATGCTAAGTGTGGCCTGGCTGGAAGCTTCCAGTAGCTTCCGGTTGGGCCTATGTTGCATACTCGTGAAACGCAGTCATAAATATGGCGCAGATTCCCAGAACCGACCAGATAATACAGAGTAAGTACAGTTACAGCGGAAGACTTGATACACATGGACTGACTCAAACCTGACTCAGACTGCAATCAATCTCTCACAAACATGCATCGGTGGTGTGAAAGCCCTGGCCTTGGACATGGAAGAAAGGCCAGAGCCTACTCTCATACACAAATGAATGGAGGGGAGGAGAGACGGAGGGAGGAGAAGAGGGAAGATGACTTCAACTCAATGTTTCCGAAAATAGTATCTCAAAATGTCAGAAGTAGCGAAAATACGAAATATCGCGAATACAGAGCCTCACAGTGTCTCAGATATCGATCTCACAATGTCAAGATACATCGCCAGAGGTAGGTGAAATCAGATCCAAAAGTAGTCCTCAACCTGCAATCTCAATGTTGCTATCTCCAATATCATCAGAACTCGTAACCATCCTTCATACTCGTAGTAGCCCAGTAGGAGTGACCCCAGAGTAGACTTAGACTTAGAGGGTAGGACGAGAGAGAGAGAGAGAGAGAGAGAGAGAGAGAGAGAGAGAGAGAGAGAGAGAGAGAGAGAGAGAGAGAGAGAGANGAGAGAGAGAGAGAGAGAGAGAGAGAGAGAGAGAGAGAGAGAGAGAGAGAGGAGGAAGAAGAAGAGGGAGGAAAGGCGAGGCCTTTTCTCCCTGGCACCTGGCGAGGCAGCTATGGCGCTGCAGGGCTGGCGCTGGGTCGCGGGCTGGGCCGGAGGCTGGCGCTACTCCGCTGCTGCGCTAATTCGCTGCTGTGCTATTCCTCCTTGCTGCTGCACTGATTCTCCGCTGCTCTTGCTCATCCTAACGCTGAAAACGCTACGCTAATCCTGTAGACTAACCTCCTGTCGACTAACCTACTGACTGAGGCTGGTACCCAGCTGATATAGTGCTGGGTCGGCCTCAGTACTACTGGTGCCTTCGGGTCTGGACCGTTGATCAGGCCCAACAATTCAGATCCGATTTCGGAATCTGAAAAGTGGCGCCTAAACTGCGCCGCCGGCCGGTCCTACCGATGGACAGGTACCTGGCCTAACCAACTAGCCGTTGGGTCTGGTGGGGTCTAAACGAGGCTACATGACCCTAAACAGAACCGACGGTTCCTAGGCCCACCTGGACCTAGCTGGGACCGTTGTGACCCGGTACCTAGGCCTAACCCGTGCCTACTACAGAACCGGGCCCTAACTGATGCCTGTGTGGTATCAATATGCCACAACCTCAGACCCTGCGCCCAGGCCCGAGACTACAGTTGAGGGCCTGGGCCCCGTTTACAGTTGGGCACGGCTTGAGTCTCCAGACTTGGGCTGTTTGCTGCATCTGTGCAGGGCTCCCAGGTAGGTGTGTCGACAGTACTGCTTTTGCTTAGGCCGATGGCCTGCTTCTCAATGTATCGGCCCTGCTTTGTGTGTATGTGCCCAGGCGCAACTGTCAAGGCCTGGGCCAACTGTACGACGGAGCTTAGTGAGGCTCGCGCGTCCATTCAACCAACTGTCGTGCTGCAAGAGCCTGAATACCCACATATGAAAATATTGAATTTTGGCCTCTGATGAATATTCAGGCCCGCTAAGCAAATGAGCCACAAGCCTAGACAGACAACGGACTCAGCCCGGTGGTTTCGATGGAGGGGTTTAAGAATAGAGCGAATGAGGTAGGGAAACAGGTGGATTGGAGGAGTCAAGGTCTGGTCCTTGGGAGCTGGAATGTCAATGGACTCGGAAATATAATGGAAAAGGAAGAGAAATGGAATGATATATGGGCCGGACTGTCACAAGGCAGCAAAAGGACTGCTGACGTAGTGATGTTCCAAGAAAACCATCTCTCCCTGTCAATTGACCACAACAGAATACGTAGGTTCATTGCAAAAAAATTAGGCGGCCTGGGAGTCGAAGTTTGGGCGGCGGATCCAGATTCCAGCACAAAGGGAACAGCCATCCTGATCCCCAAGGCCTCCCGCTTCTACCAAGCAGGCATGGTGATTGACAAGAGGGCAGACCAGAGGGAAGGGAGATGGTGCTTATTTCACATGAAGTGGAAAGAGGAAGAATTCGTACTCCTCAACATCTACGCCCCAAACTATCCTACGGAGCGCGCAACATTTATAAGACAATTAAGTCAACTGTTCCCCCCACTGACCCCGTGCATTATAGCGGGAGATTGGAACGCCACAATTGAGCCGGCAATAGACCGTATATCCCGATCTGCCAGTCTATCCAGCTCAATGGAAGTTGTTCCAATCCAGGAACTGATGATGGACCACGACTTGGTAGACCCCCTCAGGACGATGCACCCCGACTTAAGAGCCTTCACCTTGATCAAGAAAAATAACGCCAACCATACCGCCTTTTCCCGGATAGATTTCTTTCTAGTGTCAAAAGTCTTGATGGGAGCCACCAAGGAGGCAGAGATCCTTCCTCTAGCACCATACCCGGGGCTAGATCACAAGCCGATCGAACTAGTATTGGGCTTCAACCAAATGGTCACGASARGGGCCAGCTTCCATAAGCTGAATAATTCCCTCCWATTAAGTCAGACCTTTCAAAGTGAAGTATGCAACTGTTGGGAGGGTCAGAGACTCTCACGCCTAAACAATGAACCACGATGGGAATGGTTCCAGAAGAGCTACGCAAATCTCTCAGAAGCGGTGGCCAAGGTCTCAAGGAGACTGGCCTCAATAAGGAAGCAAAGGAAACAAGCACTAGAGTTCGCATTGAAAGTGGCTGAGATTAATCTGACCAACAACCTTGCCTCCCCACTGTACAGCAAGGTTTTCGAGAAAACCCGTGAAGAATTAGCCATGTGGAGGTGGTGGGAATTGAAGGGACTACAAGTAAGAGCAAGAATGTGTGAATTTGAACTCAACGATTCGATGACGAAATACTTCTTTACGCGGATAAAAGCCAACTCGAGAGTCAGCGCAATAGAGGGGCTGAAATCCCCCGCTGAGCCAGAAGTAGTAAGATCAGACAGTGAAGGAATACTAGAAATAGCCAACAGTTTCTACAAGCAACTCTATCAATGTAAGACACCGGGACTACCGACGGTCCAGGTGAGAGAAGCAAGGCGGAAAATGCTGCACTATCTCGAGCCAACGATTTCAACGGAACAAGCTGAGGAATTAGACAAGCCTCTCTCGACGGAGGAGCTACACCAGGCGCTCCTGACAATGAACAATAATAAAACCCCCGAAATCGATGGACTAACTAAGGAATTCTGGGAAAAATTATGGCCTCTCATGGGGACTGACTTGCAGAACTTCCACACTGACAGCTGGTCTAGAGGAGGGCTGGGCAACTTACTCAGCAGCAGCATAGTCACGCTGCTCTACAAAAAAGGGGAGAAAGAAGACATAAGGAACTATAGACCTATCTCACTATTGACACTCCCGTACAAGATCTTGGCCAAGGCCTTGTCCAACCGGATCACTAAAATCACAAGCAAATGCTTCCACATTGACCAAACAGGTTTCATCCCTGGACACTACATCCTTGACAACGTAATGACACTTAATGAATCGGTAAGGAAAATCAGGGAAAGGAAAATCAGGGAAAGGAAAATGAACGCAGCCATCTTGTTTTTCGACTTTGAGAAAGCGTATGACCAAGTCAACTGGGATTTTATGGAGGAAAGCATGGAAAGAATGGGCGTGGGACCAAACTTCAGGAAGTGGGTCAGGATACTGTACCGGGACGCGGTAGGTTGCGTGCAGGTAAACGGGTTTTTATCCGAATCCTACCTGATCTCTCGGCCAGTCCGCCAAGGGGACCCATTGGCCCCATCAATTTTTCTCTTCGTAATGGAAGCAATCGCTTCCTTCCTACGCAAAGACCCCTCTATACAAAGACTGGCCAGCACAGAAGTGGGTACAGCCCACCAGGTGGACTTTCCCACAGCCATCATGTTTGCCGATGACATCAGGGCTTCGGACTCCTCCTTCAGAACTCTAGCCAGAGCAATGGAGACGTTCAGACTAGCTTCAGAAATGAGGATTAATTGGGGGAAAACGATAGGATGGTGGCTCTCCGACGGCGAACCCCTCTCTCTTCAGGGAGAAGAGGCGGCCATGACATGGCAAACGCCTGCCACGCCTACCCGTTATTTAGGCATCTTGATGACAAAAGACGGGTTGGCAGCTCAAATGGGACCCTCAATGTTGACCAAACAGAAGATGGGGCAACACGTTTACATCCCTCTTTGGTCGAGCGCTGGTCCTTAACACGTCTGTTTTCTCAATGATGTGGTACATAGCTTCTATCTGGACAGTTCCCGACAGCTCGGTGAAGGAGTTGAACCGTAGAGCCAGGCTTTATCTGCGGACAGGCGACCCCCACAAAGAAAAATGCATCCCTAAGATAGCCTGGCACTATGTCACAAGGAGTCCTAGGAACGGAGGCCTGGGCCTCATTGACCTGGGGTCAGAGACCAAAGCCTTGCAAATAAAATGGATCATTAAACTGCTGACAAATCCAGACACCGCTTGGAACAAGTTGGCATTAGACAGCATCAGGGCGGTGGCCCCTACCCGCTCCCCACCCGATATGTCWGGACTGTTCTGGGTCATGAATAAGGAATGGAGGATAACAACGGGACGCAGGAATCGGACTAGGAATAACAGACCAGAAGATGTCCGACCTCACTCCCYGTACTSGCCGGTGCTGCTTCRACTCTGGAGGAKAATTTGTCCCACCAGGATCAACAGACCAAAGTCGAAAGACGAAATTCTCAGACAACCGCTTTTTGGTAATGAATGGATAACGAACGAGGCCAACAATCCGATATATATGGAACAAAAATGGCTGTCATGGGTCAAGAATGGGATCTGGAAGATAGACCACTTGTGGGAAGAGGATAGAAAAGACTGGGCTACAGAGCAAGAGGTTAATGCACAACTGAAAGGATGCCACAGGAGAGAAACCAACTTGCAGTATCTAATTAGCCGTATCCCGCAAGAATGGAAGGACATCCTTGCCAAGGACGAGCCGTGGAGAGCCGGGGACTGGGGCCTCTTGATCCAAGACACCCCTCCTACTAGAGCCTACCAATTTTCCCACATGCAGCATGATTCACCTACCAACGCCGTCTTCCATTCCTTCCCGATATCCACCACGGGCTCAGATATGCCAGCCATCCATAATCGGGAAGTCGAATGCTCCACACTATATTTTTTTTTCCTCAGGAAGGTCAGGGTCATAGGCACATGGCCGAAGTCCATTTTTAGACCAGATACAGCTATCTGAGCCTTAGAATTTGACCCGGAAGAGTGGGCATGGACCTCAGGCAGCAATCGGAGTGTCAAGACGAAAACTCCGGTTCAAGACTATACCGTTAAATTTGGGTACGGACTACTACTGAAGACCAAAGACCCAGATCCCATTATCTTAAACAGATGGCGAAAGCTGGTGGGACAGGAAGCCGACAAAATCCAACAGATCCCATGGAAAAAATATGCACAGATCAGACCAGTTAAGATCAGAAGTCTGCAGTGGTTGATAGCGTATGCTGCCTTACCAGTGAACCAGTGGCTGCACACTAGGCGTAAAGCTACTAATCCGGATAGCTTGGAGATATGTACAGTCTGCTCGGCAGGAGCGGTAGAGGACATAGTCCACTGTTTGGTGCACTGTGTCGAGGCGACAGATTACTGGGCGAGAGCCTCTTCCCTGTGGGACTCCCTCTTCTCTTCCCCTTTCCCTAAACAACCCATCCAACTACTCCTCCTCACTAACATCCCCACGATGACTCGGAGGGCGGAATCGAATTGGTTTCAACTCATCAGGAAGGTGACCCTATGGGTGATCTGGAAGGAGAGATGCAGCGGATCAATTGAAGGACTATCAAATCCAAGGGACAAGGTATGGAAAGAGTCCAAGGCGATTACCCAAGCAGAGATATTGTGCAGATGGAGGAAAATCAAACTGAAATGGCCCGAAGATGAAGAGCAGCGAAAGAAAGTGAGAGCGAAATTCAGCAGGAACTGGCTGATTAGCGGTAAGGTGGCCGAGATCCGGGAAGACAGGGTGAGCTGGAAGGACTGGCACAACTCAATTCCGGATAGGATTGTACGGCAACAGTCACAAACGGAGGAGGCAACTATGACTTGAAGGGTTGGGGTCGAAGGGGTTTCACCGGAGCAGATTGCAGGAGGCCGCGTCCACAGGGTCTACCTGCCTTGTCACCTCAGCCATTCGCCACA
>BFEA01000183.1:1731363-1751531 GCA_003427395.1 Chara braunii
CCCTCAGCGGCATACAGTACCTCCTCAAGTATGCCCCGCAGAGCCGAAGATCCCCCTTCCCTCCTGCCCCACCCCCTCCAAGTGAAACAGCCTTATGACATCTCATCATGCTGACATCAGCACCCCTTGTTCTCTCTCCTCAACCGCCGTAGCTGATCCGACCCAAAAATCAGCATGGCCCAAAGAAGGACAAACCCTCAACACCGCCCCTCCCTCTCAAAGATCACACCACCCACCCTATGTAACCCTCGCAGGGAGGGGCTCCAACCCTAAAGGAGATGTGCTACCATTCAGATTCAATAGCCAACAACTTCGTACAACCTGAGATGCATAYTAGCAAACATTCAGACCACCTTGGCCCCCCCCTTCCCTCCTTTTTTTGAAATTTTTCGGAGAGATTCAATCAAGAACATACTGAAGAATCAGAAAATCAGAAGACTGAGAAAACCATATACACATTTCAGCGCCTATTATTCCCACAAGAAGAGGGGAAGGGAGGGAAAAAAACACCCTCTCTCCCCATGGTAACTCCAGCGCCTATTCTGATAAGGCAAATTCTTTAGACCTTACCCATACCAGGTCACCTTCCTGAAACTGTGATGGCTGACGATGTTTGTTGGCCTGCTCTATCATATGAAGTTCAGCTTTCTGTATATTTTCTCTTACCTTTTTAAAGTGCAAATTCATGGGTTCCTGGGGGTAACCTCTAAATCTGGTCCTGAGTTAAAGCATCAATGGGACGTCGAGGTTTCCAACCTTTATGCAGTGCATTAGGCGTTCTACTTGTCACAGTGCGCGGCGCGAGGCCTCGACAAGCCCTACTGGCCATGTTATCAGAAATTTCAGTCGCCCTAAGTGAAGGCAGGCCCGACTCAGGCCTAGAGGCCTATTTTGGACTACCACGCAACTGGGGAAATTCAGGCAGTTGCGCAGCGCCAGTTGCTTGAAAGCGCCCAGGCCCAAGCTGCCTTTATCCTATGTAACTAAGGCAGGCCCTTGGCCAGATACGCAACACAAACTGAACACAGGCTGTGGGCAATTGGGCATGGGTAACCGCCACAGGCCCTGGGCCTGACTCGTTTAGACTGAGGCTCAGCCTCTCAGGTCCTGTCGGAAGCTTCTGGGTCGGAGCCCAGAGCAGCTAGGCCGCACGCAGCAGGCAGGCCACTTCCATTTTGGAAAGTGCCTGCCTCTGCATTCGACATTCGGGTACTGGCTGCATGTTGCGCAAGCGCTGCTGCGCTATTTGCTGGCCAGCGCTCACGCGCTCACGTGTGAGCTGGATGAGCAGGTAGCCATAGCCGAGCTGCGCTGCACTATGCTGGATGGGGCGCATGGTGGTCCTTGGGTGCATGTGGCATATGTGAGTGGGGCATCGAGGTTGTGAGTGATACAAGAGACATACCTGGTGCTTGGGCGAACGACATTGGCCGAGATCGGCTCGTACTTCAGGGAGCTGTTGACATCACCAGCGGCATTGTAGGTACGCTAGATAGGATCTGCGATTTGTAGTCTCGGCGCAGAGCGCCAGATAGGATGTCAACATTGGTTCTTTGTTGATGATGATGAGACTATTCCAACATTGTCACTTACAAGTTTTTGTTGTGCTCTTATTTGGTGGAACTCGTGTTGCAATTCTGCTTTTGGTTCGAGGTCACGACTATCTGGTCCCATGTGTATGATGCTGCTTGGTTTCTGAAGTTCGCTATCGCTCATTTTCCTTGCAATTTGGTATCGGAGTTGTGGTACGTTCCGCTAATCTGGCGCTTGTCTTCTGCCTATAAGGTACATGCATGCGGTCTGTTGGGCGAGCGACCATGGGAGGTGTGTAGTGAGGGAGGCTTCGTACCGTGAGGATGTGTGTTCTGTCTTGAGAGTCCTCTCATGTGAGGAGTCAAGTGCGCTCAACCTTGAGAGTCGGCATTGTTCATGTGGAGCATCTGGAAGGAGAGGGCGGAGCTATGTAAAGGGCCCTGGACGAAGCACTAGGTCATAGTCACCATGCCAACCCACCGGGCGTAGAGCACGCATGCTTTGCTTCTTTGTCCTTTGTTTGCCTGTTGCATATGATAGATGGGTGATGAGGGGCAGGCCAGCCCTACAGGGGAGACGAGTAACGGGCGTTTATAAATAAGCACCGGCGGGGTTACCTTCCACTGGTTGTGATCGTCGTCCTGTCTGCGACATTAAATAATTCCTGAGGACTTCGGGGGCTGTCCTTCAACGCCTCTTGATCAGCCAGTTGGTCGGTGTAAGGCTCGCTGCATGCGAGGGTAAACATTGTGCAGGGCTGGCCAACTCAGCATACACTCAGGGCACAAGGGTGGGCCGTGTGCACACCTTTAGACACACACTATCTAGATCGCACAGGAACGCTGATGTCAAGAGACAATCAGGAAGAACTGAGGGAGGGGTAGAGTCCATGTGATAAGTTCGGGAAGAATTCCATTCTGCCAACAGTCCCACAAATGATTCTATTTTTATTTTGATTAGTTAGTTGTACAACCATTGACATCTGACAGACAACATTTAGTTAGAAATCTGCTTTCTGTTCGTCCACTGGTTGTGATCGTCGTCCTGTCTGCGACATTAAATAATTCCTGAGGACTTCGGGGGCTGTCCTTAAACGCCTCTTGATCAGCCAGTTGGTCGGTGTAAGGCTCGTTGCATGCGAGGGTAACCATTGTGCAGGGCTGGCCAACTCAGCATACACTCAGGGCACAAGGCTGGGCCGTGTGCACACCTTTAGACACACACACTATCTGGATCGCACAGGAACGCTGACGTCAAGAGACAATCAGGAAGAACTGAGGGAGGGGTAGAGTCCATGTGATAAGTTCGGGAAGAATCCATTCTGCCAACAGTCCCACAAACGATTCTATTTTTATTTTGATTAGTTAGATGCACAACCATTGACATCTGCAAGACAACATTTAGTTAGAAATCTGCTTTCTGTTCGTGGACGAATTAAGTAAAAATAGTTTCGTTTGTAGGAATCTGGACTTACCTGTTGACCCACATGTGTAGACTCTAACACAGCCGCCGACTAATTATTTTATTTATTTTAAATCGATCTGTGTACTATGTTGTGATAGGCATCGAGAGTGACCTAGTGCAGTTTGTGTGCAGTGCTGTAGCTTATGAGTGACAGGGAGAACACTAGCGAGGACGATAGGATCCTGCAATCAGCAAGGCGCCCTATAGCCCACGTGGCATTAAGACCCAGGGGTGACAAACTCCTGTTCCGCCAGCAAAAGGAGAGACAGCAGCAGCAGCGAAGGGTTAGGGCCGCAGAGGCAAGCACGACGTTCGCAAGCGAAGCCGCTACTTCAACAGCCATGGCCACAACTGCGCAGCAGAGCTCTCAGGCTAGTAGTTCAAGGATTGTAGGGTCAACGGTTGCACAGACCCTGAGTCAGTACGTTGGCGTCATGGCAAGCCAGCAGTTGGTGTTAACCCCCGAGGAGGTCGCCATACCGCGAGCAGCTGCTCGCGAGGCACAGTTACAGCAGGCTTTAGGAGAGATAAAGGCAGAGAAAGGAAGAATGATCAGGAGAAGATCGAGGATGCAGCGGAGACAAGCGGACGTTAGTGAGTTAGAGGGGATGGACCTGACAAACATGGATGATGATGTGAGGACCCTGCGAGCAGTCCTGCTAGATGTAGTGGAAATGCAGGACCACCAGACAACTCTCTTACATGACATCCAGCAGAGCCTGGCCGTGCTGGTTGGGCGAATTCAGGCAGCATCATCACCATCAGGGCTCGGTGCTTGGCCTGTGGTACAACCTCCTCGTTTTGCCCCGCCGGTGACTAGGGTATACCCATTTGTAGTCCCTCCAACATCGGTACGGGCCACTTCCCTAGGTATGCCTTTGACAGGCGGGTTCTCAGCAGGTACTAGTGTACAGATTCTTGCACAGACAGTGTATTCCCAACCCCCGTTACAGACTGTCGTAACTGGGCAGCCTGCTGTCTCGCAGCCAGCACAACCGCAGGGCACACAACCCCAACAGCAGCTAGTGCAGCAACCTGTGCCCCAGGGTCCACAACCTGGAGTGGCGCTGGTACCGGGACAAGGCCAGTGGGTTCCAAAGATAGCTATCGCCTCCCCGAAACCCTTCTTAGGGGATAAGAGGGGCAAAGACCTTGACACATGGTTACGATCAGTGCCAGACTACGTCAAGTGTAAGTTAACCTTTCCGCACGAGGAAGTGCTTGTGGCTGCCTCCTACCTGGAGGGGAGTGCAACAACATGGTAAGTGGGCTAGTGCAACTACAGGGGTACGGACATGACTTCCGCGCTTGGGCAGTCAACCAGAAGCTGGAGGACTTCCTTAAGCTGGTGGAAGAAAGGTGGCGTGATCCTCAGGAGGCCCAAAAGGCCACTGATGCGATCCTGCCTTTGAGCAATAGACCGTTCAAGTCAGTAAGGGATGCCACAGACGCAGTGGAGCGTCTGATCTGTGTGCCTGGCTTATGCCACTCAGGAATCAGTTGGCGGGTGAGGCAAACATCAACGTGCACAACTTCCCCTCGTTTAGCAAGAAGGCCCTAGACCTGGAAGCAAAGATAGGCACGAACACCAACCTACAACGGACGGAAGGAAGGAAGCACTGCCTCCCAACTGGAAGGCGAAGGGTCGCATCATGTTCGTCGATAACGATGGTTCCACCATCGAACTAGATGACGACTTCCAAGAGGGAGTAGGTTCAGAGGCGGGCAGCGTAGAGGCTTCAGGGGGTGTGGAGCAGTCGCTGCCTCAGTCCAAAAAGGTAAGACGACCGGTAGACGTCGTGGAGGCTTCCGGTCTAGGAGTCAAGTTGACCCCAACGCTCCTCCATGGGAGAAAGCGGGTGTCACTGAGGACGTGTGGAGATACCGGTACACCCGGCAGGCTTGTACCCATTGTGGCCAATATGGCCATAATCAGTTCAAGTGTCGGATCAAGAAGGTGACCGAAAAGATCCTACCTACAATGGGGCAGGCTATGGGATCCTCCTCTTCCCAGGGCAGTAATGTGGCCAGCAGTTCTGGAGTTGCTCCGGGAAACACGTCGGGTCAGTAGGAATGGTAGTTGTTCCTGCTAGGGTCGAGATGGTGGATACACCTTCACCATCTCGAGAGATGGCCCAAGCTATTGACTCCATTGTCGGTCCCGCAAACACATTTGGACCCATCGATCCTTTGTTTGATGAATGTGTTCGAGTCCTTGGAGGAGCTAGAGGAGGAGTGGTCTAGATCAGACCCGCTAGCTTCTTGGACGGCCTTGGCTAAAGCCCCTAAGGGTGAGTTATTCGTCGGCGAGGTAGTCATCGGTGGCCGCAAGGCCGAGGCCTATTACGAAACTTGCTCGATGCGAAATTTTATCAGTCGCGCATGCGTCGAGAGGCTGCGCTTACAGGGGCAAGTGCAGCGCCTGAGTCGACCTGTGGAGTCGACCTGTGGAGTCGACCTGTGGAGTCGACCTGTGGAGTCGACCTGTGCCAACAAACAACGCATGGTAGTCACTGACTACCTTAAAGACATAGAGTGTCTATTCCCGTACGCGGGAGGGGAGCTGAGAGATCGAGTCTCGTTCCTAGTCAGTGATGATCTCCCAATGGACATCCTGTTGGGTATGTACTATCTTTCGATTGCACAACCCCAGTTTGATTGGGACCGAAAGTGGTCAAACACCCTTTGCTCAAAGGGGGGACTGCCAATGTACATAAATTTAAGGCTAGTAGTCTGATCGAGTCCTACGGATGCATGTGTGCGCCTGCGTTCTTTAATTATTATAAGCAAAATCCGGAGGAGGGTATGTACTTAGTTTATGTCTCTGCAGCAGGCGAGTCGGTGAAAGTTTTGTCGGAGATAGAGGGAGTAGTCGTTAAATACCTTGGTCTATTTGAAGAGCCGAAAGGGGTTGTTGAGAGGGAGGTTGTCCACGCAATAGAAATTATCCCAGGGTCTAGTATTCCGAAGGGTAGGATCTATCGGATGTCTCCAGCTGAGCTCGATGAGCTTCACCGGCAACTCAAGGAGCTCATAGAGAAGGGTTGGATCCGGCCTAGCATTTCCCCTTACAGATCTCCTGTCTTATTTGTGGCAAAGAAGGGGGGAACCTTGAGGATGTGCATTGACTATAGGGGCCTCAATGCCATCATTGTTAAGAACAGAGAGCCCCTACCGCGCATCGATGACTTGTTGGACCGAGTGCAAGGGTGTCGGTACTTCAGTAAATAGATCTGAAGTCTGGGTACCATCAAATTACAATACGGCCCAAGGATCAACACAAAACCGCTTTTCAGACCAGGTACGGTCTGTACGAGTTTATGGTGATGCCTTTCGGCCTTTGCAATGCTCCTGGCACCTTTCTTTTTTTTAAAACACACACACACACGGCCCATCTATTTCGGGGGGCGACAGTCCGGTTGCTTATCACCGGCAAGCATAGAAAGCAATAGTTTGAAAAGATAGACAGAAAACAAATAGAAGGGGGGGGTCAGGGAAGTATCGGCACTTGCAGGTGCAAGTTGTCGCATGCGTCAGGCTTGGCGGCTTCTGAACTCAGGTGCCTTTACTCGTGGGGGGCGTGTTGTCGGGAGGCATACCGCACCCTGTCGTTGCACCCCCACCATAAGGACAGGCGCCTGCTAGAAAAGTCGGCAAGCCTTCGCTCCTTCCTCCAAAAAAAGAAAAAAAGAAAAAAAAAAAGGTCATGTTAAAGTGTCCCTCACCCTCTGCTTTCTCCTACCCGTCCCATTCCCTTAACCCTACCCCCATCTTCCTTCCCCCCTGATGTACAGTTCCTATTTATCTGTATCGTGAGGTCACGTTTCGTATTGTTCACGTCGTTGTAGCTGCTGGTCATGACTGTATGAAAGTTGCTGCCGCGATCTGCAGAGATGTCGGTATTCTTGACTGTAACTTTGGTCTTGATCCCATTCGGTCTCGTGAAGCGGGTGCGGTATTTGTCCCACATCGATTCAATAATAGGTCTCCCATTGTGAGGGTTCGTCCTTGCACCTGCAGACGCAGCTCATCAAAAGAAGAAGAGAAAGCAATTTATTTGTTGAACATATCCAGGTATCTCATCCCCTCCCCTCCCTCCCCTTTCTTCTGTCCTCCTCCTTTCCTCCCTCTCCCTCTTCGAAAACCTACCACTTTATCCGTGTGCTTACCCCCCATTCCCTGTCATTTATGTCCTCTAAATGTCATGCCTGTTTCCATTCAACCTCTTTAGCTTTAAAGGGGCAATATGCAGTCCTATATTTGTACAGTGTCTGAAGTGGTTATCCCTATTCTCATTTTACCTAAACTTGTGTGAGCAATATTATATATGTTTATTCATTCATATTATGTACATAGTGAAAGGAGCGTTCTGATTCGTACTATATTGTACAAGCGTTATCAATGTTGCTATTCTAAACATTGGGCTCATCCCTCGGCTGAAGTTGGAGTATACACCTGTCAGTCGTGTTCTGCGACACATCTTCTCGGTCTTGTGATTGTCGGAGAACTGCCTCAAATGCGGGGGCCCAGGCCCATTCTCCCTTTTGTTCCTCAATTCGCAACACCTGTGGATATGATTTCCATGCAGCCCTGAAGAAGGACCAGCCTCCGTTTCTTCGGCGGTGAACATCTGCTGTGACCGCCGTCTGCAAATTCTTCAAAGTCCAAGCCTTGAGTGTGTTCGGAGAACCGTGTTGTCCCGTCCGAAGCAAGCGTCCCCTTATGGCCCAGACCGCGCCCCAAAATGCTGCTCTCACAGTATCTCCTGCATAAGCGGCCTCAAGTGTTGATGCAGCCCCCATTAGTGCCATCCCTACCATCACTTGGCCTCTGTGTGTAGGGCATTCCGGATGCAAAGGTATCCGTGTGCCCACCGTTTGCCACCATTGCCAGAATTTGGCCTGTGAGTCACAGTCCAGCCACATGTGTGGGAGGGTCTCATCCTGACATCCACACTCCTGACACTGTGTGTCTGTGGCTGTGCTGTGCGCCGCCATCCATTGAAATGTCGGTAGGGCGAGATGCAGATTAAGCCACAATTCTCCTGCTCGCTTTTGTTCCGGCAGCGTCGTGAGAGTTCTGCTGGCCACTTTCCACTGATGTTCTGTCCAGGTATGTACTTCCTGTGCTTCCAGCCATCCTCGCTTCACCCATCTTGTCTTCATCTCCTCTGCCATATCTGTGATTCTCAACAGTGTGCGGTATATGGTCTTGGTAGTGACTTGGTGTGACCTGCACTGTTTTCGCTGTGTGTTCTTTGCACTCCATTCCCACGAAGAAGGGTCCCCGGGCAGTTGACATGGGGTTCTTCTTGGTTTGAAAGGCTGAAACTTCGGTTCTGAGTGTTGTGTGCGATCCTTGAGAACCACCACTGAGCACATATTGAGTCTATGAATAAGCCCATCTCTGCTTGAAATTCTTGTCATTGGTTCCCCAAGTGCTGCGTTTGGATCCGCGATCTCCCATGCCTCTGTTTCATACCAGTCTTGTTGGGCTCCAGATCTCAGTCGGAAGAGAGCTTGTGGTGGATCCTCTGTGTTAAGCGCTACCCATTCCCCTTGCATCCTCTGATTCAGTCGCATGCGATGTACCCATGTTGCTGGTATGGCTTCTCTGAGTTGTCGCAGGCGCACTTGGCGATCCGGTTGTTGCCGTAGGAGGGCTGCCATCTGTGTGTCAGTCTTCCATTCATTCTCAGTAGAATCCCAAAGGTCCTGAATTCTCGAAACCCTGCAAGCAAGCCACTGCCGCCCAAAGGCTCCAGGTTCATTCTGCCATGCAAAGGGACGTCCTTGTCTGCAAATGAAGGCGTTGCCAAACAAGGATTGTCCCAAAATTTGATCCATCGTTTTGGGAGCTGTTTGTCGCAGTGCATTGTTCTTCCATTTTTCCAGCGTTGGGGTCCACAGTGCCCCACGTGTGAGCCCTTGTTGAAGTTGCGGGTACAACAATGTTGTTTCCACATCTGCTACCTTGAGAGCCTTCGTCATGCTGGCCAGTGTAATGATTTTCCACGGAGCGTCTTCTTTCTCCAGAAGCAGCCACATCACCGTTCTCATTTGGAGCGTTGTAGCTTGCAGATGTGGGTCCAACAGTCCCAGACCTCCCTGTGCTCTGGGCTGTATCAGTTTCTCCCAACGAACACGATAAATCAGTGGTGGTGCATACGGATCGTTCTTCCAAAGGTATTTCCTAATTGCCAGTTTATACTCACGCCATGCCCTGTTCTCCGGGGCCGATAAAGGTGCAGCGTACCACAGTGTGGAAGAAGCTGCATTATTAGCTATGATGGTCCTCCCCACTACTCCCATATCTATGCCTTTGGCCCATCTATGCATTTTGCACAGAGCAGTTGTTAGCAATCTTTTCGTTTGTTCTCCTGTTGTGAGTGTTGCTGGGAGCAGAATACCCAGGTAGCGAGTGTTCTGTCCTTGCGGTACGATCTTCATGTCTTGGAAGAGATCCGGGTCCGCGTTTGGGGGAAGAAGAACTGTGGATTTCTCCCACTTAACTTGTGCCCATGCAAAGTGCTGAAACGTAGCAACAGTGTGGCGCATGGCTGACACACTCGTGTCAGATGCTTCTGTGACTGCCGCAGTGTCGTCTGCGAAGCTATTGGACTTGAGCTGCAGTCCCAGAACGATGGTCAGTCCTCTTATAGCGACATTTGCTCTGATCATGTCATGTAGGTGTTCTACATACAAAATGCACAGAGCCGGTGAAAGAGGACATCCTTGGCGGACTGAACGTGTGACATTCATCAGCTGTGAGCGAAAGCCATTAATTTGACTTCTCGCCGCAGCCGTATGTAGCAGGCGATCGACGACCCCTATAAATGCCGGTCCTATCCCTCTCTCTTCAAGGCCTTGCGGCAGAAAGCTCCAACGCACTCTGTCGTACTCTTTTTCAAAGTCCAAAAGGAGGACAGCTAGTGGCGGATCAGATTCTGTGGCCATTTGTATGATCTCTCTAACCATTATGACGTTTGTAAGAATCTGCCTTTCTGGCACAAAACCGGTCTGAGTGGAATGGATGAGGGTGGGAAGCACTGTGGCCATTCTGTTGGCCAAGACTTTGGCAAAGTGTTTATATGGCGCTGAAAGCAGTGAGATAGGACGCCAATTCTTGATATTTGCTGGATCCCCCTTTTTATACAACAATACTATTGTGGCATCCCCAAATCCAGGCGGTGTTTGTTTCTGTCCCAGGAAGATTGCGTTAAAAAATTCAGTAAGCAGTGGTAAAATTCGTCTGTACACAGCATGCAGA
Organism: Chara braunii; assembly: GCA_003427395.1. NCBI lineage: Eukaryota > Viridiplantae > Streptophyta > Charophyceae > Charales > Characeae > Chara > Chara braunii. The sequence continues at coordinate 1,741,630 of BFEA01000183.1, forward strand.
TGGTCCATAGGAATCCCATCCGGGCCAGCGGCCTTGTTTTTAGGCAAATCTGCTAAAGCTCGCAGGATCTCTCCTGGTGTGATCGCCTGTTCTAAAGCATGTGCTTGCTGTGATGTGACCGCAGTTCTACATGTTGTCCAGACCTCCCCCCATGCTTGTTCTCGAAATTGCTGTCGGTCCCATTCTTCTATTTCTGTATAGAGTGTGGAATAGAACAGCGCTGCGTATTGCATTGTATGTGGGGTGGTGGTGGCCATTTGTGCTTGTGGATGGTATGGGTGTTGTAAGGATGTCATCTTGTCCGCTGTTCGTCTGTCCTTCACTAGTTGGAAGAACGCTGATGTCATGCGTTCCGCGAGGCCAATCCAACGTGCCTTGTTGGCTGATCCCCATCTTATTGCATTTATCCTTTGCCACTCCTGCCATTGTGCGTGCAGAAGTAGGCGCCGTGCTCGCGCAGCAAGAGGGGCCAAAGTTAAGGCCTGTTGAGTACATGTCCAAAAAGATGCCCTCTCAGAAGTTGGCAAAGTCCACCTATAAGAACCTTTATGCGATCTATAAAGCGCTAACCCACTGGAGACACTACCTCCTTGGGAGGTTCTTCTCGCCAGGACTGATCACCAGACCCTGAAGTGGATGAGAACCCAGCCAGTGCTCTCTAACGCATTGAAAAGATGGATCGAAGTCATTGAGCAGTATGACTTTGAGCCTCAGTACATTAAAGGAGATTACAACAGAGTTGCTGATGGGCTGTCGTGTAGGCCAGACTTCCTCGATGCGCTGATCACTGAGTTTGGGCTTGCAGACGATGTTACTCGTTCCTTGGTGGAAGCCTATCGCGAGGATCCGTTCATGGCTGAGATCATAGGCAGATTCGAGGCGAAGGACAAAGTGACTTCTGTCGAGTTTGAGTTGGTCAACGGCCTGCTGTTCCTTGAGAAGGCCGGGAATAAACGCTTGTGTGTGCCTAATTGAGAGTCTTTGCGTAGTTTATTTTTAGGTGAGTGTCATGATGCCACATGACATTTTGGCTACAAAAAGACTGCAGCCAACTTGCTGCAGCAGTTCTAGTGGCCCACAATGATGAGAGGCGCCAAGCTTTGCGTGGAGACTTGTCAGGTATGTCAGAGAGCCAAGCCACGTACACAGGTCCCTCTTGGGCTTCTCAAGCCCCTTCCGATACCGGAAAGGCGCGGTGAGAGCCTGTCCATGGACTCCATGGACACGCTGGTCACCAGCAAGAGTGGAATGCGATATGTCTATGTCATTGTGGATAGGTTTAGCAAGTATGATTGGTTAGTCGCAATGCCTGCAACAGCCAAGACTGAGTACGTGATCAAACTATTCAAAGAGAACTGGGTCAGAGACTTCGGTTTGCCAAAGTCTATAATTAGTGATCGGGATGTGCATTTTTTACCAGTGAATTGTGGAAGGCCGCAGCTGCAGATGATGCAAACGGACAACCAGAGCAGCTGAACCACGTTGTTCAACACCTGCGGCATTATATCAAGCCCAATCAGGTGGACTGGGATGAGAAACTTGCTCTCATCGCCAGTCTCTATAACAACTTTGTGCACAACACAACCAGGGTGAGCCCCAACAGTTTGCTACTGACTTTCAAACCTACAGTGCCCTTAGATTTTCTACTACCTGAAAATCAGCCTTCTGCTGCACTAGGCACCCTAGAGTTTGCATATCGATATGAGCGCCTGATGCAGCAAGCTGTAGAACAGATGCAAAGGGCACATGTGGCAATGATAGAGTCTGAGAATAAGCACCACCACCCATCTACACTCTAGGTAGGGGACAAAGTCCAGGTCAAGTCCTCCGAATTGGGACAAGAGCACGGGATATCCCGAGCTTTGGACCCTGGGAGGTTCTAGATATCGCCGGGAATGATCCGGATGGGTCGTCATATGTAGTGCAGATCCCTGGTCACCTTCGCACTTACCCTGTTTTTCACGCCTCCAAGCTTGCACCTTTCAAGGAAACTGATCAGTTTTCCTCACGACGCTCAATGCTGCCCCCAACCATGGATCGAGAGGTCGACATCGATGACATTGTGGACCACAGGGAAATGCCAGTTCCAAGACCGACAGGCAGAGGACGTCCTCCGAAGCCGAAGCTGCAGTACCGCGTTCGGTTTAGACACCATACTGCTTCAAAGGAGGATAGATGGTTTGCACGGGAGGAACTGATGCAGACCGCCCCACAGGTTGTCGCCCATGACAAGAAGTTGCTGCAGAAAGGCGCAAGATTGAATAAACTTCTTAGAGGACTAGCGAAGTGTGGAGGAGGGAATGCGAGGCGAGAGGCCTCGGCAAGCCCTGTTGGGAGATGTTATCATAAAAAATGGTCGGCCTAAGTGAAGGCAGGCCCAACTCGGGCCTAGAGGCCTATGTTGCACTACCACGCAACTGGGGAAATTCAGGCAGTTGCGCAGCACCAGTTGGTTGAAAGCGCCCAGACCCAGGCTGCCTTTATTGTGTGTAACTAAGGCAGGCCCTGGGCCAGGTACGCAACACGGACTGAACACAGGCTGCGGGCAGGCTTAACCACCACAGACCCTGGGCCTGACTCGTTTAGACTGAGGCTCAACCTCTCGGGGCCTACCGGAAGCTTCTGGGCCGAGGCCCAATGCGGCTAGGCCGCACGCAGTAGGCAGGCCACTTCCGTTTAGGAAAGTGCTTGCCCCCTCATTCGGCATTCGGGCACTGGCTGCATGTTGCGCAAGCACTGATGCGTATTTGCTGGCGAGCGCCCACGCGCTCACGGGCGAGCTGGATGAGCAGGCAACCATAGTCGAGCTGCGTTGCACTATGCTGGATGGGGCGCATGGTGGTCCTTGGGTGCATGTGGCATCTGTGGGTGGGGGATCGAGTGGGTGGGGGATCGAGGTTGTGAGTGATACGAGAGACATACCTGGTGCTTGGGCGAACGGCATTGGTCGAGATCTGCTCATACTTCGGGGAGTTGTTGACGTCACTAGCGGCATTGTAGATAGGCTAGCTAGGATCTGCCATTTGTAGTCTGGGCGCAGAGCCCCAGATAGGATGTCGACATTGGTTCTTTGTTGATGATGATAAGACTATTCCAACATTGTCACTTACGAGCTTTTGCTGTGCTCTTATTTGGTGGAACTCATATTGCAATTTTGATTTTGGTTCGAGGTCACGATTATTTCGTCCCATGTGTATGATGCTGCTTGGTTTCTGAAGTTCGCTATCGCTCATTTTCCATTGCAACAGTATGTCTACTGTTATTATAAGCATTAGCAATCTTTGTTAAGTTCTCATCCCAATCTATTTGATCGGGTTGGACATACATGCACAAAAGTTGCTGGCACAGACGATTCATTTGTTCTGTTTTGCCATTCGTTTCAGGGTGTCTTCCTGACCACATGGTCAACCTGGTGCCATAGACTTCCATTAACTTCTGCCATTGTAGAGTGGTGAACCGAACATCCCTGTCAGAGACGATTGTTTTCGGGAATCCATACTCAGAGGCCTCTATCTGGAATTTCTAAATGACCAGCTCAGTTCTAGCTCTGGTAGGCAAAGGAATGAACATAGCATACTTTGAGAATCTATCCACGATAACCATTACCTGACTGTTGTCGTTTCGTCTCTTAGTGAGACTCATAAAGTCTATAGAGATAGACTCACCTGACTCACTTGGAATAGGCAGTGGTCTCAACAGTCCCAACGGATTCTCATGCGAAGGCTTGTTTCTTTGACAGACAAGACAGGTTCGCACATAGGTTAATACATCCTCCTTCATTCATTCCATTCAAAGTGTTCTCGCACATTACCATACGTCTTCTTGAAACCAAATTGACCCTCAACATCATGACATTCCCCAATGATTAGACTTTTGATTCGTTCTTGATGAGGACTACATACTCTTTCTTCGGTTCTATCGAGGTAGAAGAGTAAGCCATCAGTCATTCGATATTCTGGGGAATTGTTCAGGGTTCTTTCGTAGGGTCCAAATGATAGGACTCCAAATAGGATCACTCTCATAACCCGTCCGGATTTATTCCTTTAGTTGATTCCCGATATCGAGATAGGGACAATAGTTCCAAAGAAATCTGCACGCCTGGATAAAGCATCCGCAACCACATTAGACTTTCCTTGATAGTTTTTAATTCAAAGTCGAAGGTGTCGATGAAAGCGGACCATCTAACTAACTTATCAGAGAGTCTAGGCTGGGACTTTATCCACTTCAGAGTATAATGATTTGATTAGACAGTGAAGTGCCTCCCTAACAAGCAGTACTTCGCGGTGTCTAGTGCAACAACTAAGGCATACAATTCTCTTTCATAGGTGGAGTTGGTCACTTTCTCTGACGGAAGTCTCCTGGACATAAACTCAATCGGTCGATATCTCTTACCATCATCCTGCTGTAGCACAACTCCAATCCCATACTGACTTGCATTAGTCGTGACGATGAAAGGGAGAGAAGGATCAATAATCTTTAAGACAGGGTAGTGAGTGAGAACATACTTCGACTTTCTGAATGATGACTCACAATCTTTGTGTCACAACCAAGGCTTTTCCCTTTTTAGAAGTCTTCTCATAGGAGCAACTATCAAAAAGAAGTTTATGACGAACTTCCGATAGTAACTAGCAAGTCCTAGAAAAAATTTCAACTCAGTTATAGTCTTAGGTTGGGACCAGTCTCGAATTGTTGTAATCTTCTTTTCCTCGGGCCTTAGTCCCTCCACATTTACTATATGCCCTAAGTACAAGACTTCAAGTTTAGCAAACTTGGATTTTTTCTGGTTCAGTTTGAAGTTGTCCTTGCGCAACTTCTGCAAAACCATTCGTAGGTGTTTCTCGTGGTTTTCTAGTGTCGCAGGTGCATTAGTCAAACCGAAAGGCAGAACCACAAACTCGTAGTGACCACACCTGGTTCTGAAAGCCGTCTTATGTTGATCTTCAGGAGCCACCTCGATTTGGTGGTACCCTGACTTGAGATCAAATTTACTGAAGTACCTGCAACCTTGCAACTGGTCGAACAGGTCATTAATGCGCGGAAGTTGTTCCGCGTTTTTCACAGAGACGGAGTTTAGCCCTCGATAGTCAATGCATAGTCGAAGTTCACCTTCCTTTTTGGGCACGAATAAGACAGGAGCACCATAAGGAGATGAGCTAGGGCGAATCCACCTTCGTCTGTAAGTTCCTGCAACTGTTTCTCAAGTTCCTCAAGTTCCCTAGGAGACGTTCGGTAGATGGGACCCTTGAATTTTATTCCGCGAAGTACGAACGTCTCGTCCTTTAGTTTGACAATTTTTTCTTTAAACCTTACCTCTGGGTCGACTTCCCCATGCCAATCCATTCCCAGAATCATATCAAATGGCAAGTTTTTTTCGATTAGGAAGGATACTTCGTGTAGGATCTTCTTTCCTTCCTTGGTCCTGAAGTAACATGTCACACGATCGAGGTATTGAGAGACAATGATCGTTCTCTTGTCAGCGAGCATAGACGTGATAGGTCGAGGTAAATCCTTTACCTTCATTCCCACATGCAATTTACGAATTGCCTTCTTTGAGATGTAAGACCGCGTCGATCCTGGGTCTAACAGTGCACCTACCCTCGTATGTGCAATCTCAATGTTCGCGATTATGAGTTCACCCTTAGTCTTCGCATTCTTAGCCCACGAACTTCGAAGTGCTATGAGTTCATTGTCGAGCTCGTCAAGGGAATCGGGAATCATCCAGTGAGACAGAACAAAGAACAGTCCCAGGGTGCTTTGGACAATGGGCTGAAGAAGAGCCATCCTCTGCCTTAAGAGTCGAGGTGTTAGAAGGGGTTGTTGGTGCCTTACCTTTATCTTTGTCTAAACCCTTCGACTTAGTAGGAGCAGATGCTACTCCTACTAGTTGCTCGCTTTTGGGTTAATGAAAGGACACGAAGCGATCACGTGTCCCGCGGTACCGCATTTGAGGCTGGCGGTTGTCCATTTTGGACCGCCACTCCTCTCATGTCATTCCCATCTTTTCCTAAGGCTTCCTGAACGCAATGTTGGGGTGCTTGGGAAACGATCGTGACCTCCTCTTCTTCTTCCATTGACTTTGGCCTCCCTTGTTGGCCATTACAGCAGCGACGTCACCCTTCCCAGACTCACTGGCGCCATTACCTCCTCCTCCCTCAAACTCGTCGAGGGCTAACTTCTCTACGGTATCATCGTCAAAAACTACAAGGATGTGGTCTTGGCGCTTTTGCCGCCAAAGGACCCACTTACCGTACCCACCAACCGGACCATTCTTCACAACAGACGCATACGGTCCCTTTTACCTATGCGGTCATTTGCTCCCTTTGGAGCGCGAGATCTCGGAACTGCCGATAGTTGTACTTACCGGATTTGACTTCCGCTACGAGATGTCCTCGGTTGGGTTCAAGCAAAGCTCGTGAGAAAATATAAAGGACTTGGTTCTCATGCAGGTTCAGACCAAGTACCTGCAACAATCGATCGACTTAACGAGATAGTTCATCTACAGAGATCCAACGCTTTTGCCCTATGGTGGTGAGCTCGTCGAAGGCCTTGTCGACCGTCTTATCCAAGAATCTCTTGATCTTTTGGAGAAATTCTCGGAGAGTCAGGGTCTTTGCCCACTCACCGATATCCTCGAAGCCAGCAGCGTTGGCCTCGGACAATACCCATTCCTTGGCTGTCTCACGAAGAAAAGAAGTCGAAAAATCCACTTAGCTTTCCGGCTCTACCGGTGCAGTGCTACAATATGTTTGGATTTCTGCAATCCAGAGCAATAAGTGCTCGCCCCTTTTTCCATTATAGGTAAAGGGAAGTTTCATTTTGACATTTTCTTTCCTTTTCGACTTCTTGATTTCTTTGGGCGGTCTCTTCCTTTTTGGCGGGTTCTTCTTTCTTCTCTGCCGGTTTCTCGGGTTCCTTCTTAGAACCTTCGGATTTCTCCGGCGTGACTCTCTTCATTCCATCCTTCATCAGTTTCTCCTGGGGTTTTCTCTTTACTTCTTCCCCCTTGGTCTCCTCCTCAACCCCGACCTTTTCCTTGCCCTTCAGAAGTATGGTCACTGCATCCAGTGAGGCAGTGTTGTTGTCTATCTTTTTTTCTATGTGCATAAGGTAAGCCATCATGGATTGAAGAATGGATGCAAGTTCACTATCTGCTTCGTCATAATGAAATTTATGTCGTAACTCTTCCATCAGTTCTTTCGTCCTGTTCTCTTTATTCTTTCTTTCTCCTTCTTCTATTCTCTTTCTTTCTGCTTTCAGTGTGTTTTCTAGCTGCCTAATATTATCCTCCAACATTTCCTCAGACAATACAGGTTCCACCTTCTTTTCTTTCTTCTCTTCTTTTTTTTTCTTCCTTTCCTGGTCCATCCTTTCCAAATTCTCGACGACATACCGGTCAAGGGTCATTCGCCCTTGCTTTATGAGGTCCTCGACTCTCTTACCGGTTTCCATCATCTGAACGGCTATCTCTGCAGCACGCAGATTGAAGTGTCTGTGTACCAGTCGTTCAGCTTCTGGACCGGCGTCGTGTATCTCACCGAGCAACTAGCGAAGAAGGCCGATNTCAGCTTCTGGACCGGCGTCGTGTATCTCACCGAGCAACTAGCGAAGAAGGCCGATCAAAGTCTGCCTTCTCACATCAATTTGACCACGGGTCTTGAGTTCATCTGCTCTTATTCATGCAGCAACCATGGTTGCTGCAGGTATATTTCTTGTAGCTCGTTTATTTCCTTTATTCCAGATGTTTCCGTGCATAATGAATCTAATTACATGCATTGGTATTCTTACAGCTTTCTTAGGTTCTACTATAGCCCTTAGTCAAATTGATCTAAAAAAAAGTTTAGCTTATTCAACAATTTCTCAACTTGGATATATGATGGTTGCAATGGGGATAGGATCATATAAAGCTGGTYTATTTCATCTTGTAACTCATGCATATTCAAAAGCACTTTTATTTTTAGGATCTGGTTCAATTATACTTCTTCAACAACATAGACGGTGAGAGGGATAGAAAGAACAAAAGAGGTATGAAACATGTGAGGATAGAGGCACGCAGACATTTCCAGAGGTAAGTCATTTTTCCCAGCGTGTGCATGCCGCACATTTCGAGAGAGAGAGACAGACCCCAAACCAACTACCTACGTGCCAGCCGAACCCCCCCCCGCCCGCTCCCCAAGATCAAGTGTGGTATCTGCTCCGATCAGATTCATTCTGATTCGTGGTCCATCGAGGCCTTTTTTATGAACAAAAAAAAAAAAAGCAGCGTGCGCTAAAGCAAGCGCAGAGAGAGAGAGAGAGAGAGAAGTGAGAGAGAGAGAGAGAACATAGGAAGCCGGCATCGGGGAGATCTCGGCGCCAGCCGAACCCCCCCCCCACCCCCAACCCCCCAGAAAAACTTCTCTGTTCAAAGTTTTCTCACCGGATTCGAGGAGATCTCGGCGAGCGCAATCCAACCATGGTTTAAAAAAATAAAATAAAAAAAATTGACCCACTTCTGGGCCCAACCGGAATTCCGGTTGGACGACCTGGGGTCCAACTGGCCCAGTTGGGACCGGTCCGGTCCAACTGGCCGGTTGACGACACAACCCTGCTTTGCTGTCCATTCTATGTGATGGCGTCCTACAGAAAGTGTACAGGTACCGCAGCCACGGGTAGTGTGATCAAGACAACAACACACACGTGAGCATGCACAACAACTGTTACGGACTCCGCCAGGGCTCGATCCCTGGTCTATCTTTTTGCTGTTTCGGCTGCATCCCGTTTTCGGCCTGGCACCCTTTTTCCAAACCCCTCCTTTGGTACTGTAGGATTTTGGACAACTGGCGCCATGCTGCAATTCGGGCGCCACTTTCAAATACCGCATTTTTCAGTTCTGCCCTCGGGGCCTTTGCAGAAATGCCCCTGGTACCGTACGTGTCACCGATACTTATACCGGCTCCCCGTAAGGTACGGGGACCAGTCTCGTACCAGTTTTCTGCTGCTGTACTCGTACTCACTGTGACTTGCTGTTTCGGCATTCGGAATCCAAGACTTCGACTTTGTGCCGTGCCACTGTGTCTGCGTCCGACCCTCAGTCCGAGTCAGTCGTGTCGAGTGAGTGAGTGTGTGTGTGTGCTCTCCCTCTCTCCCTCTCTGTCTCCTCTCCCTCGGCTCACCCTCAGCCTCACGCCCGTCACACTGGTATCGGAGCGGTTCGAACCCGCCTGACCCACCTTGCTTCGTCGCCATCACCTGGCCATCATCATCATCGTCGTCGTGATCGTCGTCGCAGTGCCACGTCATCGTCGCGATCGTCGCCGTCGTGCCACGTCATCACCGTCATCGTCGCAATCATCGTCGTCGTGCCACGTCATCATCATCGCGATCGTCGTCGTCGTGCCACGTCACCATCGCCATGCCCGTCGTCCTTGTCGCCACGCTGTGCCATCCTCGTCATCATCGTTGCTACCCCGCGCAGATAAGTAATCGACGACAATTTTATTATTATTATTTTTTTTTTTCTTATTCTTTTCTTCCTCTTCGATTCTCCTTCTTCTTCTTCTTCTCCTTTTCATCTTGGTCTTTTTCTTTTCATCATCTTCTTCTTCTTCCTCTTCTTCTTCTTTTTTCTATCTTCTTCCTCTTCTTCTTCTTCTTCTTCTTCTTCTTCTTCTTCTTCTTCTTCGTCACGACTCCGATTCCGCTCCCTCGCAACCTCCCCTCCCCGACTTTCGATCTTCGCCCCCCACACGCTCTTTCCCCCCCCCCGCGCAACACCCCTGTCTGCTGCTGTCCGTGCACGTGGCCATCTGCACGTGGCAGCTTGCTGTAGCTGGTGAAGACCCCCCTGGCTAGGGGGCTGCGCTACAGATTTTTATAATTATTATTATTATTTTTTTCCTACATTGATTGCTGCTGCAGCAGCT
>BFEA01000183.1:1751621-1763048 GCA_003427395.1 Chara braunii
TCTCCCCCCACGCGGCTGATCTCACCCCCCGCCCCCACTACCCAACCTTGTTTCTGCTCGCCCTTCCCCCCCTCCGTACGATAACCCTATTGATCGACAAAACTTCACAATACTTTATTCTTCCATTTTGAACATTAAAATTACTTGAACTTCTTTATTTTTGAAAATTTACATTTTCCTTTTTGAAAGTAAATAATTAATGTTTCGTATTTCAAATTAGATTAGAGTTTCGCATCTTCACCTTATTATCAAACATTAACTCAATTAATCTCCTTTTTTTTTATTTTATTTTTTAACATCTCCTTTTTTTCGAATTTCATTTTCAAATTTCTCGGCAATTACTTAAATTAACTTAAAATCCAATCTAAATCCGTTAATTTGCACTAAAATAAGTTAACTTCAATCAAATCAGTATTAGAATTTAATTCATTTAATAAAATTCATTGAAATTAATTACAGTCGCTTTAAATTCGTTTCAAATTGATTAAAATCCCTTAAATTACATTTGCATGGGTCCTGAAGACCCTTTCACGCAAGTGTGTACATGTCATGCATCATCCTCACACACCACGATCAATAGTCTCAAGTCATAGACAAAGGTAGATGAGAAGAGGACCGAGTTTCACAACTTATATTATCAGAAATATGAATACAAAGTGTTTCAAAGTTCCCCTGAGTCCAGTGCTCATCAGCGCAACACCAATCTCTTGTCAACTCATCAATATGACTTCCAGTGAATCAGCGCGACTCCTGCAGATAGTCTCCAAGTCATCAATGTGGTCACTACTCATCAGCGCCACCTCTGCAGGTCACATCCAACTCAGGTAAGTATCTTCCATAGTCGAACCTTGAATGAACACTCTCAGCCAGTCCCTTCCTCCTACGATGCATACACACTCTTCACTCATGAGGATCTACCCTGAATACTACTCATAGCTACCTACTAACCCACTACTACTAATGCTAACTCGCTGGGCAGCTATGGCTGCATCACTTCCAGCACACAGACTTCTTCCTCCATTCAGCGCATCTTCTACCTCCAGCGCAGCTCCTCCTGACTAACGCACAAGCGCAACAGCACTTCCACGCATTGAAGCCAGTGGAGATCTGGCGAGGAATGAGGCAGGCAGCTCCCTTTATAGTGCTGGTCATTCCTCGCTGGGTCTGCATTGGCTCAGTTCAGTCTTCCTTTTGTCCCATACCCTGCAAAGCATGTGTCCCAGTACAGTCCCAATGAAATCCAACTGCTGCTGAGGCCTTTCGGCCTGGATTCGGACTTCAAAGTCTGGATCTGGACTGACCCCTTGACTTATACCAGAACTGGGACTGTGCCTATGGACTTTACGTTTGGACAGGCACAACTCTAAACGAACAGACACAGTTACTGCTTGAACAGACACTTTCCTTTGCACGAACAGATACACTGCCTGCACGTACAGACACACTCTTACCCGGACAGACATGACATACACATCTCCTGGTGAACAGGTAAGTCTTTTGACAATGCCCTTTGCCTTAGATTTAGATGCGCTTGTTGACAGAGAACTTGACCTTTGACCTGCTTTCACGTTTCTGAGCCCTGGCGAGATACCTTTTCACAATGCTTTACTTTTACAAGGCCCGTGCTGTTTTTCTTTTACAAGGCCTGAGGCCTATTTCGGGTAAAGGCCCTTTTACATTGATATTAAACCCTTTCATTAAATGTTAACAATTTAAATTTGCATTCAAATAAATATTTAATTCATTTCAATATTTTCTAAAAGTCATTTCTATTTTAAATTTCGATTTTTTTTTTCAAATTAATTATTTCGAAAATCCTTAATTTTGAAATTCAATTAATTTCATTCCTTTTTTTGTAAAATCTTCATCTTAAATTTTAATTTTCTCGAGTTAATTTATTGCGGGCATTTTTGCTGAATTAAATTACAAGCTGCCTCCACATAAATCCCCAAATTCCTTTTATCCTTTCCTTTTTCAAAAAACTAAAAATAAAAAAAAATCCTCCTTGAAATTTATTGAATTCTTTTTTGACATTTTGTAAATTCGAAATTCTTTTTTTTTCTTCTTCTTTGGAAAACCTTGGCAATTATCTTTATTTATTGATCAATAAATAAGGGATTGCCCCCCCCCCCACCTCCACATGTCACCACGCCAAACCAAGAACTTCCAACGTGCTGCCGCCGCCGCTGCTACTGTCGCAGCCACCACTTATGCTGCATCCTCCACACCCGTTCAGGCCATGTCCTCCACCCCCTCTTCCCACGACATGGCCGCATCCTCCATCAACATGTCTGACATTCGCACCGACTCAGTCGATAGCATCGCCCGCAACCTCGCAGGCGAACAACCACCAGCAAACACTGCCATCCCCGACCTCTCCGTCATCCTCCACGCACTCAACACCCTTCGAACCTCCGTCACCGCCTCTCTCGACGACATAAAGGCCAAGATGTCGTCCATATGCGACCGCGTCACCACGATTCGAAGGGACCATCCCTCCATCACGGTCGTCACCACCGCGCAAATCACTCCCTCCTCACAGCGCAAACCACTCCGTCCTCCACAGCGCAAGCCACTCCGTCCTCCACAACGCAAACCACTCCGTCCTCCACAGCGCAAACCACTCCGTCCTCCATAGCGCAAGCCACTCCCTCCTCCACAGCCGCCTCCAGCAACACCCCCCCCCCCCACCTCCTCCACTCCTACCACCTCTACCACCACATCCACCAACCCTTCAACCTCCACCACCCTTCCGTTCCCTCCACCTCCTCCCTCATCCGGAGCATCCAGCACACCGCCTCTTTACCCCCCGCACTCCCAAACCCTCTCCCAACCCATCACGACCACCTCCACCATCCCCACCATCTGTCCCACCTATTCCCAAGTCACCTCCGGGATTTACCCCGCAATGCCACAACTCCCCCCCAACTACCTCCTTGAGGACAACAACCAAATCGACCACGCCTACTACAACACCACCCCCGATAACCTCAGCTTCAACACCCTCGCGCAGATCGTTCACCGCGACGGGGGAATCCCCCGTTCCTTCCGATCTGGCGAAATCATGTCCTTCTCCGGCCTCCCCCACGAGGACGTTTTCCTCTTCCTAACCCAGCTTCAAAACTCTTTTCACCTCCACCACATGCCCCTTGCCCACTGGCTCCCCATTGCCACCTCCCGCCTCCTCGGCAATGCAGCCAAATGGTGGATGACTGAAGTTAGCAACCGTCGAGCCTCCGGAGGACCACGTCACACCTTCCTCCAATGGGCCAACCTTCTCACTGCCACCTTCCGCCCCAGAAAACCATTGACGACTACCTTGAACAATTCTGCCACCTCCGCCAGACCGGTCCCACGGACCGCTTCGTCCAATACGTCCGCTCCCTCCGCCACCACCTCCCCCACACCGTCATTCCCGACTTTGCGTTCATCTCCCGCATCAAACGAGTATGCCACAAAGACCTTGCAACCGCCCTCACCCACAAACCCGACATGCCCCTTGCTGACCTCCTCTCTCGCATCCTTCACCACGATCGACTCCTCCACCCCCACCACCAGCCCCCGCCCGGCACCTCCCGCACCCGCTTTTTCCACCACATCACCCCCGAAGACAACCTCCATCACTTCCTCGGACGAGTTCACCACACCTGACCCCGACACATCTTCCAATTCACTCGACTCTTCATCCCTCACTTCCGAGGAACCCGATGTCGTCCAATTCATGAGAATGGAGCGCAAAGATCACAACTCCCGACCACCCTCATCTACCCCACCCTCCCGCCTCAAGAAACTTACCTCCGAGGAGCGCACCTACCTCCAAGCAAAAGGGGGTTGCGCCTCACTTCTGAGGAACCCGATGTCGTCCAATTCATGAGAATGGAGCGCAAAGATCACAACTCCCGACCACCCTCATCTACCCCGCCCTCCCGCCTCAAGAAACTTACCTCCGAGGAGCGCACCTACCTCCAAGCAAAAGGGGGTTGCTTCCGTTGTAGCCGATTGGGGCACCAACAAACCAACTGCCCCAACGCTGCACGATTCACCCGCCAGTCCACCTCCACTCGACCTGCAACCTCCGCATCACCGCCCTCGGCAAGCGCGGGCCCCTCCTCATCATGAACACCGTCCCCAGGACATTGGCCCGACATCTACATCGCGTCTGTCGGCCCACCCATTGGTGACGTCCTCCGTCCCACCGATGGCCCATCTGGCATCGACAATTTGTCCGCCACCCCCCTCTCCGGCGATGCCCCCTCCACCGGACGACTCCCAGGCGTCGCAAACGCCTCCCACTGCCTCATGCTCCTTTACCCTTCTTCCAAATCCATCCACTATCACCTTCTCCGATGTTGTTGAGGAACAAGCCCGGCACGATCGGCTTGTCCGCTTAGGCAACGAACAACGCCGCCTCAACACCATCATCTCCATCGCCAACTCATCTCGTTTCCACCTCAAATTCATCGCTGCCACCCTTGGTGCGTCTACAACTAAGTTTCGTGCCCTCCTCGACATTGGAGCCACCGGTAACTTCATCACCGACGCGTGTGTCCACAAAGCCGGTCTTACCTCTACTGGTTATGACTCCCCGATGACGATTCGCCTAGGGGACAAAGACACCGCCGTCGTAGTAGACTGCACGGTTCCCGAGACCACCATGACCGTCGGAACCCTCCGCAGTCAGGTCTCGTTTGATGTAATGCACTTAATGTGCGACATCGTCTTAGGAACCACGTGGCTGGACTGCTACATGCCATACGCATTCCACCCCAACTTCCTTCGCCTCACCAACCCCCCCGACACAACCATCGACATCCCCTATCTCCCATATCAGACCCCCAAGGCTTTGTCACCCCACACCAATTCCTCCACATGGCTCGCCTTAACCTCGACTCCGCCTACTACTGTCTTGTCCTCGATCGTGAAAGTTCCTAGGACTTACTCCCGACGGACAAACCCGATCAAGGCCCCCCCTCCAACCCCGCCATCACCTCAATCCTCGACGAGTTCAGGGACGTCTTTCCCGAGTCCTTACCCRCCGGACTACCTCCGGATCGTGGCGTATCGCATACCATCGATTTGGAACCCGGACATTCTCCACCTTGCCGCCCTCCATACCAACTCTCTTTCCCCGAARCCGAAGAAATGAARCGGCAACTCGGTGAACTCCTTGAAAAAGGGTTCATTAAGCCAAGTTCATCCCCCTTCGGAACCAGCTGCCTTTTCGTCAAGAAAGGTGGAACTTCGGAACTCCGCATGTGCACAGACTACCGCGCCTCGAACCGGATCATGATCAAGAACAAGTACCCCCTACCTTGGATTTCCGAGCTCCTTGATCATCTCCGTGGAGCCAAGTACTTTACCAAGATCGACCTTCGCAGTGGCTTCCACCAGATCCGTATCCGCGAAAAGGACACCCACAAGACCGCCTTCCGCTCTCGGTTCGGGCACTACGAGTTCCTCGTGATGCCAATCGGACTCACCAATGCCCCCTCTACCTTCCAATCTACCATGAACCACATCTTCCGCAACCTCCTCGAAGTCTGTGTCGCCATCTACCTTGATGACATCCTTGTCTTCAACCCCACCTTCGAGTCCCACCTTCAGCACCTCAGCCAAGTCTTCTCGATCCTCCGAGAGCAAAAATTTTACGCCAAGCTCAGCAAATGTACGTTTGTCGCTTCGAGCGTCGAATACCTCGGCCATATTGTCTCCGCTGAAGGCATCCGTATGGACCCCTCGAAGGTCACAGCCCTCATCGAGTACCCCCCACCCAAGACCCTCCTCCAACTCTGTTCCTTCCCCGACCTTGCCAACTATTACCGCCCGTTCATTCGCAACTTTTCCGAGATCTCTTACCCTCTCCACGAACTCACCCGCAAGGACGAGCCCTTCCATTGGAACGATCGCCGCCAACACGCTTTCGACTTACTCAAGCAAACCATCACCACAGCCCCTGTCCTCAAGATCGCCGACCCCACTCGCCATTTCTATGTCCCCACTGACTCCTCCGACTTCGCCATCGGAGCCGTACTGTCCCAACATTTCCCCCGCGACACCGCCGAGACCCCCTCCATCAAGGACTCGCCCACTCACCCCGAGGCTCCACCTGGCGAATACCCCATCGCCTTCGCAAGCAAGAAACTCCTTCCCGCGAAGATGAATAACCCCTCCAACGAGAAGGAACTCCTCATCGTGATTTACGCCCTCACAGTCTAGTGCCCGTACCTCGACGGACAATACTTCACCATCCGCACTGACAACACCATCGTCTCCTCCATCCTCTCCAAGAAAGATATCACTCCACGCCAAGCCCGCTGGCTAGACTTCCTTGCCCAGTTCACATTCACCATTTGCCATACCCCCGACAAAAGCAACCGTGTTGCGGATGCCCTCTCTAAACGACCCGACCACAAGCCCCCGGAGAAAGTCTACGCCGCCATGACTCATATTCAATTCTTTCCATCACTTCATCAGCGATACACCCAAGGCTATCTTTCCTGCTCAAGAAGCGCATCCATCTCCTTTACCTAGTCATCGAGGGCAGGGCATTTGGTGTCGGGATGGATCTGAGATGGACGGAGAAGGTCAGATGGGACACGAGGATGGTATCCCAAGTCACAGTAGTAGGGAGACATGCCAGTCGCAGGTGAAATAACATGGTTATAAGCAATCTTTGCGTGAGCAAGATGGAGATCCCAATCAGAGTCATTCTCAACAAACTTCTTGAGGATACTCCCAAGAGTTTTGTTGGTGACCTCAGTCTGTCCATCTGACTGGGGGTGATAGGAGGAGGAGAGGCGAAGCTCGGAGCCATAGATCTCATGGAGTTCACGCCAGAAATGAGAAGTAAAGCGGGGATCGCGATCAGAGATGATGCTAGTGGGAAGACCGTGATGAATGGCAATACGGTTGAAGTATAGGGAGGCGATGTCTTTGGCTGAACTAGCATACTTGCAAGGGAGGAAGTGAGCATGCTTAGTCAACCGGCAGACAAAGACGAAGATGGCGTCGTGGCCTCGTGGGGTAGGGGGACGAAGAGGACCGATGAAGTCCATGGAGACAAAAGTCCAACACTGAGTGGGAATGGGTAAGGGATGAAGAAGATCGTAGGGGGGGTGGTTGGAAATGTTGGCCTCCTGGCAGATCCTGCAGGTGCCGACGTACTCCTTAGTGAAGGGACAACGATGCTCCCCGTAGTAATGGCGGTAGAGGCGGTCAAGTGTCTTGAAGACACCGAGATGACCGGCGGCGCACTGGTCGTGACACTCAGCGACAGCCCGAACGCGGCGCTGGCCAGTAGAGGGCACACATAAGCGAGGAGTACGGGTACCTTGGCGACCAAGCCAGTATAGGAGTCCAGAGGGATCGAGCTAGAAGTTAGGGACGGACTTGCCAACTTGTAGGTCGGCGTAGATGGACTGAAACTCAGGGCACTGGGTGTATGCGCAACAGTACTCATCCAGAAAGGCGGGGTGGATGGTGGGAGCTGAAATAGCAAATAGCTGACGATCCTCACACTGAAGGTCGGGGCAGCGGGATAAGGCATCTGCGACGCGATTGCTTTCGCCGAAAATCTTCTTGATGGTAAAGAAATACTGAGAGATCACGCCACCAACGAGCCTGGCGAGAAGTGAGCTTGGGCTTCGGCTGGAAGGCGGCAAGGACAAAGTTGTCCGTCAAAACGGTGAAAGTGTGACCGTGTAAGTGATGACGCCACTTCTTAACAGCGTAAACCAGCGCAAGGACCTCGCGCTCGTCGGCAGTATAGTTACGCTCAGCGAGAAGTAGCTGTCGAGATAGATAAGCAACCAGACACTCTCCATCGCGAGACTCGACGGTACTGTCATCAGCAACGTCAGGAATATAAGGGGGTGGGGCCACTGAGGGGGTGGGCTGGATGGGTGCAAGATGAGCCGCAGTCGCTGGAGGTGGAGGAGGGAAGCGAGGGATGCGAGCGAGGCGGGACTCTGTGGAATCGGGAGAAGTAGAAGGGGCTGGGTAGATCTAGGAGAGAGCAACTCCAATAACGAAGTCGGACGCATCGGTGGTGACGATGAATGGACGCGAGTAGTCGGGTAAGTGTAAGACAGGAGCTGACGTGACAAGTCGCTTGAGAGAGCGGAAGGCATCCTCATGAGCCGGGGTCCAATGAAAAGGGAGACGTCCGCGGGTCAGAGGGGTAAGCTGGGAAGAATATTGTGCATAGTTTTCGAGAAAGGGACCATAGTAGTTGGTCAAACCAAGAAAACTACGCAGGGCGGGGAGAGATGTAGGGGTAGGCCAACCGACGATGCCCTGGATCTTCGAGTCGTCCATGTGGAGGCCGTGCTCGGATACCTGATGCCCGAGGAAGTCCACTTTGGGTTTAGCAAAGCTGCATTTGGAAAGCTTTGCATAGAACCCGTGGTCGCGTAATCGTTGCAGGACAGTGCAAAGGTGGATCAGATGCTCCTCTAAGGTATGACTGTAGATCAGGATGTCGTCTATGTAGACTAGAACAGAATCCTCAAGGAGGTCTTGGAACGTCGTGTTCATAGCCGTCTGGAAAGTGGCGGGGGCATTACGGAGACCGGAAGGCATGACGGTAAACTCATAGTGCCCGAAACGAGAACGAAAAGCGGTCTTGGTCTGGTCCTCCTCGGCTACAAGGATCTGGTGATATCCGCTACGAAGATCGATCTTCGTGAAGAAATGGTGGCCGGCGAGGCGGTCAAACAGATCATCCGCGCGACGCATGGGATAGTTGTTTTTGACCGTGTAGTGGTTGAGACCGCGGTAGTCAATACAGAGACGAAGGGTGTCGTCCTTCTTGCGATCGAAGACGACCGGGGCACTCCATGGGGAAGTACTCGGTTTAATGAAGCCCTGACCAAGCAGCTCCTCAAGTTGGCGCTTAAGTTCCTGGGCTTCGGGAACCGAAAGGCGATATGGGGCGCGATTCTGAATGCGATAGTTGGGCTCGAGCTGGATGTGGTGCTCGATATCGCGCATGGGAGGAATACTGCAGTAGGAGACAGATGGTGGGAAAACATCGCGATACTCGTGAAGGAGGGCACCAACGCTAGGCGACAAGGAAGAAAGAAGGGTGTCAAATTCCTTAGCAACGGTGGCGTCTGAAGCAGAGGTGGAGGGAGTTTGTGTGGAGGTGGGGACTGAGGGTGTATCCGTGGTAAGGGAAGCGGGGAAGTGAGATGGGCTAGTAGGGGTAGAGGAGGGTAAGGAAGTTGAGGAATCAGGGGGGTCGGGGGGCTCGGGAGGTGGTGGATCAAGCTCGACCAACTCAACGTCGTGATGCATGGAGTTGCAGGTAAGGAGATCCGTGATGTCGACAACATAAAGTTCTACATCAAGCTGACGATGGAAGTGGTGGAACTGGGTAGGTGTACAAATGGTGGCATTAACAGTGGAGGGAAGTGAAGAGTCCGATTTGCCCAACAACGGAATACGGTATTGCTTCCCATCCTTGGCGTCGAGGACGAGATCGTTGTGGGTCCAATCGGGGCCGGCATGGGCGAACTGATGTGAGTAGGCAGTGCCGAGAACAAGATCGTATAGGGTTTCCATGACGTCGAAGGTCCACTGGTCATGGAACTGAGGGGCCTTGCGAAGGTTGTGGGGCATCCGCAAGGGGAAGGAGAATGGAAGATCAGGCACCACACAGTCGACAAAGGATTTGGCCTGATTGTCACCAAGCGTGACGGTGACGGTGGAAGGGTAGGGGGACGTGTAGAGAGATGCCTCCTTAACTACGCGAGGATGAATGAAGTCGCCAGTAGAGCCAGAGTCCCATAGTGCGCAATACACTCTCGTAGAGGTCACGAGCCGCACTGGAATAATCGGTAAGGTACGATCGGGATTGTGTAGGCGTTGAGACATCGCGGACAGGGTGCGCTCTTTAAGGTGGAGACGTTCCTGATAGACCTTAACACACTCGAGGTCCAGGAAGTCAATGATATCCTCGACTGCAATAAGGGGAGCACTGCACCGGGCCATGCAAAGAGCACGCCTGGTAGGAGGACGTGGAGGAGGGGGTCACGAGAGACGCTAGGCGAGGAAGGAGAAGGTATACCAGTGTTGGCAGGGTCAGCCAAAGATAAAGCCGGGATAGAGTCATCGGGAAGAGTAGCAAGCGGCGCAAAGGTAGAGTCGCGAACGGGTATGCCTACTACCGTAGGAGGGTCAAGGGAATGAGACATCGTGGCTACGTGGGTGCTGCGCTGGAGGTCGAGACGGGGGGAACAGCCTGAGGGCGAGCCTGTTGTGCGAAGTGACTCTGGAGGGCGTCTGCGTATGGGCACGTAGAGGAGGTATGGTCGACGAGGTGGCAGCGGGTGCAGATGCCTCGTGTACGAAGGTCCTCACTCTCAGCGATGGTCAAGCGGCTGCGAGGGAACACAAAGCCCGCTGGCAGGGGTAGTTGAGGGACCGTAGAGCGAGTCCTGGAGGATGAGGGCTGACGTCGGAGGAGGGCGGAAAGGGCCCGGACAAAACGGTCGTCATGGGAAGAGGCATCGTCCTCCGCGGGGGACTGAGGGTCGGTCCCTGATCTGGGTCACTCGCAGAATCATCTGAGGCAGTGCCATCATCAATGCTCGGCGGATCACGAAGCAGCGCATGCAAGCGACGAGAGAGGAATCGTCCAGAGCCTCTACATGGGCCACGACGATATGTGGAGGACTGTCGAGGCTGGGAGGGGCGAGGTGATGCAGTAGTAGCGAAATGGGCAACGACGGACTGAGGCGAGGGGCCGACGAGTGGAGCACAAGTGAGTTGGATGGCCTGAGCAATGTTGAAAGCCTCCGGTAAGGTAGGGATCGAATACGCCATCATCTGCAATTGGAATGGCTGGGGTAGGCCTACGCGGAATCGCTGGATCATGGTGTCCTCGGATATGGCGGTGACGGGAATCTGGGCGTGTACACGGTGGAATGCCGTGATGTATGACTCTAAGGCATTGTCGCCACCAAGCCATCTGATCTCAGCCACATGGGTAATCCGGTCGCGGGTTGGCGCAGGGCGAGAAAAGTACTGTTGAAGGAAGTCGCAAAACTCAAGATAAGACATGCCCTCATATACGCCGCGTTGTGAGCGAAGGGCGAGGAAGTCGCGGCGGGTGGAGACTGCACGACTTGTGAAACGAGAGGACATCTCGACGGGCCACAGTTCCATGGCGACACCATGGTAGCAAAGCTGCTCCTCAGCAATAGAGATCCATCCTTGAAGCTCGGAGGCCCTGCCGTCAAACTGCGGGAGGCGATCCGGTCGGTACTGTGGAACATACATCGGCGGCTGATAATGGGTAGGGAGAGGAAGAGCTGACTGTGACAAGAGGACAGAGGACGTAGTGGCACCAGCAAGAGAACTAGAAAGAGCAGGGAGTTGGGCCAAAGGTCCTTGACACATCGTGGTGGCCGGTGGTGGAAGAGT
>BFEA01000183.1:1832866-1846445 GCA_003427395.1 Chara braunii
CACTAGAGGCACAGCATGGCCGCCTAGTAACGGCCCCGACCACTGCCGCTCGACCTGACCGGAAAAACCGTAGCAGGAAGCTAGCGAAGTCGTAGTATATATCGTCACAAACAGAACTGCCCGGTAAACCGTAGGCAGAGAGAGAGATGTTTATGGCTTGGCTGTTTTCACGAGGCCTACTGTGACCGTGCGTAAGGGTTAAACAGATTATGTTTTTGAGAGAAAAGGGAGATCCCCTTTTATCCTTTTGCTTTTTAAAATTTTATAGTTGGACGTTGTAATCCGTGATAATCGTCAAAGTCAAACCCCTTGAGTTTTTCCCAGGCCCTAGGTGAAGGAGCTGGTCTCCAGGGCCATAAGAGACGATTGCCACCACAGGTATGGACCTGTGTACCACCCACTCTCCACAGGGTGCAGAAGAGGGTGTGGTTCTCAACCGCACTTGGTGGTTGTCCAACGTCGAGAGATTAACCCTCAAGGCGCGTGTCAACCGACACTTGAGTGTCGAATGCGACCCTCGAGATTAACGAGGACCGCATGAGTATGGGTACTACATAGTACGCCATCACTGTGACCGCTTGCATACGATTGCATTGCGAGTCGATATGAGTTAGCCCTGCGTCCGCACGGTTTTATATTAAGCCTCGTGCGCGACTCCTATCCGATTTCCGCATCGGAGAGTTATGGAATGGCTACTAAGGGACTAGGAGTGTTGTCGCGTTGTTTGTTCAGTGTCGTTCTGTATATGTATATGTACGTGCGTATGTGTGTGTGTTTTTATTTTTATGTCCTTCATAGTGGTGTGCGCGTGGAGTGCGGGATGCGTCCTAGTCGACCGACGACGAGTCGCGCCTTGAGACCTCAACCCCCTAAGGTGTCAGTTCGCGTGCGGGTTCGATAGAGGCCTAATACCGCGCGTACCCCCTATGCTACAGCGTACGAGAAACGCCCTCGGCTGGTCCACCTCTGCGATTGCAGTTGATTAGCTTTCGTACTGTGGACTGGTAGCTCGGCGGGGATACGCCCACTGAAGGGAGGTAACAACTCCCGTAAGGTGGAGGTAAGTCGTGCCTCGCGTAGGCCTTATCCTGTCGTAGGGGCTCGCGAGAGGTATGGCTGGTGCACTCGGCCGGAGCGGCTTGTGGAAGCTCCATGTATTTTTCGCGGAAGGTGTAAACCAACTCCTGCGTGACGCGGCCGGGAGGGTCCCGCACTGCCCCGTGCGGTGCCGGACCGATGCGCTCGACAAGTGGCGCCGTTGCCGGGGATAACGGTTGCCTGTCGTTGTCCCTGGTGGAACGACATCCGGGTATGGGAATGTGAGAAATAGGCAAAGTGGGAAGTTTTCTTCGGGCTTTTGTGGTTAATCGATTGATGGTATTTGATAGAGACCGAATGGGGATTGATTGTGTGAGATGGTTGTGGCTAGTGCAGTAACGATGGCACAAGGAGGACAGACGTTTTGACTATGCGATCATGTACTCTGACTAGCATGGTAGTAGATGGAGTTGATACCCTCTTCTGACTTTAAAAGTTCGTGAGTTTTGGACGATGCCTTGTATGGTTGATATGGCTAAGGTGAGATGCGGTGGTATCAACATGGCTAAGTATGATGGTTGTGGGAGCTGTAGGGGACCTATTATGGTCAGAAGAATTATCTTAGTGGTCATGAGAGCAACTGGATACCTTTGCATTAGAGTGAAGCTGAGGATGTGTAAAGGGGCATATTGAGTTGGAAGTCGCCGAGAGACTTCAAAGGAGGGTTAGGCTAAGTATGGATTGAGATCCTGGAGTTTGGGTTTTAAGTGGTTGTTCGGCCTATATAGTCATGATAATACGAGGTCTGCCCCGCGTGATGTGTTTAAACTAGGCATATAAGGCAGCAGATAGATGCAGGGAACACCATGCTATGACCTTAACAGAAGAGACTACGAGACGTAGTAGGTCTGCATAGTAACCTCTCTGCGAGAAAGATATCTGATCCTAGGGGCAGCCGGGATGGCAGTGAAAGGGTTAACACTTAGGTTGTGGCGAGGTGTAGATGATGTTAGACCTTCGCTTTCTGAGGGTATCTCTTGTGAGTTATATGTTGAACTAATCCATATATGCCAGATTTAATGTAAGCAAGCGTGCCTAATGTCTGGTTATGGGAGGACTATATGCTTGATGTTATATTATTTCAACGACTATCCTTTTCAGGAATATTAATATGGGCTATTTATTTGAGGTATGTATTTGAGTTTATTGATCTGTAAGGACCTATATGAGTGTCTCAAGTCCGTTTATTGATTTATGATTGTCTGTTAAAGTCTGTGCATTTGGATTGTTCTTCAAAGAAGGATAAAAGCATTGCGCATAATCCACGTCTGATGCGGATTCAGAGGTGAATGGAGTGCATACTTCCTTGGGATAAGTTCTTATCAGGGAGTAGTCAATGTGTAAGGCCTACCCCAAGAAAGGTTGCAATCCTATATTATTGTTCCCCTGAGAGATCACTTTGAAGAAGCTATAGCTTTGTCTTGTAGGTAGTAGTGAGACCCACGCCGGAACTATGTTCCTGGTCCATAGTGGGGTGTTGTTGTTGTATCCTTTGTGATAAAATGACTACATTACTACTGAATAAGGACGAAACTATTCGAGTCTTGTTAGACCTTGGCCTATGAGGGAAGCAGCTACTGCATGCCACGGAGAGGTAGGGGGTGAATCCCCAACTATTTTTATGTCAAGTAGGTTCACCAGCACAGGACAGGATAGTGCATCCCGAAGCGTGTATGGTGAGGTTGGTTACTTTGTAGGTAAGGGTCTGCAAGGAGTCAGTGCTAGAATCGGAGGGAGAAGCAGTGAGGCTTGATCCTTGAGCGGGGCTCGGGGAGTTGAGATGCTATCCTTTTTAAAGTGGATTACACTGCCCCTCGCCACAGTATACTTCTGTCAAAGCAAGGGGAGTAAAGTGTGGTACTCTCACAAGAATTATATCTGAAAGTAATCACTATTGGCAATCATATCTCTAATCATAATGTGTCGATCATATGTTATGCCCGTCGATGTAGGCCTGTAGTTATTAAATATTTGTATATGCTTCGAATAACTGACTAGCTTGTGTATGAACAGTATGATGTGTTTTGATTATTATGAGTAGTATTGTTGTTAGCTACTATGGTAATATATAATTTTCCAGGAGTATTATAATTATGAATTTTTTATATCTATGAATGCAATATTATCGTGATATATTACTATTATTATTTTCTCTAAGCTATGTGGTCATAAACACTAGAAAGGACGCATTTTAGGGAAAGATGATCTTAAGCCGAGGCTTCAGGAGTGGGGATTGTATAGCATGAGTATTAGTATGATAATCGAAGGCGTATGTTGGACGTTTTTCTGTGATGGGCAGAACCCAGATCGGAGCAGAGGCAACTCAGGATGCCTTATGCAAGGGAAGATCCCTGTGTGACCTTGCCCGTCGAGAAGGAAGATGGGCTTGAGATTTCCTTGTCGAGGCAAGACAAGGAAGGAGAGTATATCTCCTCCTGGTGGGGTGCATCGATAGGCAAGGATATTTTCGCCTGGATCGAGTCCGATTTTGATGATGATCAGGACTGTGCGATTGTGAGGGTGACCCTTTATGCATCTTCATTGTTTTGGGTCTTACATGGGATTGGGTTGGCGCTTGGGCATGAGAGCCTGCTGACGAAGCCTTTGAGGGTGGCTGAGGGAGCTGCAGCAAAGTGGGCAAGTAACAGGGTCCTGGAAGGAGAAGAGCAGGTGGAGGCCCGTATAGAGATCAAGTCTGCCAGAGAGTTCACGCTTTCTTCAACCCCATTACGAGTTATCTTGCCTAAGTTCCTAATAGAAAAGTGTTTCGGGGGACGGGCAAGGGTAGAGGCCGCAGTAGAGGCCGCAGTGAGGGTGCGAGAATGGGGATATGCAAGGTACACGTGCGAGTTGGTGTATGGTCTGTATCTAGACCAACGATTCTTGCCCCATGGCCAAGGACTAAGGAGCTTGGTCAATGTTGTTGATGCTTATGCAAGCTCCCACGATCCAGATGAGAGGGTTGTAGATTGGGGTGGGGTTCGAGCTATAGCAGGCCGATAGGAGGATACCCTTGTACCTTGCCAAGACTTGTGTATATACATGGGCGCGTAAGAGTTAAGAGTATCAGGCTAATCAACTGTGTGATTTTAATCTCGTACTTTAGTCAGCAGGGAACCTCACAATATACGAAGAGGGTTTCGTAATAATGGTCCGGTAACACAACCCGAGTTACAGGCGGGAGAAACCCCAATAGAATGGCTGTATATGTGGGGTACGTAAGGATTGTCTCAAATCACGTTACTGGAATGTTTCAAGTGGATGGAGCAAGGAGTGGTTTTAAGGACATTGTTACAAAGGTATATTCCACTGGCCCTATCGTTGAGAGGAGAAAGGATGAGACCTACTTCCTGTCTAGGTCAGAATGGTTGTACATGTGTGAAGAGGTATGAGAGACTTAAGAGAACATCTCAGCGTGTGTGAGGTAGACTCTCTAACCTATAAATGCACTATGTGAGACTTGTGTATGAGTGATTCATTGTGTTGCTTGGTTATTTAGATATATCTTGAATTCCTTAGATCCCTCTGATCTGAGGGATGCGATTCCGCCCTGACTAAGACTGTTTCAGTTTTAGCCCTGGTCAGGGACACCTTGAGTCTTGTGTGATATCGGCGCCAGTTTGAGTTGAGATTGTTCAACTCTATGTGTATATATGTAATTCAAGACCATATTGGCTTGGTTTTGAGTTGGGATATTACGCCCCTTAGTGTATATTGAGCTGAGGTTTTATCTAAAGACTGTTTCCTTGTATATGACGATCACTATCACTCTCACATGTGTGGTTTTATCCTGATGAATGATGACTTTGTGTGCAGAGATGTATGAGAAGCATCTCATATGTTGTGTATTTTATGAATATCAATGGATGTGAACTGTCTACCCTTCAATATACTCGTGCGGTCTGCCTACGGGCGAACAATAGGGCCGGGTATAAGGAGAGGGAGTGCAGTATGTTTTTGTGAAAGTGTGAGAATCCTATGGGATTTATGGGTCTTTGAGACTCGAGCGCTTACCATGCCGAATGTTTATTGATTGAGTTGTGGCAAGGACCCATAAGTTGGTCTCTCAGTTTGAGTTGTTTTATGGTAGAGACGCCTTTGTGAGAAGGCAGTTTTTTGCTTATTGGAAGACTCATCTTCAGAGAGGGAAGATGTTTTAATGAAAGGTTGTGTGAAAGTTCATCCTAGAGAGAGAGGGATGGCTGGGAGACCTATTAAGTGAGACCTCCTTCGTATGAAGGGTGGTTAATAGATTCAGTGGCATGGTAAGTTGGTTTTTTATGATAAAGTCTGACGAGGAGGACCACGTTTTTGCTTAGCAAAAAGCTTCATTGGGAGATGTCTTCGGGATGTGTGGTCTTCTTGCTCTGATCAAGTGAGGGGGCCACGACCTTGCGGACCTGGCGGTGATTCTGTTTTGTGATAGTGGAGAGGCTGTCGTGTTCTCTCTGTGTTGTCCCACAGAGGGCTGGTAAATGCCTTTTATGTGTGACGGACCTTTGCGTAGTCCCGCAGTAGGCCTGTATGGTTGCGACATACCGTCCAACCACTTGTGCTAATCTTGGGGCATTTATGAGAGACCCAACTAGGGGTATATCTGGCATCACTGAGGCACAACCCTCAGTGTTGGCTGCTGATCGGCGCAACCTGACAGCGGGCCCAAGTCTCGCCAGAAGGGGTAAGACTTAAAGGGGTGTGGCCACCCAGGAGGGTTTTACCTGCCGCGAATGGCGTGGGATAAGAGTCGAGTCTTTTTGGAGTCTTGATTGAATGCTTATCCGGAGAAAAAGCCTATCGTGGCGCAACCTGCGAAGGCACTACCGCTAAAATAACAAGCGCGGTGGGCCATAGATCTGGCACGATCACCCAAACTACGGTGGGCCAAGATGGAGACCTAGCCTTCTTGTACTAGACTAAAGGAGGTGTGTTGAGATAAGATTTATATGTGTATGTTTAATTGTGAGAATTATTAGAGGAAGGCGAGAGTGCCTTCTAAGGTCTCGGTTAGGGCCCACGTCCTTGGTTATGGCCCTGCTCGCAAAGTAGAGACTAAGGCCACTTAACGAGAAGTCGACGTTTGTCTAGGACGAAGGGGAGAGGACAATTGAGAGGGGCCGCTGAGACTTATGTTGTCGTACGTATGTCCAGTACACCTGCGTCTTAGTGTCAGGGCAATGGAGACCTAGGCTGGAATCCTGGCAGCATATAGTTATAAGGGCTTGGATTGTTGGAGGCCTTGAACCTGAGTCTGTCGGCTGATCGGATTCGTTCCTTTCTCGTCAGCATTTGGAGTGTGGATGAATTTATAGCTTTCTGATTCCTGCGAAGCGACAGAGATGTCGCTTAATATGGTCCGGTAAGCTGTCAATGCGAATAGCCTTACAAGGGTATCCGCCCTAGTTTTTGCAAGCGACAGAAAATAAATTTAAAAGTTGAGTATACCGCGCGAGTCGCGGCAGTCTCCGTTGTTTATGCGACTGATGGTTGACTAGAATAAAGAGTGTGTGGGCGCGCGGATTTGAGGCGCGCGTGATCCTTTTTTATTTTTTGATTGATGATTGTGAAAGTCAGCGTTGGTCACCGGCCAGAATTTATTTTATTTTATTTTCTGACTAAGTTAGGATTAAAAAGATTATGTCTCGTTGATTGATGTGCTTGCCTGTGACCTATGCATACGTACGGAGAAGGACATCGACAGTGAGGAGGCTTTGAAATGTTTTTAGTAGACCCGCGCGTCACACAGTATCGGTTTACTCAGGTGTCCCTGAAAGCTAAGACCCAGCCTTGGGCCTAGCACTAGCGGTTACAGAGTCGGACTTTCATCAAAGAGATTCAGGGGTCGAGACCGAGCGGCGACAGCGCGGGGATATCAGGGTAGCGCAGAGGGGCCGAGGGGTTGAGGGTCCAACGGGGCTATCCCCCTTTGGTTTTGCCGTCAGTGGACCGTCGTTCTCCAACATGAGACCTTCCCAAGTATTTTTTTTAATTTTATCGTTGCATTATTATTGTTCTTATGTGTTGGCATTTTTTGACTCAACAACGACGCCGGGTTTGAGGGCCGTCACGATGACCGAAGACCTTGAGCGCGCACCTCCTTTGGTTGACCTACGGGTCCCTGCGTATTTGGGACGCTGGCGAAATTACTCTATTCCACCGTCTTGAAATACGGACCAAGGAGCCCGATGTGCGTGGACGTGGTGGGTGATTAGCCCATGAGGCAGAAGAAACTGCATAGCGGGGACTTTCTGCGAACGCACCGCCGTCGGGCACTACGTGCTGTGAGAGGCGTGCCGTCGGGGGCCGTAAGATGGTGAATCATGCCCGAGCGCGGTAGCCTGGAAGCGGTCCGGGGTGCTGTTGGGGGACCACATTGGCGCGGTGGCAAGCTGCGGACCGCGAGGGAATCCCTTTCCACCTTCGTCCTCGAAGTTGTCATTGAGTAACTACTACTACGACCGAGAAAACAACATCGGGCCCAGTCCACCAAGGCCCGCATTGGGCTTTATGGCATGCCGCGTCGTGACCGGCTGTCCCTGTGGGAACTGGCTGTTGGAAGCCTTAGGCGGTAGCGGCCAGGGTATAGCGGGAGGAAGGGTTGTGGCGGAGTCGGCATGTGCAGACTATTCGTTGGACTAAGGGGCATGGGGTGAAAAGTCGGTAGAACCCTCAGGTGGCGCCAGGTTGGCTGAGGCGAAGGAGTTGTATCAGAGCGTTGGGACAGGGAGCGAGAGGGACCAGATGCAGGGCTATACGAGCGAGTGAGCGAGTGTTGTTCGAAGCCACTCGAGTAAGCGTGAGCAGCGGCAGGCGCAGGACTAAGGGGCCTAGCGGAGGGTTTGGTTACAAATTGAACATCCGATGGGTAACTGTGCGCACAGGTGAGGCTAGTATGCAGGCTAACAGGTACAGAATACTGAAGCAGGAGACTGTTGAGAGGACTGCAACTAGCTACACTTCTGGTATCCCAGTCAGAGAGCTTGCTGTTCTGGCCTGTGTGATGTATGGTGCGACAGATTACTGTGGTTGGGATTACGCACTACTAAGGTAGGATACTGCTGTGAACTTTTGTCGTGTGCACAGTCAAAGTCAGACATTTGATAGGCTTTGACTACGTTTCGAATAGAGCACAGAAAGGGACTCTATTTGAACGCACCTTGTTAGGCTGCAAAGTGGCGATTTGGTCAGAAAGGGGAGGGGGGTGTCACGGTTACGGTGGTGGTTAGATTTTAAAGAAGGGGTATTGCTGCAAGCGGGAGGATCATCTGGGAGTCAACGAGAGGTAATTCACTTGAGTTTGGCCAAGCCGCTGCGTATTTTTGGCTGCCATTGCGGGGCCCTCAAGCGATGGAAGGTATCAAGGCCCTCTCCTGGGAGTTGAGTTGTCCCCCTCTGGTATCTCGAGAGTCTGAAACCCCTCCTTCTGCCCTTCTTACTCTAAGTCTAATCTTGGTTCTGAGAGGAAGGAGGCAGGCGGGATTGCAACCCGTAGGACCGCAGCAAGGTCGACGTGGGAGGTCACCCCACCGATTGAGGGAGCTCTGCCGGAACTCAGGAGGAGTTATGGAGGTAGGGAACTGAAAGGTAACCACCCATCCTCCTTTATAAACCCAGTTATAACCCCTATCTGTACGTCTCTCTATGCGCTGACTGAGTATACTGAATGTGCCCCTTTACTTTGACTTTCAATTTGACTTTCAGGATATAACCAGATGAAATAAAGGAATGTATGCTTAATGTCAGTGTCAGTTTATTGTTTGACTGAAAGCAAACTGTGGGGTTGTATCCGGGGGAAGGTTGGGAGGAAGGCAGTATTGCTTTAAAGTTTGACTGGGTCATCAAGGCTGGGAAGTCCCCATAAGTTTGGGGAGACCCAGTGCTATGTTTATTTTTGGATTGCTTGGAGCATCATACCATTCCATAAGTTTGGGTGGTCTAATTGCTCTGGAGGCTGGGAAGAACCCATAAGTTTGGGGAGACCCAGTGCTGTGGAATTGCATGGAGAGTCTGGCCATTCTATAAGTTTAGGTGGTCTGGTTGTTCTGACTTGTGAGGGTTAACTGTTATTGACTTTTCAGGAGCCAAGCACATTTTGTAAGTCCAGGTGGCTTGGTTGCCTTGTTTACTTGGGCTTTCTCAGTTTTTTTGGTTGTGAACGAGGAGGTCTGAGCCATTCTATAAGTTTAGGCGGTTCAGCCTCTTCCTGCTTTTATTCTGACGGAGTAACTTTGGCAGAAAGTCAGGCTATTCCATAAGTTTGGGTGGCTTAGACTCCATGCCACGCACAGATTGGATCAGAGAGGAACGAACCAGACAGAGACTCGGACTATTCTATAAATTTAGGTAGTCTGGCCCAATGCCTCGCACATGCTGGAACCCAAAGGTTATAATTTGGCTATAATTTATTATTATCTTATTTAAGAACAGACTAGTCAGACTATTCTATAAGTTTAGGTAGTCTGGCTATAGCTTATCACAATCTGAAGAGAGTATAAATAAGAGTATAACTGAGGGTAACTAGGGCCGACTGAGCATTGTTTTTAAAACGAATGGCTCAGTCCTACGCCCGCTTTGAAGATTAAGTTCAGAGAGATATATACAACCTGGCTATTAAACAGTTCATGGCAACTAGAATGGCCTAGTCATATGCCCAAAGAAGAGAGAAGTAGTTGTGCCCTCTGTTTTGTGTATACTCAATGACTAAGTTAGGCATGTCCCATAAGTTTGGGTGGCCTGACTTTATGCCTTATGTAAGGAGGGTATAAAGGGGCAAATCATTGAAAGACTACGGACTATTGTTTGATAAAGTTGACTTGGGCTAGTGAGAGTACTTACCTTTGTGGTTTGGCCTTGCATATGGCTGGGTGAGGCCTCTACTAAGTCCGAGTTTCAGTTTGACAGGTACTTGCTTTAGTTGCTCGCCACGTGCTAGAGCGATAGGAGTTAGTTGAATTTCTGCATTTTTTTAGCTAACTTTATTTTACTTAGGTCAGTTTCTGCATTTTTTTAGATCATTTGTTATACTTGGCTTTGTATAAATTTTGGTAAGCTACTTTCTCTACGGGAAGCGCTGTCGAAATTTTTGCAAATCCAAAGGGTTAGTCAAAATTTGACTTGTCAAAGTTCAACTTGTCTAAAGTTTATATATGGCTTAGTAAAAATCTGGAAAGTCTCCTTTTCTAAAGGGAGTGCTGCCCAAATTTTTGCTAATTCAGAGAGTTAGACAAAATTGAACTTTGGAAAGTTGAAGGTTATTTCTGTTTTCCTATTCGGGCTAATATAAATTCTGGAGAGGCACTTTTCCTACAGGAAGTGCTGCCGAAATTTTCTTAGTTTTAAGGAGATAGATTATATTTTGACAGGTGGCGGTTCTGGCGATCCGACCTGAGTAGGGGAGATTCTGCCATTAGTCTACCTTTGCTTTGGGCACTAGCTTAGAGGTAGATTTAGGCTTAGTTAAGTTAAACGATTTTGGTGAGATCATGGTGTGGAGATTATTCTCTATTGACTTATAGATCTAGCCTGGGGGTTGGTTTGTCTTGTGTTACAGGTCTTCTTAATCGATTGATTCAGGATTTGGGCTAGATTCAGCTCGATCCTACGAGGATCATCTTCTGTTATCATTGATAACAGGTCGATTGCCGATTCGTCGGTTTACGATTTAACTCCAATCCACTCTTGCCACTCAACCTAAAGGCTTTAGCCCTGTGGTTTGAAATGTTTCATTGTGTTTTTACCCGGACTTTATTGAATGGTCATTTAACAAAGGTACTGAGTATTTTATTGTTGAAAGGGTGTGCTAAGGTTGAGGTTTGTGTGGCTAAAGCAAGGGGTGTAAGTGCAGAGAATGATTGAAATTGACCCCGTGTAGTGCATGGACTTTTGGTGGGATCTTTGATGTGATTGCAGGTATGTTCGGTGATTCGGGCTTTGGACTTGATTGCCTGCACTCACATACATATATATGGCTGGGATGAGTCTCACTGTGACTCTGAGAAAAGATTGTCCTATATTAATAACCCTTAATTATATATACATATATATATCGTCAAATAGATATATATGTTTATGGCTTGGGTGTTTTCACGCGGCCTACTGTGACCGTGCGTAAGGGGTTAAACAAATTATGTTTTTGAGAGAAAAGGGAGATCCCCTTTTATCCTTTTGCTTTTTAGAATTTTACAGTTGGACGTTGTAGTCCGTAGCAGTCGTCAAAGTCAAACCCCTTGAGTTTTTCACAGGCCCTAGGTGAAGGAGCTGGTTTCCAGGGCCATAAGAGACGATTGCCACCACAGGTATGAACCTGTGTACCACCCACTCTCCGCAGGGTGCAGAAGAGGGTGTGGTTCTCAACCGCACTTGGCGGTTGTCCAACGTCGAGAGATTAACCCTCAAGGCGCGTATCAGCCGACACTTGAGTGTCGAATGCGACCCTCGAGATTAACGAGGACCGCATGAGTATGGGTACTACATAGTATGCCATCACTGCGACCGCTTGCGTACGCTTGCATTGCGAGTCGATATGAGTTAGCCCTGCGTCCGCGCGATTTTATACTAAGCCTCGCACACGACGCCTATCCGGTTTCCGCATCAGAGAGTTATGGGATGGTTACTAAGGGACTAGGAGTGTTGTCGCGTTGTTTATTCACTGTCATTCCGTATATGTATATGTACGTGCGTATGTGTGTGTGTTTTTATTTTTATGTCCTTTATAGTGGTGTGCGCGTGGAGTGTGGGATGCGTCCTAGTCGACCGGCGACGAGTCGCGGCTTGAGACCTCAGCCCCCTAAGGTGCCAGTTCGCGTGCGGGTTTGATAGAGGTGTAATACCGCACGTACCCCCTATGCTACAACGTACGAGAAACGACCTCGACTGGTCCACCTCTGCAATTGCAGCTGATTAACTTTCGTACTGTGGACTGGTAGCTCGACGGGGATACGCCCACCGAAGGGAGGTGACAGCTCCCGTAAGGTGGAGGTAAGTCAAGCCTCGCGTAGGCCCTATCCTGTCATAGGGGCTCGTGAGACGTATGGCTGGTGCACTTGGCCGGAGCGGCTTGTGGAACCTCCATGTATTTTTCGCGGAAGGTGTAAACCAACTCCTGCATGACGCGGCCGGGAGGGTCCCGCGCTGCCCCGTGCGGTGCCGGACCGATGCGCTCAACAAGGGGGCGGGGGTGGGGGTGTGGGGGGGGTTGGAGGACGGCAGGGAGGGTATGATGTTGTTATGAACATAATTGCCCGTTGAAATTTTATTAACGCTCACTCACAGGAACTCCCGTACACGCCCATACATGCAAAGGAGGATGGGGAGAGGTAGTGGAATTTCACACCGCCCAACAAAAAGAACGCAGCGGAAGACTCAGAGGAGCGAAGTGACAGAACACACAAACTGTGGATTCTCTCCACACAGGTCCCAACAATCATTCATAGAAGACAACCGAGTGATCACAGACAGAAAGAGATGACAACTCAAACACAGTAATACAACTATTTATTAAAACTCATAGCATCGTTTTCCCTGGATAACCTCAGAACCCTGCTGCGCTACCCTTAGAGAGGTAGCGACTCAACCTCACACACACCGAGTAGCTAAAAATAGCACCAGAACCCTAGGCGACACCCAGCGCCACCCTGACATCCAACTCAGTGGCCTGCGCCAAGGTGAAACAGGCTCTTAGAGCCAATCGCCATTCAGATGATGAGGAAGAAGCTCAGCGCCAATTGTCCCTGATGAAGATGAAGTCCAGACGATGGTATCCTCTGAGAAGATGCAGCTATGGCTGCATCGCCACTGGGACCCTACTCCTGAGGAGGGTCAACAGTGCACCACGTGCTCCAACCCATCAGACCTCTGATAGCCCAGACCGCTTTGACTCCCAGAGAGTCAGAGCAGACAGCGTTGACCCCAGTTTGGTCAGCGCTCCGAAGGTCAAGCTATGTCCGCCGTCTCCCACACCGGAATCAGCAACCACGACCTGATACCATGTGCGCAACAACTTCCACCACGAAGTGTCAACTGCCAAAAGCCCAGGACCGATGTCCCCATCCTATCTATACCCTAAACTAGACTAGACACGACCTAGACCGGACTGACTGACCGACCGGCACCGTTTCCGTCTCGGTCTCTACGGCCTCTCCCTACCCGGCTATAGGCTATAGGACCGTCTATCAGCGTAGGCCCATTGTGCCTGTCTGTCCTAAGGGTAGCCCAGGTCTGCTATTCGCAGTAAGGGTAGTTGTAGGAAATTCAAGTTAGTACCGGGCCCATATTTCCTATATTTACAAATATGCCCCTCACGAATTTTCCGTACAGGTAGCTCTCTCGGTTAGCCCTCAGCCAAACAAAATTACGAACCTATCCCTACCTAGGATACAGCCTCGTCAGAAAGAGGCTACACGCAACCTGGAACCAGCAAGTCATTGCAATGTGACCCTGTGCCTGCTGCAGCAACCGATGGTTGGACGGGGTAGTGGCGGGGTGG
>BFEA01000183.1:1912282-1926408 GCA_003427395.1 Chara braunii
GCGCACCTCGCAGGGGTAGCGCGTCCCCATGCGCTGCGCGCACGGCGCACCTCGTGCGCATGTTCGCGCACGTGCGAGCGCAGTCCGCATGACGCAGCGCACCGCACAAATGCGCCGCAAGTATGGTTTGTATGCAGGTACCAGACAACAACAGGTCCAAGGGAGAAGTCTGCAACTACACAATCTGGGCCCTCAACTGTGACTCAATCTGGACGACAGTGGGAAAAGCACCCGAGGTCGGACAACCTCGACCATTGCTACTTAAGGCTGGCCTCGAGTGAGTAAAGCATTCAGTCTTGCTATGCTACTTTGACGCTGCCTCGACTTTGACTAGACACTGGCATTATGCTGGCTCGACTTTGACTAGACGCTGGCATTATGCTGGCTCGACGCTGGCTAGACGCTGGCTGTGCATTGGCGATGCGGACGACGGCACGAGGTGGAGGCAGCATGCTGGCGCTTTCTGCATTGTGCGCAAGGCTTGCTGAGGTGGCATGCTGACGTGGCCCTAACACTGGTCTACATTGCATGTTGATGTGGCGCTACCTCTGGTCTACATTCCATGTTGACCTGGCGCTACCACTGGTCTACATTGCATGCTGATGTGGCGCTACCTCTGGTCTACATTGCATGCTGATGTGGCGCTACCTCTGGTCTACATTGCATGTTGATGTGGGGCTACCTCTGGTCTACATTGCATGCTGATGTGGCGCTACCTCTGGTCTACATTGCATGCTGAAGTGGCGCTGCCTCTGGTTTATAGTCATGTTGATGTGGTGCTGCCACTGGTCTCCATTGTTGATGTGGCATATGCCACTTGTCTCGACTGTTGACGTGGCATTGTCCACATTGTCTACATGAGGTGACTGGTTGCGAGGAGGAGGAAGATCGGGATCTGTGGATGAAGGAGGTCGGGTACTCACCTGAGGTTGACGTCGTCACTGGAATCTGCTATGTCTTCATGGTCTTCACGAGATAAAGTGCCACGTGGCACTATTGTGTGTGTGATCAGGAATATACTTATTATCATTGTTGACGCGGAGAGGGAAGAAGCCCGGAGAAGAAGAGGGGTCTGAAGGGATTATTACTGTGTGATCTTTCATCTTCTCCTTTGTCTATCCCCCCTCCACTCTCTTCTTGTGATGGTAATGAGATAGTGTTTGAGTTATCACTTCACGATTTGGAGACTTTGATGCAAATAATGAGCTTACTGATATTTGACAACTTCTTAGTATCTGCCAGACTATGTTCATTACACCCCCATCTCTCTCCTTCAATCGGATCCACAAACCCTCCAAGAATCCCAACCGAGAATAAACAACCTCAAACGAACTCAAAACATGGCTTCTTCAAGCCTCTAGAGCCGTGATCCTTCCTCCTCCAACCTCCAGTCAGTCCCTGGTTATGGCGCTCACCCAGAAATCCAGAGCCTGGCTCCCTGAACCTGCAGACCACCAGCGTCAAATCCCTGAAGCCCTCTCTGCACCAGCACCTCCCAGCACCATCTCAAAACATCCAGCGCCTGTCCAACATTCGCATAGATGCACCAGCGTCCGCCCCAGGAAGAGGGAGTAGCCTTCAGCTTGAAGAAGAAGACAATTGCTGCCAGGAAGAAGAAGATATGGCAGCACCTAATGCAATGAACCCAGATTGTGAAGACACTTGTCAACAATGCAAGCCCAGATAGATATCAACCTGCTGATGATTGTCAATAATCAAAATCGTGTCCAAATAGAATAAGGTGGGGAAACATACACAGACGAACGAGAGAGAAGGGAGAGTGAACTTAGAGTGGAGAAGAAACAATGCCCACTTCTGCTTCGGGCTCCCTTCCCAATCGCAACCTCAATAATCAATAGTCCGGACACAAATCTGAAGTTTTATCTCAATGTGCCACGTGGCACGTCAACCTGTCATCATCAGCGAGTTGGAGCAATGTCGACAACGAGAGACCAGGTACGTATCTACAATCGCCCCACAGTCTTGATCTCCTTCCAAGTGATGATGAATCACAATAGCAATATCAGACACGTAGCCCTGCCACGTCAGCAAGAGTACATGTGGCAGCAGCCACGTCAACGGCGGCGCGTGGCAGTTGCCACGTCAGCATGCCCACAAGACAATTGCCAGCCAGCCACCATGCCGAGCCAGCAACGCGTCGCCGTAGTCGCTTAAGTGCAAGCGTAGAGCCAGCGTCCCAGCCAGCGTCGCAGCGTCGCGCTAGCATCGTAGTCAATGCGTGAAGTCGGCATTGACGCAAGACAAAATGTTCTCCCCGCCAGGTAGTCCAAGCTTATGTAGTGTTGACGCGGGGTCTGGATCCCGGTTGCTGCTTCCCTAAGCCATCGAGATCTCAAGACAAATAGCGGCTCAGATTTGCCTGAAACCGAACTCCCTGTGGCCTTGATGCTGTCCGGGTACCTGCGCACAACAAGTGAATGTATCCGACCAAGGGCCAGGGCGTGGTACCTTTGACAGTTGACTTAGTCTTTTGACTTTACTAGGCAGTGCGTGGTCACACTGCCTGGCGCAGGCCGAGTTTGGCCTGCGTCGTCTGGGCTCCGTTTTGAGGGCCCAAACTGCTGCAGAACACGGGTTACTGCATTCTTGCCGACCCATTTTCTAGTTCCATCGCAGAAATAACTAAGACTTTAACCCACGTTCATATCTAGATACAATATCAGGAGCAGTTTCAAGTAATTCTCGTTTACTGAACCATCTGTCCTCAGATGGTGCCTGAGATCTGAAACGTACCTTGAACTACTTCTGGGGTCGTCCACGTCCGCCTGTAGAAAAGTACCCATGCTCTATGATTCTGTCTACCTCATATCCGTCGTCCATGTCTGGCGGAACATAGAAGGTCTGTGTGGGAACTCATTTCCTTCTACATAGGGTAACAAGTTGGACGCGTGAAAGACATGCTACGTTTTGAGGTGAGGGGGAATATCAATTCGATACGACGGTCCCTCTGCATCCCCAATTACTTTGAGAACTTCCCAGGGTCCAAAATAGACGGGCAGAAGTTTTTGAGACACATTTTCTTCCAACGAAAACTCTTTGGACTTGACCCAGACTAAATCACCTTCCTTGAATGTTGAGGGTCGGCGATGCTTGTTAGCTTGTTCAATTATTTGGTCCTGAGCTTTCTTCAAACTGTCCTTAACTTTCTTAATGTCTTCTTGAAACAATACTGCATACTCCCGGGTCCCTGGAGGTAACCTAAGAAACTGGTCCCGTGTTAACACATCAATGGGACGCTTAGGTTTCCACCCCTTGTGCAGTGCATTAAGCGTGCGCCCTGTAGTGGTATGAACACTACTATTGTATCCACTTGCTATCTTGGGTAAGTTCTCGTCCCAATCAATCTGATCGGGTCTTACATACATACGCGAAAGTTGCTGACACAAACGGTTTATTTGTTCACTTTGTCCATTCGTTTCAGAGTGTCGCCTTGACGACATGGTCAATCGTGTACCGTATGCTTCCATGAGCTTTTGCCATGGCATGCTTGTGAACCTGGCATCACAATCAGATACAATAGAGAGAGGAAAACCATACTTAGTCACCCATCGCATTTGAAATTTTTGTATGACAAGTTTTGTTCGCGCTTCTGCAGGTAAGGGAATGCTCATGGCATATTTAGAGAAACGATCCACAATAACCATTACTTTAGTATTGTCGTTTCGACTTTTGGTGAGGTTCATAAAATCCATCGAGATAGACTTACCTGGTTCGCTAGGAATCGGTAATGGTTTCAGAAGACCAAGTGGATTCTCGTGTGAAGGTTTATTTCTCTGACACACAAGACATGTACGAACATAAGTTAGTACGTCCTCCTTCAATCCCTTCCATTCAAAGCGTTCTCTAACCTCAACGTAAGTTTTCTTGAAACAGAAATGTCCTTCAATGTCGTGACATTCCCCAATCAACAAACTTTTAATTTCTTCCTGATGAGGAATACACAATCTTTGTTCAGTTTGGTCTAACAAGAAAAGCAAACTGTCGGTCACTCTATAATTAGGAAGTAGAGATGGATCTTTCGCAAGGACATCCATGATAGGTTTCCAAATAGGATCAATAGTATATCCTTGACGAATTTTATCTTTTCGATCATTCCCAACGTCCAAGTAAGGGACAATAGTAGCAAAGAAATCACAACGTCTCGACAATGCGTCTGCAACCACATTAGACTTACCTTTGATAGTTTTCAATTCAAAATCAAAAGTATTAATGAATGCAGACCATCGTACTAACTTATCAGAGAGCCTAGACTGTCTGTATCCACTTCAGAGTAGAGGGATCTGAGTACACAGTGAAGTGTCTCCCTAACAAGTAGTGTTTACAATTCCCTTTCATAAGTGGAGTTGGCAACTTTTTCCGATGGCAATCGTGCAGACATAAACTCGATTGGTCTATAAACATTGTCGTCGTTTTGATGAAGAACTGCGCCAATTCCGTACTAACTTGCATCAGTAGTGACAATGAAGGGAAGCGATGGATCAACAATTTTCAGAACAGGATAGCAAGTCCAAGCATACTTTATCTTCTTAAAGGAAGACTCACAGTCCACAACCAGATAGTTCCTTTGTTCAACAATCTTCTCATTGGTGTGGCGATCAGTGAGAAGCTTCTGACGAACTTCCTATAATAACTTGCCAAACCAAGGAAAGATCGTAGTTCAGTTACAAACTTAGGTCGTGGCCAATCTTGAATTGCTGATATCTTCTTTTCTTCTGGTCTGAGGCCTTCTTCATTCACTATATTTCCCATGTATAAGACCTCAGACTTAGCGAACTCAGACTTCTTTCGGTTTATCTTAAAGTTGCCTTCTCGAAACTTTTCTAACACTAGACGAAAATGTTTCTCGTGATCTTCTAACGTTTTACTGTACACGAGAATTTCATTAAGATAGACAATAACGAACTGGTCCTGCCATTGACGAAACAATTCATTCATTGATCGTTGGAATGTCGCAGGGGCATTTGTCAATCTGAAAGGCATTACCATGAACTCGTAATGGCCATACCTTGTTCGGAATGCAGTCTTATGTTGATCTGCAGGTTCCACCTCGATCTGATGGTACCCAGACTTTAGATCAATCTTACTGAAATACTTACAACCTTGCAGTTGATCAAGTAAGTTGTCAATGCGAGGAAGCGGTTCGGCGTTCTTGACCGTGATGACATTCAACCCTCGGTACTCCATGCAACAACGCAATTCACCTTCCTTTTTGGGCACAAACAAGACAGGTGCACCATAGGGAGATGAGTTAGGGCGAATCCATCCCTTGTCAGTAAGGTCCTGCAGTTGTTTCTCCAGTTCCTCAAGTTCCCTGAAAGGTATTCGATAGATAGGGCCCTTGGGAATCTTACTACCTGGAATAATCTCAATGGTGTGCTTAATAGCACGTTTTGTGATTCCAGAAGGCTCGGTTTGCAGATTCTTAAACTCAGAGAGAAGACTTTCAATAGTTGGAGGGCAGGAAGAAAAAGGCTCACCGACTTTCTTTACTAACATCATCATAACTTCCTGTTCCAACTTTTTCTTTGAAACCATCGAACAAAAAGTTGGATAACTCATACAACAAAAAGACAAACTAGAGTCAGAGCCAGACTTATGATATAACTTCAGATTGTGCATCCTTAAGTTGCACAACCTTACCTTTGAAATTAATGTCCAGGTTGGCTTCCTCGTGCCAGTTCATACCCAGAATGAGATCAAAAGGCAAATTTTTTTCAACTAGGAAGGATAACTCATGCACAATTTTTTTTCCTTCCCTAGTTCTAAATTGACACTTAATACGATCGACATACTTGAGACAGTAATCGTTCTCTTGTCCGCTAATATAGACGTGATAGGTCGACAATTGTTTTACCTTCATTCCGAGATGCAACTTGCGGATTGCTTTCTCGGATAAGTAGGACCTCGTCGATCCGGGGTCCAACAACGCACCTACATGTGTCCGTGCGATTTCAACATCTGCAAACAACAATTCGCCCTCAGACTTTGCTTTTCGAGCCCATGAGCTAAGGCTAGCAATTCATACCTAGCTCATCAAGAGAGTCATCCAGAGAGACAAAACATAAGACAATGTCAGGGCGATCTGGATGATGGGCTAAGGCAGAATCATCCTCTGCCATATGAGAAGAAGGGTAGGAAGGGTTCGTAGGCGCCTTACCTGTCTGTTCGTCCTTACCTTTTATCTCAATAGGAGCAGATACTACTCCTACTGGCTGCTCGCTTTTGGGTTCCGGATCATAGGGCAATATGCGGTCACATGTCCCAGAGTGCCGCACTTAAGACATTGCGCATTGTCCATGCACTCCTGCCAAGTCTCGCGAGTCATTCCCATCCTCAACCAAGGCTTCCCTTTGGCAATGCCAGGGTGTCATGGAAACGGTCGCGGTTTCTTCCCTTTAGCATTTCTTGGTGGCCCTCCCTTGGTGGCCACAACAGCAGTGACTTCCCCCTTCCGGGAGTCACTGTTGTTATCCCTATCTTCTGTTGGCCACCTTTTCACTGTGTCATCATCGAAGACGACAAGGGTGTGGTCCTGACGCTTTTATCGCCAGAGAATTCGTTTCCTATCGTACGTCCTTCCTCCTCCTCCTCCTCCAGACTTAACTACGACTGCATATAAGTTTTTGACTTGAGAACTCATTTGCTCCCTTTGCAGAGCAAGGTCACAAAAATTGTCGATAGTTATATTTACCTGACTTTGCTTTGGCGACCAGGTGTCCCCGGATGGGCTCAAGCAACGCGCGGGAGTACATATACAACACTTGGTTGTCTTGCAGGTTTAATCCTGGAACCCGCAACAAACAATCAACTTCGCGGGATAAAGCCTCGACCGACGTCCAATGTCTTTGACCAATCGTCGTTAACTGGTCAAATGCCTTGTCGATCGTTGTCTTGTCGAGAAAACGGTCCTTGATCTTGGCCAAGAACTGTTTGAAGGTCAAGGTCTTCGCCCACTCACCAATGTCTTCGAACCCCGCAGCATTCGCCTCAGCCAACCCCCACTGTTTGGCCTCACCTCCCATACAAAGGGTGGTGAACGCAACTTGGGGACTCCGGTTCGACCGGAGCAGTGCTGACATACGTTTGGATTTCAGCAATCCAAAGCAACAGACTCTCATCTTTCTTATTACTAAGCGCGAAAGGCAAGTTCATTTTCACTTTCTCCTTCTTCTTTGGATTCTCCTGTGCTGCACTTGTCTTACCCGGAGTTGTCGAAGAAGGAGACTTGGGAGAAGGAGACGAATGAGAGGAATTAGACGGAGAGGATGGTGGACTTGATGGTCCATTCCCATTGGTCGACGTCTTAATTGTTGGTCCCGCAGACTTCATGACATCTCCCATCAACTTCTTAACTTCTTTCTTGTCTTCTTTTCCTTCTTGTTTATCTTCGTCCTTACCCTCTATCTGATTTTTTCCTTTCACAATGTTTGGAATGGTTCGTAGTCCTACAGCAATCTCATCTAACTGAGTTTGTTGCCTGTCGATTTTCTCTTCCAAGAAGATAAGTCATAACATGAAATAACATTTGAGACATGTCTGCCTTCTCTACGGTTTCTATTCCAATCACCTGTCTAATTTCTTTAACTTTTTGTACTCTTCGTTGTTCCTGTTCTCTTCTTCTGGACAACTCTTCTTTCTTTCTTTCTTCCAGCCAATGTTTCTTTCAACTGATGGATGTTTGCATCGGTCGTAGCCTCACTAACTTCTGGCTTAGTCTCACCTTTACGAGTCAATTCCATTAATTCTTCCAGTTGTTTCAAGGCAAACTGGTCCAACGCCTGTCGATACTGGGCAACCAGTTTGGAGACTTCGGTTCTGGCTGCCACAACCTCCACAGTCGTGATAGATTTCTTCAGACGGTCTTCAGTCGTCTTCAAATCAAATCTATCGCGGATGTGTTGTTCAGCATCCAGTCTGGATAGATGTATTTCGATCAACAGCTGGTTCCACAAAGCCAACAGTTCTTGTTTCTTATTCTCAACCTGCATCAGAGTCCTAGGCTCAGACGGTCCTTCGCC
This sequence comes from Chara braunii, assembly GCA_003427395.1. Lineage (NCBI taxonomy): Eukaryota > Viridiplantae > Streptophyta > Charophyceae > Charales > Characeae > Chara > Chara braunii. Next base: position 1,920,322 of record BFEA01000183.1, read on the forward strand.
CACAGAGAGCGTGATCGGAATCGGAAACAAGAATGTGGTCACGAACCTCGTCATCATAGACTTTTGCAAACATTTCCAGAAGTGAGACATTTTTGGAGGACTGAAACAAGAAAATTCGTCGGCCAGGTTGATCTACCGCAAAATAAATAAAAGAGACAATAATTTTACGGTCACCCGAACTAAATTCACACTATCTGAACAGAAAGATTTAATAACAAGGAATATAATTTTTTACTAATTCTAATCGTTGTTCTATTCTTAATGTGATGACGTTCTATTCTATTTCAGGTAGCGCGACTCAGGCCAGCATGATCATCAACACACACAAGTACACAGGCACACAACACAGCACAAGATGACAGGTAAGTCGGCCAACAAAATCACAGCAATAGTTAGCGTTCTTCCCCTGCTGCTGCTTCTTCTTCGGTCATGTGTGATCCACATCCAATCTGACGTATGGCACCACAACCACGTCAGTCTTCCAGCCGTGCCGCTTCAGTCATCAGAATGCAACTCTTACTTAGGCACATCTGTGCCTGCCACGTGTCACCCCTGGCATGCCAACTCCGCAACTCAAAGAGTATGCCATGTCAGCATGTCCAATCCAATCAAGGTCAGCAATGGGGTGTACGTCAGCAATTTGCGTCGATGTCGTCGTCGAGTAAGTCACTTTCCTGCCTGCCACGTGTATCCCCTGGTGGGCCAACACAGCAGCGCCCTAAGTCTGCCAAGTCAGCACGATAGTCCAGTCAGCATCATCAGTGGGATACACGTCAGGAGCGATACCAGCACGAAGTACAATGCCACGTCAACTTGAAGCTACTCACCACAGTAGACGAGTGGTGAGTCAGCATTGCCACGTCAACACTCCTCCACAACCACTGGCCACGTCAGCAATGCATCCCGATCGCAGATGCGATCGATCGGGATCTGCGCTATCCTTGCTGGATTTTCCCCTGTCGGGATACCAATGCCATGTCAGCACCTGACGAGCACAATTCCAGTCTTATCCACGTCAGCTCCGCGGTTGTAGGCGTCACCACTTCTTCGTCGTCGTTCTGTACAGGTTGTCGTCGTCAGTCACATCATCGGAAGTACAACTCCGATACCAATTTGCAATGAACCCAGATGGTGAAGACACTTGTCAACAATGCAAGCCCAGATAGATCAACCTGATGATGATTGTCAATAATCAAAATCGTGTCCAAATAGAATGAGGTGGGGAAACATACACAAACGAAAGAGAGAGAAGGGAGAATAGACTTAGAGTGGAGAAGAAACAATGCCCACTTCTGCTTCGGGCTCCCTTCCCAATTGCCACCTCAATAATCAATAGTCCGGACACAAATCTGAAGTTCTATCTCAATGTGCCACGTGGCACGTCAACCTGTCATCATCAGCGAGCTGGAGCAATGTCGACAACGAGAGACCAGGTACGCATCTACAATCGCCCCACAGTCTTGATCTCCTTCCGAGTGACGATGAATCAGAACAGCAATATCAGACACGTAGCCCTGCCACGTCAGCAAGAGTACATGTGGCAGCAGTCACGTCAACGGTGGCGCGTGGCAGCTGCCACGTCAGCATGCCCAGAAGACGATTGCCAGCCAGCCACCATGCCGAGCCAGCAACGCGTCGCCGTAGTCGCTCAAGTGCCAGCGTAGAGCCAGCGTCCCAGCCAGCGTCGCAGCGTCACGCTAGCATCGTAGTCAACACGTGAAGTCAGCATTGACGCAAGACAAAATGTTCTCCCCGCCAGGTAGTCCAGGCTTATGTAGTGTTGACACGGGGTCTGGACCCCGGTTGCTGCTTCCCTAAGCCATCGAGATCTCAAGACAAATAGCGGCTCAGATTTGCCTGAAACCAAACTCCCTGTGGCCTTGATGCTGTCCGGGTACCTGCGCACAACAAGTGAATGTATCCGACCAAGGGCCTGGGCGTGGTACCTTTGACAGTTGACTTAGTCTTTTGACTTTACTAGGCAGTGCGTGGTCACACTGCCTGGCGAAGGCCGAGTTTGGCCTGCGTCGTCTGGGCTCCGTTTTGAGGGCCCAGACTGCTGCAGAACACGGGTTACTGCACTAATACCAACAGCACAGATATGGCAGCGCCAGGCAGCAGCACCTGAAGCACGAGCTTCAGCGCAGTGCAAGCGGCTAGCAGTCACCTCCCAGCTATGCGCTGCTCCGGCAGCCTGGCGGCGTCAACAGCAAATCCAAGCAGTGTTTTCCCTACTGCTGACCAACACGTCAAAAGACCTAGACCTCTACGAACTGCTCTATTTACAGTTCTAGACCGACCTACTGGACTGGGACTCCTAAGACATAGGACCCAGCAAACAGTTGTGGGCCTGACCTTTCCAGTAGTGAAGGGACACAATCATCACCAGAGTGGGCCTGTCTTTTCTAGTAGTGAAAAGTCACTGGTCCCGTTCAGCAGCGAGGATTCACCGGTCTCTTGCAGTCACGAAGGGTCACCAGTCCTCTGCAGTCCAGAAGGGTTAGTTTAATCCTGGTCAAGGGGTAGGACCAATAGTACCGGTTCTGTCATTAGTGTTTAAAATTTTACAGAGATGTCCCCATTTAGATTTTACCTGTCACAGATACCGCTTACGACCCAGAACTCAAAGAAATTACAAAAATGACCCCGTTAGAGTTGCAGCCCGCTGAAAATCTGCAGTTCATTGCATCTCTCTCTCTCTCTCTCTCTCTCTCTCTCTCACACACACACACACACACACACACACACACACACACACACACACACACACACACACACAACAGAAGCACCAAAAGGTGGCGGACGAGAAGGGTGAACAGAAGGAGGTGGTACCACAGCGCGAGGGAAAGGAGGAGGGCGACATGGCAAAGGTTGAGGGGGAGGAGGGCCATCATCATTCCTATGATCACCATTACAATGGGAATAAAAGAAAAGCCGCAGTCCATCCTCCTCATCATCATTCAGCATTATGATGACGGGGAAAAACAAAGCGGTCCAACATCCCAGAGCAGTAGTGTCACAAACACAAAATGAAGTGGAGGTGGAGCAGTGATCATCGTCATCATTATTAGAACGAAAAAGAGAAGTGTTGGTGTAGGCTAGAAATCAGGCCAACTACGCAGAGTCATCATCTCCATATTTGACGTGCCACGGTGCCACATGATTATCATTATTATTATCATATTATGCCATGATCATCATTTGGTAAAAGTAAAACAGACGCGCGGTAGGTCATTGCAATCATCATCATAACCACAATAAAAGCCATGGATGAGTGACAATCACATAAAGCAATACATATATGAAAATAGTCCTCCCCATCGTCATGATCATCATTCATTATCATTCACCATCATCATGATGAAAAAAAAAGGTCGTTGCCCATCGTCATCATTGAACTATCATGGGAAAGAAATCACGTCCTCCCCTCCCTCCCCTACCCAGGGCTCGATTCCTAGACCTCACCTTCACCCATGTACAGTACCGGTTGACCCGTGTGTGTTTGAACCCGCGACCTGTGTTCTGAAAGTCGTCTGTTCAGCTGTTGTAGATAGTGTGGTTGTCAGGTCTTGAATCGTAGGTCCGTGCTTTAGAGGTCTTAGCAGTAGTATAGAACGTAGCTGCTACAGTTCCGAAAGGTCAAGCTTACGACCTTCCGGAACTTCCGCAAGTGCCTTTCGTGAGTCCTAGAGTCAGTCCGCGTCTGAGTCAGCAGAGGGCAGTCCTAACACAGTCAGCAAAGGGCAGTCCTAGTCCTACCTAGCCTAGTCAGCGGTACCCAGTCCCATGTCGCACTCTGTCTAGTCAGCAAGTACCATGCGGGACTATGCACACCCCGGGCCCAGGGTCAAAGGGCAGACCTGTGACGATCCGAAGTATAAATAAAGGGGCAGCGTCAAGTAATTCATTCACTCTGCCTGTGAGCCGTGCGGAAGCGCTGTCGGAGCATCTTGTGTACAAAGGTCTGCGGGTGCCCGTAGGAGAAGTGGGCTAAGAGGAGGAAGACGGGGCCATAGCCGCAAGGTAGTTAGTAGGAGGAAGACGAAGGCAGCCATAGCTGCCATAAGTTAGTAGTGGGACGAGAGTTAGTGTGTTGTGTGTGTGTGTGCGGGACATCCAGGGTGATCCAGAGTGACTGTGCGTGTGTGTGCGAACAAGTTGCTCGGGGATACAGTTGGTCGTTTGGGAATCTTTCTGGCAATTGACGCCATAGCCGTTCAAGACAAGTTTGAATCTGAGTTGTGTTCATGGCGACATTTTTCTCTGAGCTTTGTGTGGGCGCTGTTGCGCCAGGTGTGACCATCATCTGTTTGCATGCATGCTGAGGTCGAAGAAGACCAGTCTGACTGCACTCCGATCATCCATCCATCCATCCCCATCCATCTGTCCATCCAGATCCATCCCCAGCAATCTATCCATTTATCCATTCTGATCCATCCACAATCCAATCCATCCCAACCATCCCATCCCCAATCCACCCATCCCTCACCATCCATCCACTCCCCATCCACCCATGATCCCTCCCCATCCATCCAATCCTCGATCCAATGGATCCCTCCCCATCCAGTCCATTGAATCAATCCATCCATCCACCCACCTATCCATTTATCCATCCATCCCTCTATCAACCTATCTACCTATCTATCTACCTACCTATCCATCTATCTATATGTAATGACCCGCCATAACACGGACTGAGAACACTGCTGATTTCTGAGTTCTGCCGATGGAATGGATGCCTTGCTGAGATTCCCGCATTCTGCTGAATTTTCTAAGTCTCTGTGGGTGTGTGCTTGATGACCTGCGCGCCTGAGTGCTTGTCGGCACGAGTGTGCGTGTGACCCGCAAGGGTACTTGCTTGTTTGAGAGGCCCGTAGGGCCGGTACTTACCTGTGGCCGTGACATTGAGGGTTGCAGCAGGGAAAACACTCAAGTGGCGGAGCAAGAGGCCCCCGACACTTAGAGCAGCGGAAAAACACACAAGTAGCAGGTAGGCCGGTACTGCACCCAGTAGAAGTAGATGTGTCGGGTGCTCGAGGCCGACCAGAAGAAGACAAAGTTGGCATTTTTGGAGAACCAGTAGCGGTAGGCTAGGTCTAGGCGGGTACCAGCCCATCCAGTCTTGAGTCTAGGGCCTGTACGGGCAAAATATCAGAGTCTGCAATGATGTTTCCCTCCGAAAGGGAGGAGGTACCGGTTGCTTGGGAGGCCAGGCGGCCTGGAAGTCACGGCCCAGGAGGCAAGTAGGTCGTTGTATCCGGAGGCTGGGGGAGAGCCCAGCTCTCATTCTCCAGTGTGCAAGTTGGCGACACACGGCTAGAGCGCTGGCTGGAGGAGCGCTGGGTACTGAAACGGTATTCACCAATTCGTGGTAGCTGAGGTAGATCCCAGGGCTCGATCCCTAGTTCCCCAACTTACCTRTGTACAATACCTGCGTCAACTCGAAGAGTTGAACCTGCGACCTGTAGAACCGCCAGTGGTAGGTAGGTCTGTCGTAGGTCTATAGGTAGCCAGGATTCGATCCGTAGACCTGTAGACTAGAAGGCTAGCTGCAGTCCTTGAAGGTTGGCAAGTGGTCAAGTGGTGCAGGCAAGTGGGCAAGTGGTGTGACTAAAGCAAGCCCATGATGGAGACGAGGACAAGTGGCAAGGTCAAATAGTAGGACCCCGGTGCAATTGCACTGCGTCGTAGGGTCGTCGTCATACAGTCAAGGGAGAGTCTAGAAAGTACCAGTCCGGTCCAGCAAGTACCACGGGGGGGACTGTGTGCACCATGGGCCAGGGACACAGGGCAGACCAATGCAGCACAGAAGTATAAATCAAGAGGCTGCGTCTATTCATTCACTCATTCCTGCGGATGCCAGGCGGAAGCGCTGCCTTAGCAGCTTGTGCGAGGCGGTCTGCAGTGCGCCCGAAGACGAAGTGGGCAGAGAAGTGTAGTGTAGCRATAGGGTAGAGGCAGCTAGCGCTGCCATAGCTGTAGCATAGTGTGTGTGTGTGTTGTGTATGATACTGAGTGTTGCGTGTGGGACATCCAGGGTGATCCAGAGTGCGAACAGTGAGTTGTGTGGGCGCCCAGTCGCCATAG
>BFEA01000183.1:1935310-1971957 GCA_003427395.1 Chara braunii
GCCTACCTCTAACCTACCGCTACTAGGCCTCTAAAAATGCCAACTTTTTGTCTTCTTCTGCTCGGCCTACCTGCTACTTGAGTGTTTTTCCCCAGCTGCTCATAGTGTCGTGGGCCTACTCCCGCTACCGGCGTGTTTACCCCCCTGCAACCCTTCAAAGTCACGGCCACAGGTAAGTACTGGCCTGGTGGGCCTTGCAACCAACAAGTACCCTTGCGGGTCACACCACATACCCAACCAGCAAGCACTCAGACAGRCATGCAAACCAGCAGGCACGCACACACACACAACCGGCAAGCACTCAGACAGGCATGCAAACCAGCAGGCACGCATACACACAGACTTGGAACCACAGCAGAATGCGGGAATCACAACAAGGCATTCATTCCAGTGACAAATCCCAGAAATCAGCAGTGTTCTCAGTCTGTGTTTTTGGCGGGTCATTACCCCCTCCTAGATGATAGGACACTAGTGTAGAGGATGCTAATTGGGTCAGGAGGACTATGTGAAGGGGGGTTGAGTTTCATTTCATCTCAAGAGCCCGCCCACTCAGGTAAGTGTTGTGCCGCAAGGGTGCCCATGTGTGTGTGCATGGAATTGACTGCCTGTTGGGGTATTCTGAGTTCTTCTCCCATCCTCCTTCGTCTTGATCTTGTGTGAAGTGTGTGAACTACTTACTCACCTGACGAGTGAATGGATGGAGTATCTTGTGTGCCATGCCATATCTTTCTATAGTGCTTTGTCTATTTCATTATGAATGGCTGTTGTCTGTAGGTTCTTTATGGAGGTAAAATTCGTTTTTCAATATAGTAGGGGCAGAGAGTAGGTTTTTGTGGAACTCTTGTTGGTTGGGACCCAGTTCTGACTCCTCTGGGACCATTTGGGACTCAGTGGGACCCGACCCAAACAAGAAGGGTTCCTCAGGCCCAATTTTGTTGATGCCAATTACCTTACTCTATCTGATTCGGACACGGAGTTCATGCTTTCGGACCAAGACAATCGCTGCTGAGGGGATCTCAGCTGAGACGTTTCACAGACTTTACCGCACGTTCCGCCGCCTGACTCGCACCTTGGACACCACTCAATTCTCTCTTGCAAAAGTTTGTGTGGCCTTGGATGAAAGGAATGCCACAAAAGTTTGTGGCTGAGTGTCAAGTTTGTCAACGCATCAAACCATCTCGGCAAAAGCCCTATGGGCTGCTCCATCCTCTTCCTATCCCTGATGGCCCAGGTGAGTCTCTTTCCGTTGACTTCACGGACATGGGAAAAAAGAGCACGAACGAATATTCACAGGTTATGTTGATCGTTGACCGCTTTTCAAAATTTCTGAATTTGATTCCATTGCTACCTCACGCCCCAACTAGCCTTGTGATCGAGGAGTTTAATAAGAAGTACATTCTGCAATGCGGTCCCCCGAAGACTCTTGTGAGCAACCGGGACACTAGGTTCATAAGAGCAGATTGGAAGGACTTCACCTCCCAAATCTATGACATCAAACTTAAGATGACGTCTGGTCGACACCTCGAAGCCAATGGATTGGCCGAGGAAATCAACCAGACTGTGATTCAACTTCTCCGAGTTCTAATTTTGCCTGATCAAAACTCTTTGGGACGAGGAATTGCCGATTGCGCAGGGATTGTACAACTCCATACACTCCTCCACCGGGATGACACCTAATCGACTGCACCTCGGGTGGGAAATCCGCAATCCCCTATCCTATCTGTTTCTTGACCCCCCACCTGGCCTAACACCTGGCCAACAAGGCTACAATGCTAAGTTTGATCGCTTGCTCTAAGTTGTTGTTGCAGCTATGTAAAGGCAACGTAGTGCCATGATTAATCAAGCCAACAAGAAGCACCAGCCTGCACCTTTCATAGTGGGAAGTTACATTTGGGTCAAGATCGGAGTTTTCTGAAGACGAGGGTGTATCATGAAAACTTCTTCCTCAGTATTACGGTCCGTGGAAGGTGCTGAACTAGGTAGGGGAGGATTCATTTGGCCCTACCTACACGATCCACGTGCCTACTCATCTGCACACGTACCAAGTCTTTCACGCGTCGAAGTTATTTCCGTATGTACCACCCGAAACTTTTCCGTATCAAGAATCGAATGTGCTCGACAATTCTATCAATCTCGTGACCGCCATTGATTGCGTGAGGAATCATCAATTCTCGATACGGATCATTACACTCTGTCCGTGTTATGGCGGATCATTACACTACCCCCCTTCAAGAGTGAGGTCCCTTTGAGCAACTAACTCACTTAAAGTCCGCGCATAACGCATCATAAGCGTAAATGGCAAAGAGAGATCGGGTATGTTCCGTAGGAGTGAGGTAGCAGTGAATTTAGGTTGCTGTTCGGAGACGATCGGTGGTTCGTATGCGTTGATGACTCGCGGGCATACCCGATCTCTCTTTGCCATTTACGCTTATGATGCGTTATGCACAGACTGTGAGAGAGTTACTTGCTCAAAGGACGTCGCTCTTGAGCGGGGGGTAGTGTAATGATCCGCCATAACACGGACTGAGAACACTGCTGATTTCTGAGTTCTACCGATGGAATGGATGCCTTGCTAAGATTCCCACATTCTGCTGAGTTTTCTAAATCTGTGTGGGTGCGTGCTTGACGACCTCCGTGCTTGTCTGAGTGTTTGTCGGCATGAGTGTGTGTGTGATCAACAAGAGTACTTGCTTGTTTGGGAGGCCTGTAGGGGCGGTACTTACGAGTGGCCCTGACATTGCAGCAGGGAAAACACTCAAGTGGCGGAGCAAGAGGCCCGTGACACTTAGAGCAGCAAAAAAACACTCGAGTAGCAGGTAGGCCAGTGTCGGGCGGCACCAGCCTTACGCCACCCTTTACTTCCTTGATGATAGCACTTGAGGGGGACCGGATTCAATCATTTTGCTTGGAGGGACCAAAGCCGACATCGAAAGGGTACGAAATCAGATTCGCACGACGAGTGTCGAGGCCGAGGCGTCAGGAAAGGGGGATCCATGAACTCTAAGTGAGCGTCCTTTTACACCCATTGTTGAAGCACATCATTGTCAAGACATAAAGGAGCATCTACCGCAGAGGGAGTGCCCGAGGCCCGGATGAGGGACAAGGACGAAAAGTTTGGACTCACATTACGAGTTGGACAATAGGCCAAACAATAGAGGGCCCTGGCTCTTGAGACGAACCTTCGGGCGGACTAAGCGGCGGTAACACCGAAGTTCAACGCGAGGGCAATATCGAAGGAAAACACTACGCGGGCATGCTTGGGGCCGCTGCATTTGAGTTGTACTTGAGGGCTAAAAAGGGTTGCGGGCCTAAGGCTGGGAAAAGGGTCTTCGGACCATGGGATTATTAATTCCAAGATTCGGGCCCTGCAAAATTTTATAACACCGGTACCTTTCATATGGGGACCACGGGAGGGGAGGCCCGGGCTTAGGTTCGGAAGGAGGCCTGGTACCAAGGCGCTGCAAAAGGCCCGGTTTCGCACTTTTTCCAGTCGGACCGCTTCGAGAGACCGAAAAGCCAACAGGCTATCATCATCCCAACTCTGATAGGCAAATTGTCAATAAATCTTGCCACGAAAAGCTCTCTAGCAATATTGCTTAGTGTTTGCCTCGTGGGCCTATCACTAGCCAGGTCACAGGCCTCCATTGCCTTCTGGGAGATAAGTATCATTTCTGCCCCAGAATCCACTAAGGCTCGGATTTTCACCTGGTCAATATAGATCGTTAAATAACCACAACCCATGGTTGCTAATCTCATCTTACATCTGGGCAAGATCCTCTTAACTTGACTGGAAAAGATTGATCCCAGGTAATTAACTTTCATTCTTTTCTTCTCAATTAAGTTCTTCAATTCCTCTCTCAACTTAGGTGTTAGTGTCATTGCCTCCTTGAAAGACAAGGTCACATTTGTCTCTTCCAACATCTTAGTAAGTACATCCGTAATTACAGTTTGATCCTCTAGTTCACTCTTGAGTATGAATTTTATCTTCTTCCCTTGTTCGCCCCTTTTGAACGAGGGTTCTGACTCTTGATCATCAAGAATTTCAATCAGAGTCTCCTCAACCTTTCTTCTTTTTTTTTCCTCTATCATTTGAGGTGTTAAATGTGCATGAACATTCCTCACTTCCCCAATCACTGTATTGGGTTCCATAATGAGTTCTGGAGGTAATTCACCTTCAAATGACATTATATTGGCCGAACAAGCAGGCTTGCTAGGAGAAAATGCTGCTAACTCAGAGGAAATCTGGGAAGCAGAATTCTCCCCTAAGGAAAGCTCGCTTGGAGTGCTCTCGTCAGACATGTCCTCCACTAAAGTGAGGGACCATAGAGGCAACTCAATCATGGGGAAAATTACCGAGTTCTTGTATGAGTCCCTTAGGCAGTTCGCCTATGAAAGTGTGAACATTCACATTAGCCTTTCTTTTCTTCTTTTTCTTCACATTTTCATCATGCTTAAGGGCAAAAAGTCTCATACCTCCTGGATGACTGGGATCCAATTTGTTTCATGAACCGTCACAGACATGACCCATTGCATCCTTCTTTGGCACCCCACTCTTCACGTCGTCTTCCAATGGCTTACAATAAGTGGTAGTGTGACCCCCTTCATCACAATAATAGCAGACAAAATTCTTCCTTGGTCGCTCTTCGTACTTCCTTCTCTCGCTGTTCACTTTTTCACCATTCTCTCCATTCTTTCTGGATCTGGATGAATCCCCTCTTACCATAATTCTCATCATCATCATCATCATCATCCTCGTCATCATCACTTTCTGCCTTTTTCTTTCCTTTCTCGTCTGCAGCATGATTGGCAGGTGTGTAATTGATCATAACCCGTTGAATAATGTTTTCAACACTCAGATTGTTCTCTCTATTCATTCCATTTTCAGTCTCCCAAACTTTTGGCCAATCTACTGATCTGATCCAGTGACCATTTCTTGTGGGAAACCGTAGGTAGAGTTCTGACTATTGCAACCATTTCATCCCATCTGAGAGGATAGTGTTGAGCTTGATTAAGAACAGTCCGTCTTTCATTGTCAGGAAAATATGACATCTCTGAGCCTCATCCAAATACGAAATTCTTCTAGCCGTTCTGATAAAAATCTGGAGAAAAACATTGAAAGTGTCATACTTAGCTCTTCCGACGTTGATGAGATCCTTAAGTATAGTTGGAACAGAGTCTTTCTCAAATTCTTTTTTCTTTCTTTCTTTGACCTCTTCCCATGTAGTAGCCCCTTCCGTCAACTCTTGAACAACCAACCTCGAGTCAGTGTCACAATAAGATAGAAGGTGCTTAAGTTGTTGCTTGTCTGTCCAACCATAACTGAGCCCAAATAATTCATACTCATCAAAAAAATTATTTACTTGAGGCCCTCTGAAGCATGGAATCCTCTCATCTGGCCTCTTTGCTCTTGCGATATCTGACCCCCCTTTTATAGTGTCAACTCTCTCGACCAGTTCTCGTATAACACCTACCAGAGCCTCTTCATTAGTTCTTGCATAAAAACTTGGTCTGCCTCGTCCTGCCATTTTGACCATAGACTCTCCCTGATACGTTCTTCTTTCTCTTTGTCACTTTTGTCCTCCCCTTTCTTATTTTTCAATCTCTTACTCTTCTTGCAAGAGATACAAGTTCGTTTCTCTCTTCCCTTGTTTGCTCTACCCCTAGAGAATTCTGTACGTAGAGAGTGTAGGCAATAATAGACTGGGTGGTGATCAGGGGCAACGCAATTCTTCTCAGTCTTCCAATATAGTCTTCAATCAACTCTTTTTCATCATCCCTACTCAATCTTCTGTTATACTCTTTAACAGTACCCCGGATCATAAAGTATCGTGTCAGGCCTATAATCTCATAGTCAAATTGCATTGCTTATGAAACATTGTTAATCCTTTTTGCAAGAGAAACTCTTTCTCTGGAAGAGTGGTATGATATTCTCTCAACAGTTCTCACTTTCACCACCCTTAATAAATAGATGATCTCAGTCTGGTCAATAACGACTCTCAGGTCAGAATCTCTCATCTGGTCAAAGAAAGGTAGCAAAAACTCAAGCTCATCCAAGGTAGAGATTTTTCTGTCAGAGATCCGAAGAGTCCCTTCTATCTTTACTAATCTCCCTTCCAGCACAATCCCAAACGTTAGTTGTTTAACCAGGTTGGGCATTATCGATCACCTTGGACAGTGTCAAAAGAGGTAGATCTTTGGATGAGTGTAATCAGGGATCTCGAACTGATGCTCAAAAGTATTTAAGAGTAAAGACTTTATCACCACTGTGGAGTTATTCTCCCTTGCATTACCTACTATGACAATGACTTCCATAAGAGGCGTCTAGTCTTTCCTGTCGTCAAAACCATCAGTAGTTAAAAGGATAGGGATTCTCTCAAATTGCCTTATTCCTTCTCCCCATGTACCTTTCCTATGTAATTTTTCCAGCCACTCTTTTGTCCTTATAAGACTAATATAGGCTCCCAACCGACATTCCAAATAATCAGCTCCCTTCTCCAAGCATACCGGAGCGTAACTCCTTACATCCAGGCTGCCTGTGTTCAGGAACTTGACAACTGGAATGTGAAATATTATCCGTCCCCTTACACAAGTCTCGTATCTCAAAATTACAAAGGGATTATTAGATCCAATTACTTCATGAAGTCTTCCTCTCACAACAGTTATTCTTGCTGCTGAGAGTATTCTTCTTGAGCCCTCTTCACCTTCTATACAAAATATATCATGGTTGACCAATTGTTCCTCGAAAGGGTAAGCCCTTCAACAGGAGGAGATGGTATTCCAATGAAAGGTCTGACATAGGTATTCCAAGAGAAACTTTCCCCTACTCGTTCAAGACTTTTTTTTCATCATGCACTATATTTGATGCTCATTGCCAGCATCGACCACTTCTACTTTCTCCAAACCTATGTCGCGGCACGTAGATCCCAATATCAAACTCATCAAGGTCAATAAAATAACAGGTAAGAACATACATACCATCAAGTTCTCATCCCAAATTCTTTAGTGCCTCATAGCTCACGATCTCATGGGGAATCACCGCTCTCCTTGTTATAGAATTAAGGGAATTAAGCAGTTTATTAGAATCTCCCTTACTCAACTTCCTATATCCATTTCCCAACCTAATGCAGGGTTTCATTTTTGAAGGTACGTATGATCGGCTCAATTGTATCATTGGTCCCTTCTCAAGTGTGAACTCAATCACAGCGGACCAGTTGTTTCTTGACAAAATATCAAGTAAAGGAGGAGCTGTGAATCCTTCAAAGACAGCAAACCGAGTAGATTCAATGAAACACTTATTTTCCTTCTCAAGTCTCTCTTTCTCTTTCAGTACAACTTCTTCAGCAAATCCCTAGCATTTCCCATACACTGCTTCAATACTTCTTTCTTTAGGAACATAAATTCTCACATCATACGTATTCACGTCAACGAAGTAAAATGTCAGTACATAGAATCGTTCCTGCTCGCATTCACTCTCGACCATCTCATATCTGACAGCCTCATATGGGAACACTTCTCTCTTAGAGTATTCAGTGATCTCATGAGGCACTCAACCTTCTCTTGGCTTAGGCATGAACCTCTGCCAAATTTCGACCTTCTCCGTCTGATTTCCTCTGCTGAAGTCTTTTTAGTTCTTATGACCACCGATTAATTTTTCCCATTTCAATACCATGCTGATAATTGGTAGTCAATTAGTCCCATCACAGTAGCTGTCAGAGATAAGAGGGATCGGAACAATCTCATATATTACTGGCATTAGACCCCATTCCACTTTCTTCTTTCGCTTGAATAGATCTGCCCTTTCATCATATATTAACTGAACTGCAATTTTCCATAACCAGTTAAAATTCTCACCATCATTGCAAACTCCCTTCTTGACGTAAGGACGGATGTCATAGATATCTCCTTCCAAGAAGCGAGTCGGTACTATATAGATGGTTGAACCATGTGAATAATAGACCCAGCAACCCTCATACTGATAGGGGAGTATCTCCTTAGACGTGAGTTTAGAGAGTCTTTCCAATACATCGTTAACCAACATCTCCTGGATCTGATTTGTTCTCTTCTTTCTCAATCCTTTTCAGTAGTCAAGGGCTCATACGGCATACCTGAGATCAAGCTCGATCTTCTCCAATAATTATATCAGTCTCCTCCTCCAGTCTAGTGTGGTACCTTACACATGAAGAGATAAGACTCAGTTAGCAACTAGGATTTTCAAGAGAATTGCATCTCAATCGAAATAATAAAATCAGTCTAAAATTTGAGAAAATGTCAACAGTTATCAAGGCCTAATCAAAGTTCAAAGTTGTTTGTTGACCCACGCTCGTTCCGGACACGAAAATTTTTTATGTCCTCGGCAACGGCGCCATTTTTGTCGCACTAGTCGGACCGCTTCGGGAGACCGAAAAGCCAACAGGCTCTCACGCAGGATTTTGTATTGAGTTACAATAAATAAAATAAATTAAATAAAGCAAATCCCTTCCTGTTATGTGCGTCCGGCTTCGAGCGAGAACCTTCAATTGCGGTCTTCGTCGGTCCCCGATCTTAGAAATCTTTAATTGTGATTCGGAACAACAATGGTGATGCAGATATTAAAATCAAATTAAATATGCCACGTGTGTATCAGGATGCCAATTTAGAGGATTGAGAATAGTAACATAATCAGCATAGAAATACAATCACCAAGCAATGCGAGAAGAGAAAATCAAGACTGACTGACTCAAAGGAAAGACAAGATGAATGAGGGAAAAGTGAGAACTCATAATAGTCTCAAAAAGTACAGATGAACGGACATAGTCCGCGCTCCTCAAGAGTCCTCACTCATCCCTCTGGGTTCTCACACTCAATCTCTCATTTGACTGCTCGTTTTTTGTGCTTTGAACCATGTCTGCGTACTCTCCGAGGTTGTGGCCTCTGAATATAGAGCCACTTGAAGCCTGCAAGCTATGAACACTTCCATCCAAGGTACATGATCCGAAAGTCAATCATGGAACAAAACTCCTCCCATAGGGTGGGGAGATAGGGTCTAAAGAAAATCCCTCGCCTGAGATGTGGGAATTCCGATGACTCTGTCACTACCTCGTAGTTGACTTCTGTTGGTGAGATGTACCTCTTTGCCAAGTCTACTAGATCACTCCAACAAGACCCATTCGTGAGTAGAGAAGGAACTGGCGGCTTGGGATAGTCAACATAGAGTTTGGGCCCAAAACTGCGGATCAACTTTGTTCCACTCTCATCAAGCTCACGTTCTCTTCGCTCAAGATATCTCGCTGCTGAAATCCAAACTGAGTCGAAGTGCTCATGAGTCTCTTTGCCTTTCTTTAGGTAAGATCTCAGATCATAGATGGTATTTCCTGCAAAACTGGTAAGGACATTGAAGATTGACAGGTCTCCCTGTCTGAAACAAACTGCACTGACATACTGATAATGGAAAGCCTCCTTGAGTGCGATATGGTTGAGATTGGTCAATACTGACCCACTGACTGGAAATGACTGAATCGTACTCATGTGTATGAGAACTAGCTTTCTCGGGTTTGATGGACTATATCGGTAGCGTGGTTGTTTCGATTGTTGCTCGTGCTCTGATGATATATCGTGTGTCCGACTATGACCAATCTCAAATCTGGTCGCAAAGTGATCAGCTAAAAATAAAAAATTGTTTGTTCGTTCCCTCCGTACACTGAGAGGATACCAGAATGCTCAGACATTCGATCTGCAGTTGGAGTTTGTTTTGGTTACTGTCAGTTTTCTCCCTGACTTGGTTAAGATTGCTTAGTCTCCAACCACGGACCGCACGCAAGCATTGTTACACTCCGTTCTTACTGTGTACCTCACGGTCTTCCTTCACTGCAGTGGCCCATTCGGATCGACCCAAAATACCTATGCAAGGGTCTTGAGATATAACGTGAATTGCAGAAAGTTCCAGCTGGGAAATGTCCCTCTGTCAGTTTGAAATTGATCGTTGAACAAAAAGTCTCAGTTCCATTTGGGCAGTGAGCCAGTCACTCCCAACAGCAGAACCCCGATAGGGCGCAGGGCAGTCAACCTTAGATTCAGACTTGATTAGTGTCTGGCACATTGAGCTCTAGTTCAGACATAGGTAGTAAAGACCCCTACTTGTGGACTGTGCAAACACCACAGTGCATCGAACAGGGCTCAACCAAATGTCCCACAAGGCGATTCGGGCACAGTCAAATGATGTCAATTGTGAATGGACAAGTAAACGGAGCGGCAGGTGCCTGAGAAGTTTAGAATCTTTCTAGTTTAGCATGCTGGGCTACACTCTGAGTCTGTTTCTTCCATCTACGTGGCCCTCACTAAAATTTAGTTTGACCCTCGCTCCGGGTCTTACGTAGAACGATATCTGCCTCCTTTACTCAGATATTTTCACCGGTGTAAAGTCGGCATGCTGAGCAGAATATCAACGACAATAGCATCACCAGAACGAGTCTCATTCAAGTTGTACTAGAGCCGTCAATCAGACCCGATTTGAGTAGTCGGAGTGGTATCACTTATGACATTTCACTATCCGAAAACATTCGGATCACTGCTAACCACGAACCCTACTAGTAGATTGATTGCAATGCTCATGATGACAAGTTTGCACCAATCAAGACTTCCACGCAAGAAATTCTTCACTCAATCTGGCCTGAATTAATCTATTTGTCCTTTGCTGCCTCAGGACAAGGGACGAATTGCAGTCCAAAGCTCTATTTCTGTTAGTCTTTACTACCAGGCACTTTACAAATCGTCCGCCACAACCAAACAAACACTCTGCCTTGCTTTGGCCAACTCAGGCGTCCAGGGTCCTCTCGGACAATCACTCCGGGGCAGCCGACTGGTTGCCTGCTTCAGGATTTGGCCTGAGCACCGGAGCGTTAGTTTATTCAAGCATGTTTGATTGTTATGGGTTTCGGGTCTCTCCAAGTGTGACACGCCGTATCACTGCAAAGGCTGATTATGGATGCATAAGGAGTGTCTCACACGTCAAATAGAACTCGAGGTTTGCAAGTAATTAGAGTACAAGGAGCAACGAATAGCGTCCCCGAGGGCTATCCTGCCTGATGTTTGTTTGAGGGCGGCTAAACGTGGTTCCCCTATCTTTATAGGCTAAACGTGTGTACCTGCTGATGACGATTTTAACACAGGGTGTTTTCGGCTGGCTTACTACTCACGACAGAACTACCAGGGGTAAGTCATGTTTCAATCAACGCGCTGAGTAGGACTCAGTCTAGCTGGCATATTATACAAATCACAGACCGAGAGAGAGTTGCCAAGTGTACACGCAACTATTATTACACGAGAGAGTGGCTCGTAGCTACCCTCAACTTGATCACTCAGTCAGTTATCATCTGGTCAGAGCCATGGTGTCATGTATGCTGAGGAAAATTGGCTTGACAAATTTAATAAGGAGAAGGGTTTTGTCATAAGATAAGAGAGACGACCTACTCAACATTTGGGGATTAGGGGTCGTTCGTTCTTCAGTCCCCGTCCAATAGGTACTTCATTAGTAAGTAAGCCACCTTTCGTAACAAAAGTTGACTTTTGCCCTTCAATTACAATGAGGAATGAAAACATGATGCTTTGAAATCGAGCTTGACTCAACTTATTTCTCACGAAGCTCATCAGGTTTTCCTTGTGTCTTGTTGCCCTAGCTCTGTTCCGAGTGACAAAATCGGCCTGGCCTGTTATCTCAGTAATCAAAAGCAAAGCAAGAATAGAACAAAGTAAAGAGAGGGAGAACTCAGGTTTTGGGGCGAGACACACTGTTAACTCGATTCAAAAGTTTAGTGATCAGCATACCCAATCAATGTCGTACTTCTTTACCAGCGTCAACATTCACCCTGACAGTGAGTCTCTCGTTTCCCGCTTCCTCGATACAGCACGTTCATCCCCCAATACTACAATCACCCATAAACTGCTTATCACGTTCTTTGAAGTCGCTGGATCCTTAAGCCCGGCATTTATTTTTAACTTTCAAAGTCATTTGGCGTGACAGCTGATTGACTATTAACAGACAAAGCACTCCTAATAAAGCACTGCAATCGAGCAGAGCCAGCGATGACATTACCAGAGATCAAGCGACAAAAATCTTACTAGCTGAGTCGGGTTGAAGTATTCCCGATCAAAACTCCTTCCTAGGGCATATGACGACTAATGGTCCATTCAATATAGTTGACCTCGCATAGCATATTGTTCCTCCTTATTACTAGACGAGCATTGTTAATCTTCTCGTGCATACCCCAGCCTCTGTGGCCTTACCCCTACAATCTCTCTGCTTACGTATCTACTCTCATCCACTCTCCCTGTCTGACTTTGACTGCCTCATCTCAAGATGGAGAGGTGTATGGACTGTGTAAGAGAGCCGATGGCTTCAACATCAACTCCGAGCGCTGATCTGGTAAAAGGCAAGGCTCTGAAAAGCTTACATATCATCAGTGTCCCGCATTCTTGCGCATTGAGTAAGAGCACGTGGACTCAAATTTTCACTTTTTACCTCAAGTACCATTGGCGTATCGTCTCACCTTCTCCCAACCATGATTCTTCCAAAGGTGACTTCAAATGTCTGTGCGCAGATCGTGGCCGCTAGCTAGACGTTTTCTTGAAGGCGGACGCCAGTAAGCACATCACCCACTCGTACATGGTGGTTCGAATGAGGAAGACGATATCAACTTCAAGATGCCTGCGTGACTTAGTGTCCCTCTCATTTGCGGTAGTTAGCTGATCTCCCGCTGAAAAGATACGAAGCCATCGAGCTGAGAGTTAGGCCAAGAACGGTTAAAGGCGCGGTATCACTGCTCAAGAAGGAGAGTAATATCCGCAGCGTCTCTCTTGCAACACTCACAAGTTGCAATACTCAAGTCTTTCAGCTCTCGCCCCTCACACATGCTCCTTTCCTTCTATGAGTTCTAAATTTCCCGGGTGTGCGCACGTCACAGTTGTGACTAACTAGAAGTTGTTGACATCATCATCGGAGTCACACAAGAGCGAGCATTTCCCGCTATCCCTCCAGACTCCAACGCGCATGCATGCCTCGTCCTCTCAATTTAATACACATTGCCACCACAGCCCAATTGAAGTCTCGTAGCTCACTGCCCCTCGCGAGCTTCACCTGGCCGCACGGGGATCCTCCGGGTTGGCGAGGGTGAAGTTACCAGTAACGCCTCTTCATAAGATCTCTCCCCCTGATATGTCTGAGCCACTAAGACATCGATCACGCTCATCCTTTCCTCTCTCGCTCCCGACGTAGCCATTTTGCACGTTAGTCACTCGTGACTATCCCCTCTCCTGTTTCCTTCTCCCCTTTCATGAGTACCCTGAACACGCATTAATCTTTGAGTCTCTTCACCGTCTCATTCTTGAGCCCAACTGTCACGCGAGACACCGCTCCGGACCCTCTCGCCTTTTTCAGGAACTCGTCCAGACCCCCTCTCAACTAAGCTCCTCTTACTGACGGTCGGGTTTCAACACTTCATGCGTGCAACCCAGTTCACGTCAACCCTGGTCTGCTTAGTGCACGCACTCTCTCCCTCGTCTGACCCTAACGTTGTTCTTTTGTCTCTCTCGTTCTCACCTCGATCTCTCTTTTTCTCTCTTGTGTGTCTGTCTGTAACCGCCTTGCGCTCTCCGTCCCCCCCAATCGCGAGTAAGTCTCCCTTGGCTGCCTAGCGGCCCTGGTCCTGTTGCCGCGAGCAGGCCTCCGGACCGCTCTCTACTGGCTCTGCTGATCGGCAGTCCCTTCGCCACTGGTCTAACCCATGCCAAGACCGGGTCCGGACCTCCCGGTCACTCTCGTCGCTCGCCGCTTCCGTGTCTCGGTCCAGGTGCTTCTGTTCACGCTTCGCTGTATCCGTCGAGGTCCCCGCTTCCAGCTACGAAACGGTCACCTTTAGTTCGTCTGTGACCCCGTCCCTCCTGCATTTCCTCTCCGCTCGGTCTTTGGCCTCTGTGATGGCCAGTTGCAAACCCTGGTCCGCCCTCATTTCCTCTTCCTTCCCCCCTTCAACGTTGATCTTCAGCCTCACCTCCTGATTGCAGCCGCTATAGTCCAGGACGGTCGTCACCGCAGGTCCCTCTCCTGACATTTTCTCCCACCTCCACATATCCTGGAGGTACTTCGGCCTATAGTCGTATAGCCCACTGCTACGCACCATGGTCAGGCCTCTCCCAAACAAGCCGTGTAAGATACCAGGTCACCTGCTCTGGAATAGCCAGCACACTCATGTGAAGTCACAAGCTCACCTCACCATTTAGCATACCCAAGTAACCAATAACACCTTCCCCTTACCTTTTATAGGATCGCTACCCGTCGCGATCCCCGTGCTCTGAATGAGGGACCCAGGACAACATTCATAGTTCCATATTTTAACGACTTGGATTTCAAAATCCCAATAAATCAAAGTAGTACGAAACAAAGAAAAATGGAAGGAGAGACAGGTAAAATGACGCTAACTGTCATAGCACCTACTTCAGGCATGAAAGTAACCCGCAAACTCGGCGTGGTGGTCCCATAACGGGATACCAACCAGTCGCCCTCCTATTCAAAACGCGCTACGAAGATTACCCTTAACGGGTACCTGTGTCTGATGGCAAGGAGGGGGTTTATGACCTCCCTGAGGGGGTGATAAGCCTCCTACCAATGCGGCCACGGGTCACCCCTCTTTTGGGGTCCCACCGCGCGAAACTCAGACGGACATGTCAGCGACTGGATGGTACACGGAGGATCGGGCTTGCCTCAGCCACCAGACTACACTCCGAGCTCAGAGGTGAATCGTTCACTCTCCCTCCTGTGAAGCAACAGAAGGGCCCAAGGAGAGCACAAGTTGATAAATAAAGAGAATAAACAGGTAGCGAGAATCAATGGCAATAATTGTGAGGAAAAAGAATAGTAAAAAAAAAGAGAACCCGAAACTGTAACACCTCTACGGTTAGAAGTTGCTTGGTCGCTCAAGGACTGAGATGACGGTCTACATCAAGGCACAGATCCGACGCGCAGCTTTTCTCTTTCTCCTGTTTCTCCTCTCTTCTCTTTTTTCTCTTTCACTTTAATTTTCTTCTCCTCTGCACTTAGCCCATGTCACGACCTTCGGGGCCCAGTGCACGACTGAGTGGGCTTTGCCAGTCCCGATAGTCATTTCAGCTGCAGACCTACTGTAGGGCGGGAAGTCGAACCTACGCAGCACCACAGGGAAGCCCAGTAAGAGTGTCAATCCCGCGCGGTTTTACGAACCGATGCCAGGCCTGCAGCGAAAATACACGGACGACGTCCTATACACAGTGGAGAGTGAGCAGACGTCCAACACACAATAGAAAGAGAACGGGTTTGGAGTACTTATCTGGCCTCATTTTGCCTGACAGCGACAACAACTTTAAGCTTCTAGCCCATAACCCGACTAGGAGGCACTCAGCGCGCAGTAGAAAAGACTGCGCTAGTCCCTCTGCCTTCGCGTCCCTGGGCGAGCCCGACGGCTACCACGGCCACAGGCCGGTAGTGCTCTGTTGTACAGAAGGGCGCCGAGCCTGCGTGGACCAATGAAATGTCAAGTTGCGCACCCCCACCCTTTTTGCAGGGGCAAGCACCAACAGGACCGGTTCACGTCAGGGCACAACTTAGGAATACCAGCAGAGCCGCACAGGTTCGACAACAGTCCAACGAGCCGCCGGCATCGGGACAAGGGACTGGTACTAAGCAGGAATTTGGCACATAGAGGAGGGTTGGGACACCGCGCCCTCCGACACCGGTACCCGACAAAAAAGCCCCTTCGCTGAAAACCCTTCGAGGGCCCAAACAGGCCCAGGTACAGGCTCAGGGGAGCCATGGTAGCGGAGTGCTTCAACTTGTCGGCAGCCTCGAAGCACACTAAGGGGCCGACTCACTCCGAGAGGAGGGCCCGCAAAGCATAAAAGCCCAACCGGGCTTAAGGGCGGGGGACTTTTTCGGCATACGTACTTGCGGGCGCACGGGACTTGGGGGATGTGCTGAACGCACCAAGGGAGGAGCGACTCACGGATAGGGAAGCTCAAAGAGGGGGGTTTGAACACACGTACTTACCCGCTCACAATCGGGATCGGGATCTCCATAGCCATGGGCGCGCGACCTTGCACTGGACAGCGCGCGTACGGGCGAGCAACGGTGTATCGCCACTCCGCATGGGCTAATCAACCGCGCACGCATCTCCGCGAACAGATCAGGAGAGGAGGCGCGCACATAAGCGCACACCAACATACAAGGGGGGGCGCACACAATCACGCACATATCCATGCTATCGGGACCAAAGGGGAACTCAGCGCGCATCAGCGCACAAGGGGGTCGCGCAAACAACCTTGCACATATCCGCGCCCCCCGTAATCGCCATCTGCAGACCTTGGTCTGCCCTCATTTCTTTTCTTTTTCCCCCTTCTATGTTCACCTTTAGTTTCACCTCCTGCGTACCGTGGTTGTAGTCCAATACAACTGTCATTGTAGGCCCTTCCCCTGACATCCGCTCCCACCTTCAGAGAAATTGGAGGCACCTTGGCGTATAGCCATACAACCCGCTGCTACGCGCCATGGTTGAGCCCTTCTCATTTAGGCCGTCCGAGATGCCAGGCTGCAGAGTTCCAAGACGGCCAGGGCCGAACACTCAAAGCATGAGCATGCGCGCATAGGCAACCCCTTACACTCACCACGCCGCCTAGCCCTCTCCCCTCAGTTCGCTAGTACTCGGCGTAGTGAGATTGCTCATGCCCAAGTGGCCCAATGCTTGCCTCCCTCGCTCTTTATAGGCCCGCGACATGGCGCACTTCCCCATGCTCTGAGCATGAGACCCAGTTGGCCTCCCCTTTTTTCTTTTTTTTTGAATTCATCTTTTTTACGATCTGTAAATTCAAGGAATAACAAAATGAGATAAATAAATTAAAGATGGAAAACAAAACGCTGAACCTCAGCGCCCATAGCACAGGCGGCTCATGAGCTGTCAGTCACTAGCCTTTTTTACTCTTGGCATAGAATGACAGCAAGCTCGCCATAGTGGTCCCATAACGGGATATTAGCGGACGCCTTCCCCCTTTTTAGGATGGGTGTCGGGCTGCCCCAAATGGGTACCCATGCCCGATGGTAAGGAGGGGACTCATGACCCTCTGCAGGGTGATGAGTCTCCTGCCGATGCGGCCGCGGGTGCTCTCATTTTGTGGGATATTTACCGCCCCTTACTGGTCAAGCTCACGACGATTGAAGCGGAAGGGTTGGGAAGACTAGGCAACCCATAGGCTACTACCGATTTCGAAAACAGATCGTCAGTCCCCTTCCCCCTGCGAAACGGCTGAGGAAAACGATACCCAGAAAACGACTAGCAACATTGATAATAATAGTAATAATAACAATAATAATATCATTAATAATAATAACAGTGGAGAAAGGAAAAATGGTGCTTCAAAGTTCTCTTGCGTTGCGGCCTCACTAAAAACCATCAGACACCATGGCGCAAGGACAACGATCCAAATCTATGCACGTTTCTCCTTCCCTTTTTCATTTTATTTTATTTTTTCCTTTTTTTTTTTTTTTTTTTTTTTTTGCATTTCACCCTTTTCTGACGATGACCGTCTCCACTGCACTTACTCCAAAACGAGACTTTAGGGACCTAGCGCGGAGTTGAGAAATCCGAGCCCGTTATTGCTATCCCATCCCTACACTCAGCCCAGATTAGAGCCACTAGAGCCCGGCGCGCGGCAAAGTAGACTGTGCTACCTTTTTTTTTTTTTTTCGCACTGGCAAATCTGGCGGTCACTTCAGCTTCTGACTGGCTCGCTGCAAGGTAAGACATCGACCCTGTGCGATACCACTGGGAAGCCCAGTAACGGAGCCTGTTGATTCTGCATGACCTTGTGGACTGGTACCGGGTCCACAACGAAGGTATGCAGGCGTACACAGCAGTGAGTGAGTGGATGTACGGTACACAGCGGAGGGTCGGGACACTGCGCCCTCCGACATGATACCAAACCCCCGCCCAACGGCCCCGCTGGGCCCAAAACGCAGATGGCAAATGATATTAAATAAACCGCGCAAATCAAGAGTTTTTTCACTCACTACTATTGTAGCCCATTGTAGATCTTCTCTATCGCAGCTTTGCGCTAGCAATCAGTCTTCATTCTACCACGACACGCAACACACTTTTCTCTTATTCCATCGTGTAGCTGCGGTGCGTAGCTTGCGCAATAACTCTCTTCTCTCCCTTAATAGCGCGCCCCCTTTTGTAATACTCTCTCAGTCTCAATCTCCATAGTCAGACGTGCACCATGCCTGAGGCGCGTCGGGGACAGGGATGAGGAAGAGGTGGAAGGGGAGTAAAGGCCCGTGAAGAGCCGCCAGCTCGGACACGGAGTGAATATACCTCAGAGGAGGACGAGGAAGCGCGCGTTTACGACTCCCACACGAGGCCATACCCGCGCCAGCCTTTTATCAGTTGGTACGAAAGGACTCCATCCCCTAGGAGGATGGAGTACTTCCAAAAAAAGTTTGAGCGCTATGGCGCGCCCGGCACCTCCTCTCCTCCATACTCACCTAGAGCCCCGACTATCTCCACGGCAAGCAGAGCCCTAGTGCCTGTTCCACCAACCCCTATCCCATGTACAGATTCTCCCTCTTCTCACCTTAGTGATTGTGCCCTTTTCTGCATTCTCTTTCTTCTTTCTTTACTTCAGATTGCGTTCATCGTTGGCTTCTACATCCTGTATAAGCGTGATTTTCTCTCGAATTTCCAAATGTTCTCCTTTCAAACCTTATGTTCATGTCACTCTTTATAGCGTTCCTAGCTTGAGAATTTTAGTATCCTAAGGCCAAGGATGCAGGTTCCTTGTGAACCAGGCCGCTTGTCGGCCACCAAATAAATTTAAGAAGGATTTCTCATATGCTGCTGGCTTGACTTGCCGCTGAACTCTTTCAGATATGAATTACCTTGTTCCTTGTCTTGACAATGATGCCAGGGATATTGTCCAATTGACTTTAACGTTCAGGACACTCATTATGTCTACCATACTAAGGATAAGGTATACCAAACCCTTTTCCTGTTATCTGGCGTGAGTGAGACACCTTCTCAACTTCTCAAGCAACTTAGGGGATACCAAACCCCGTTTTTTTTCTCTAGTCTGAGCGAGGCGCATCCTTACTTCTTAGACAAATAAAGAGGGATACCAAACCCTTTTTCTTGTTCTGGCCTTGGAGCTCCTGAAGTGTTTGCATGATCCTGCAAAACATCAAGTCCCACAGTCCCAACATACAAACTCCCTGGCAAGTAGTCATCAAACAGTAATTAAATAAAACAAATAAATATAATAACCCATAATAAAATAATAAGTAAACATAAACAATTCTTCACACCCAAGAGTTATTGATTATTTTGGATTTGGCCCACCACTAGCCAGGAATGACAGACCTCCCGTCAGTCTGACATACCTTATTCGGCCCGCCTCAGGCCAGGACTAATCAGACCATTTGTCTTGACGACCCCTTTAACCTGCCTCCAGGTCAGGATCACCATACCCACTACTCGAGTATGGTGACCCTTTGGTACTCTCGCCACGACACCCAGACTAAAGCAGGTCTGGTCACCCTATGACAGTAGACTTCCCGCCAGTCAGATTGTCCCTTACCCGGATTTGACCACTGCGGTCGGGGACTGGCTTACCAACCAGTTTTTGGCCTAGGGTGCTGGTTGCCCCGCCCAAATTTTTGAACGTGGGACCCGGTCTAACCACGGTTGTTCCAGGCTGTGGCGAACCTCACTGGATTGCAACCTCTGACGGCGGTAGGGTTCCAGCTGACCTTTCTTGACCTCACAGGCCAGACTGCCAGAGACTTAACCTCACTCAACTACGAAATTCGACACTCGCGTCGGGGACCTGCAGACCCCACTAGATTACAACCTACTGCGGTAAGGCTCTGGCTAGCCCTGACAATCAATGCATCTTTAGGTTAGAGAAGAAAATCCCAGGTACAGACAATCAAACAAACTTCTCAAACCCACAGTCAACAAGTTCATGCCCCAGACAACATATCAGACATTTCTCAAGAGACGTCTCTTGAGTCTCAAGAGGCACTGAATAACAACAACAACAGCCGACAATGTATCTCCTAAAGACCTCCCTTCAACCTCAAGAAATATAAAGTGTTGATCCCAGAGAGGTCCCTTCCCTCATCTGAGAATACTTCCAAGAGACCTCCCGTCAGCCTCAAGGAAGCATAGAAATATTGACCCCAGAGAGATCCCTTCTCTCATCTGGGACAGAAGATAGGAAACTTAGTCAGGAAACACGAAGTCCCCATGTTGACAACTCTCTGGTTAAGGCAGGCTGAATTTTTTTATGCCTATCTTCCTGATAGTTTTCTTGGAAAGGCAACTCAGTCAGAAAACACGAAGTCCCTCTACTGGCAACTCTCTAGTCAGGTAGAGCCGAACTTCTTTATGTCCGTCAAACTCTCTCCTCATCATGAGATTAATATTTGTTACTCTTTGATGTACCACATCCATGGATTCTCTGAACTTGCTATCTTTGCAACTGCACTTCACGGTTGCTTCCCACTCAGGCATCTGACACTCATGGATCAACAGTGGCTCATCATTCCTGACACTTTAATCTCATTGATTATGTCGCAGTTCAGATGCAGAAACAAATACAGATCATTTAAGAAAGTCTCTCTCAAGTTCTTTGTGATAAAGTCTGACATGCTGAAAATTGATATACTGAATTGACAATGCAAGAGTAGTCAAAGCCTGTTGAAGCTTTTGTCCTTATAGTGCCTCACTGTCTCACTATACTTCTCTCAGTCTTCTGAAACTGCTCTCTTACCGAATGATTGACTTTCTTTCATTTCCTTGTGATCATTGTAGGGACCAAGTCAGGGTCTCTGAAGATAAACTTACGAAGTCTTGACCCTGATACCATGTCATGAACTCTTGAACCATCCATCTCTATTATCTCATAGTCTTTGCCTTCTGCTTCACCTGTAATTCTGTAGGGACCGAGCTATCTGGGGTCCAACCGTTTAGTCCACTGAATCTAAAAAGAACTGTCGAACAAAAGAAAAACGTCACCAACTTTCAGTTTCTTTTTTCTTATATATTTTTTCTTGTTTCATCTCTCTTGATTTGATAATCTGTTGGTTGCCATCCTCTTTGAAACATCCATTACTGCTTAATCAACCTTTGATATCTGTCTCATTCTGATCTGAAGAAGCTCTGAGATAGAATATTCTTTGTCACTCTCTTGACTAGAGCATGTTCTAATTACACTCTCAATAGGCAGAGTAGCATACCGACCATACCACAGAGTGAATGGAGCATACCCAGTAGTTCTCTTGACAGTGATGTTGTCAGCATGAACTGCGGCTCTCAACACTTTTGGCCAGTTACTAAGGTTCCCTTCACACCATTTAGCCAACGAATCTTTCAGAGTTTTATGACCTTTCTCGACAGGTGCGTTTGCTTGAGGATGATAGGTGGTTACATACCGAATTCTGACACCCAGTCTGAAAGTAGTTCTTCTTACAATCTCATTCTAAATTCAGATCCTCTGTCTGAGACAAACTCTCTGATGAAGGATACCTGAGATAGACTTCCTCTATCCAGTCAACCACTTGCTCGACTGTCTTCCTCTTCAGAGCTTTTGCCTCAACGTATCCTGAAAAATTCTCTCTTTCCTAGGGGCATGGTGATAAGATCCAAATGAACCCGACTTCTTGGCTCTAGCAGGATAGTAGGAAATAAGGGTTCAATTATCCTTGTTGTAGACCTCTTCTGACATAACACACATAACTTACAGAATTTGTAAATCATGTCTCTCATGCTAGACCGGAAGTAGAGTTTAACTATCTTAGAGTAAGTTGCTTCAGCAACTCTATAACGACTAGCAAAGAGGTCACCTCTCTTTAGCCTGAACTTCTTGCTTGAATTTTTGCAGTAGTAATCCTTTTAACTGTTCCTCTCCCATCTTCTTTTCAATTTCTTGATAAAGGAACGAGTCTCTCAGTAGTAGGAATCTGACGCCTGGTAAAGGGCGAAGAGGTCTCTCCCCTTTTTCTCAACAACCTGCACAGTCGATCCTCTGGAGACAGATTAATCAATGCTGGCAGATGTCCTTCTCAGTTGATTCATGTTGTGTAAGGGACGATGCTGGACCCGTTTTCCAGCAGGTGACGCTCCCCACCAATAGATGGAGCCTCTCCCCGGGTGCTAGTGATGCCTGCTCTTATCAGCAACGCTAGCACTGCAGGGGGTGTGTTCAAAAAAAAAAAAAAAAAAAAAAAAAAAAAGTCTTTCAATGATTTGTTCCATAAAGCTTGACCATCCAACTTAGGAACAATTGTCTAGCTCAGCCATTTTTCAAACACAGAGCACCACAACTTTCCTTTCCTTGGGTATATGACTAGGCCGTCCAACTTAATACAATGCCTAGTCGCCCTGAACTGTTTAAAATAACCAAGTTATGTATATATATATATATATATGCACTTAGTTTTTTAAGGCAACATATGACTAAACCATTCAACTTGATACAAGGTCCAACCCGCCCCTTCTTTACCACCAATTTACTCTTAGTTAATACTCTATTCAGTTTGTGATAAACTATAATCAGACCATCCAACTTAGGAACAATTGTCTGACTAACGTGTTCATAAATAGAATAGTAGTAAGGTATAGACAAAATTTATCCTTTTGGTTTCAGCATGTGCGTGGCTCCAGACCAGACCATCCAATCTTATGGAATAATTGTTCAGTCCTTCACCTGATCTCTCCCTCAGAACAAACAAGAAGTTCGAATCATCTAGACTTATAGAACAATTGCTCAAACTCCCTCTTTCAGGAACAAAGAAACATCAGAAAACCCCAAACAAAACAAGGCGACCGAGCCATCCAAAGTTATGGAACAATTGTTTGGTCCCTGAAAAGCAAGCACGTGCAACCCTCACAAGTCGGAGCAACCAGACCATCCAAACTTGTTTTCTGTCATTTGCAAAAACCAGGGCGGACACCCTTGTAAGGTTATCCACACCGACAACGAAGAACTCCAAGTCGTAATGTCGCGACCGGTGTTGGGAGTTGTGAAGCCGCACTGGGATGGGTAGATGATCCTGCTTGGCCAACTACCAACGTCTGGCAAGCAGTGCCTACAACAATCGTCAAAGCGGCAAGAGCGGCAGGGGCCGATAAAGGTGCCGCAACGGACAGGGTGGTCCCGAGCGGCAGCATCACTCACCACTACTGAGGGTGAGTGTTGGGCACGAGTCGAAGAGGGGGAACCACCACGTCTCCGTGTCTGAAGTTTTTGGGAACCGGACTGGGAGCCGGTAGGGGATGGGGTGTGGGAGCGGTGGAGGGAGACCCCTTGAGGGGGTTGACGTCAAGGGCAAACGCATTGAATTAGGTCCAAACGCATCGAGGCGCACTTGCATCGGTGCGAGGAGGGTCGCGAGGACGGTTTCAAGGTCCATAGGGGCCTGATCGAGAACTGTTGGCTGGATGGGACCTGAGAGATGGATGGCGCCGCAACAATCTCCTCGGATGTACTCTTCTTTGTAGTGGATGGATGGGAGTAGACATGGCAGGAGGTGGAGAAGGAGGTGGGGAAAGAGATGGGCTGGTGTGTGCAAAAAAAGGTCCACCAATGAGAGCGAGGGGTCCGCAGGAGCGGAGTGGGTAGTCATGAGTTGGCGCACTCCGTGACCAACGGATCACCCGTGAGAGGGTGGCGTGAAGCCGGTCGAGGGGAGAGGATCCGTTCGGGTCCAGGGTGCCCGACGGGAGGAGGCAAGAGAACCCTAAGCCCCATAAAAACCCTAAAAAAAAAACGAACTGCAGTTTGGGGGGGTTAGGGTAGAGTACCGGCAACCTAATCAACAAAAGGAAATAACAATCATGGAGGGGAGGGGGAAAAAAAAATAAATAAATAGTAAAATTTCAAGATAAAAATAAAAAACAATAAATAAATAATAAAATAAAATTTTAAAATAAGCAAAAGGTGAGGAGATAATTAATATTTATTTTTTTGGAATTTTCGACAGCATTTCCCTACCCCCCATAGGGTCAAAAATGTCCCAGCGGCTAACTCAGTTGGTCAGGCACACAAGTGGCATTCAGGAGGTCTTCGGTTTAATTTCCATTGGCCTCATGCACCTTCCTGGGCAAGTTTGGTGCCCGCCACCTAGAGATATGGCGTTGGTCCCCCCGAGTGGCATTGAGCAGAGACTATTGATGTTCATAGGGGGAGGGGACCGGAGGGGACCGGAGGGGAGGCACAGTGACTGGCCCATCGAAAAAGCTCGGTCCCAATGCTACCGACTGACCCCTGGCCGGTATCGCCCACCTGCTGTAGCAGGTATCGCACCTGCTGGTGGGTGCAGCTCCCGCATGTTCCCTCGTTGGAGGCTTGAGCACGGATGTGGCTGCTACGGGGTTCCCCGTAATACTATAACGGCAAAAAAAAAAGGCCTGAAAGGCTGTCCTGTCCAGATTTGACAGGTAATTGAATTGGTTGGGCTTAAACCACTAGTACCTTTGCCGCTTGGAAAATAGCGGACCTCGGGTAGGCATCCGACCTTTTCGAAGGCCGAAACGAAATGACGACCGCCGATCAGATTTATCAATGACAGTCGTCGTCGGGCCCGACCTCCGAAAATTCAGTCGATTGGGAAAACAGCCAGTTTTCCCTATTTTCCCACGCAGGAAAGGTACTAGTACCTTTGCCACTTGGAAAATAGCGGGCCTCGGTAGGCATCCGACCTTTTCGGAGGCCGAAACGAAATGACGGCTGCCGATCATATTTATCAATGGCAGTCGTCGTCGGGCCCGACTTCCGAAAATTCAGGCGATTGGGAAAACAACCAGTTTTCCCTATTTTCACACGCAGGAAAGGTACTAGTGGTTTAAAGAACTAACCTTAAAAAAAAAAAAAAAAAAAAAGTCCCAAGAGGAAGGAGAGACCAAGAGACGCACACTAAGTTTCAAAATGCCACAAACTAAAAATTTCAGAAAAATAAATAAAGACATAAAAAAATAAGAAGTGGAGGAGAGTGAAAAAAAATCGTCAAGAAGAATGACTAAAAGATGGAAAAATTTTGCTACAAATTTAATGTCCCCAAGGGGTCGACATGTGTTGGAAGAAGAGAGTAAGGAGAAAAGAGAAAATTTCGACAACACTTCATTACCCCCAAAGGGTAAAAAATGTGCGCCATTAGCATAAGTAACTGTCCTAACAAGATATAGAGGTGCCGCAACAAAATTCAAAATTTCAACCAAAAAAAAAAAAAAAAAAAAGGAATAAGATAATTTGATTTTTTGGGAAAAAAGAGGAAATTTAAATAAAAGAGAAAGACAAAATAAGAAAAACAGAAAAATTCAAAGTTGGGGTGACGAGGAAATGAAAAGTGATGAAAAACGAGAGAAATAGGTGAGAAAGAGAAAAAGTGGGGGGTGGGGAGATGATTGGGTTGTAGTTGGGTGAGGGAAGGGGGAGAGGAGGGTGAGAGAATGCGAGAGAAAGGGATGGGAAAGGTGGAGAAGAAAAGGAAAGATTAATCGAAGGAGAAAAGATGGTGGAAGATGAGTGAAGAGGGAGGAGTATGAGAGAACACTAGGAAGGAGAGGAGAGTAGGAAAAAGAAGAGAGGACAGTGAGGTAGGATGGGGGAGTAGTGGTAGAGTTAGGAAAGATTATTAGATGAGGGGGGGAGGGGAGAAAAAAGAGGTTGGGGGAGAGTAGGTAGTGAGTAGGGAGGTTATACCAAGCTCTTGGGTGGCCAAGAGCAGAGAACACTACCGTGGATCTTGGCCTTCAAGGTGGCGCTGGCCTGCTGCCGCAGCAATAAAAAAAGTAATGATGATAATTTGGGGTTGGCTGAGATCTTGATCAGCCACCCTGATTGCACAGTTCCCTAGCCGAGGGGGTCTTCACTGCTGCCAAACTGCCCCTGCAGCAGTAGAAATAATAATAATAAACATAATAATAATAATAATAATAATAATCATAATCATCATCATCATCATCATCATCATCTGGGTGTGCTGAGATCTTGATCAGCCACCCAGATTCCACTGTACTGCAGCCCCCTAGCCTAGGGGATCTTCAAGTTCTTCAGCAAGCTGCCACGTGTCACTAAAATGGCCACGTGTGCAGGCAGCAGCAGCCACGACGCCGGGGGGAAGGGGGGTTGCAAATAGCATCCCACCCGCTGCTGTTGTGTTGGCCATTGCTCGCCGCTCGCCGACCGGGGGGAGTAAATAGCTGACGAGGAACTCTTCAACAGCAACGTGCCATGCTACAAGGACATGGATAGAGTTCGGCCAGTGTGTTAAGCCGCTGGCTACGCACACACATGACTGGCAGCTGCCCGGTTCAAATCCTGGCAGCTGCCCAGTTCAAATCCTGGCAGCTGCCCGGTTCAAATCCTGCCAGCTGCCCTGTTCAAATCCTGCCAGCTGCCCAGTTCAAATCCTGGCAGCTGCACTCCCAGATACTGATATAATATAATGCGGGGCGGGGCAGTGTGGGCACGTGGCGCGTGCGGTGGAATCCAGGAGCGAAGTGGGGCGAAATGGGGCAGGGCTGGCTAGAGTGGGCACGTGGCGCGTGCAGCGGCCTTGGCCTTGGCACTTGTGCGTGCGTGTCGTGACGACACTCTCCTTTTTCGCCACGTGTGCGTCACTGTTTAGGGCATTCATTGGGGGGACGAGAGATCGAGTTTGATGTGACAATTGTAAGGTGTACACTTCTACTGTGGTCCGGTGTAAAACAGGCAAACCACTTCTTAGATACCGGATGGTTTTGGAGCAATGGGCGCGGGGTCGAGAGTCGCTGCCATTAAATTTTGCATGGAGTGGGCTACAAGTCGTGATTTCAAGGACAGCTCAAGCAGGCGTGGTTTTGAGGGCGCCTTAAATTTTCCGCTCCTCTGATCGCACTCTGGCATCACGGATGTCTGGATACAAGTACAGAGAAGCCATATTGGGAGGGGTCGGCCTCGCTCCGTTGCTCAACATTATCTGGATTTGGAAATGGCCCTTATCCATTCAAAATGTTCAACCAGTTCGAATCCATTTGGTCCGTTTTTCAGTCCAAATCCCTGTTGAAGGTAGGGTAGTGAAATGACGGCCGACTTTTTTTTTCAATCAGTTCGAATGTGTTTGCTCTGAAACGGTTTTCACCTTTCTGCAGTCACATATGCGGGCCCTAGAGTTCTATCCCCATACCTCACTTTGCCCATATACAGTATCGAGTCGACACCCGAGTGTTTGAACCCGTGACCTGTGTTTTGGTAGTTGTTTGTCGTTTGTCTTAGGTCTGTGTAGTGGTAGGGGTTCGATCTGTAGGTCTGTCGATTAGCAGTCACAGCTTTGTAGAGGTCGTAGCTGTAGGTATTCTGAAAGGTCAAGGTCGTAGCTGCTACAGTCCTGAAAGGTCAAGGTCGTAGCTGCTACAGTACCCAAAAGGCCAAGTCCACAGACTTCCAGAAGGTCCGGAAGTGGCCTTCCAAAGTGTCTCACGTTTAGTCAAAGGCAAGTGGGCAAGTGGTGAGCCCAACTGCGTTACGTCGGCAGTGCGACTGCATCGAGTTGGCAGTGCAAACCCATGCAGTCAGCGGTAGAGGTCCCGGTCAGTCAAGAGTCCAGTCAAGCAAGTACCGTGTGGGACTGTGTGCACCGAGGGCCTGGGAAAGGGGCAGACCAACGAGTTACAAAAGTATAAATCAAGAGGCAGCACCCAGTCATTCATTCATTCGCTGCGTAAGCCATGCGGAAGCGCTGCTACAACATCTTGTGCGAAGGTGGTCTGCAGGTTGCCCGAAGACGAAGTGGACTGAAGAGAGACAACGTAGTCATAGTCAGTAGACGTTGAGCGGCCATAGCCGCTGTAGTGTTAGAGGTTAGTGAACGTGTACAAGTGAGTGTGTGTGGGTGTATTCAGGGTGTTGCAGAGTTGAGTGTGGGTGAACGGTGGTGCTGAACACAGTGACGAGAGTTGTGATGTACAGGCGCTGATGCACCATAGTCTGTTGAAGCGAGTTTGCATCTGAACTGTGTTTTTGGTTGCCATATCTCTGAGCTTGGTGTGGGCGTTGCGCGCCAGTGTGAAACGCCATCTGTTTGCATGTATGTGAAGTGGAAGTGAATGCGATACTGATTGCATTGGTATTCGAGCTGGTTCCCGTTACCCCACGCGCCATAGTCGTTGCCAGCAGGGAAGGACTCGTGCCCCAGTCAGGCGCCATAGCCGAGGTGCACCATCGGAGAAGATCCGCCATAGTTGTGCTGCGGAGTGAGGTGCCGCGTACCTGCACAGAAGACAACGACAAGAGAGAGAGAGAGAGAGAGGACTGATACAAGATTGTTGTGCGGACCAGGAGAGAAGGCAGCCATAGCCGCAGAGCTCGGACACAGGTTCACAAGAAAGAGGAAGGTGAAGCGAAGGAGAAGGGAGGAGAGACGAAGGAGAGAGAAGACATAGCCGAGGAAGAGGAAAGGGGAGACGACAAAAAAGAAAAAAGGATATAGCCGGGGGTGCAGAAAGAAAGAAAGTGAGGAAGGAGAAAGGTGGGGGAAAGAAAAGTGAGGGTTGGCGAAGAAGAGAGTGGTGGCAGCCATATCCAAATCAAGGGTGGACTAAGGTGTTGACCGAAGGGTTGACCGACACTGACCAAGACTTTGACCGGAGAGTTGACGGGCGAGCTGTCTGCCGTTGACCAAGGCGTTGACCGATGTTGACCAAGCGTTGACCAGCGTTGACTGGGGCTGTTGACCACGAACTTGACCAAGCTGGAGTTGGTATATTCTCACCAAGCCTTCAGCCTATCCCCTCGCCCTATGGATGTGCACTCACCCCATGGTACTTAGTGAGTATGTCTGTCTCTTCTTTCTGCATCGAGTCTCTTCTGTCCAGGTGATAGGAACTCTGTGTATGTCGTCATAGAGCTTGGTTGACCAAACCCACACGGGCTGAGTAGGGCTAAAGGTTGTGTCTGATGACTCGACTGACCCGGAGGACACGAACCCTCCCAAGGACCGGTACAGACCGGCGGGCTGCTCGGTGCGGCACAGTAGGCCCAAAATCCGAGTTGTGGGCTACACAACAAGCTGTCTACGTCTTGAGAGGACTTGCTGATCGCATCGTCCTGTTTGCGACATTAAATAATGTCTGAGGAGATACGGGGTGTCTCCTTAAATGCCTCCTGATCATCAATAAGTCCTGTAGTGACAGCCTTAGTTTAGGTCTAGGCTAGAGACCTTAGTTGACAGGATCTTTTTAAGATTATGTGGTCGTTAGATTGAGTCAGTCTAAGTTAAGTCAGTTAGGGGGGAGTCTAAGTGGTGAGGAGTGGAACTGATTCTGGGTTGTACACGTTTCACCATGGTTGCCACGCATAGTGGCAAGAGCACCACCCCTTACACCAAGGCTCAGGAAGAGCAGGCCGACCAAGAAGTAGTTGATTAAGCAGGCCAAGAAGTTGGTCGTGCAGGAGGAGCAGGCGGCGAAGAAGAAGAAGTTGGAAGAAGAAATGGGGAGGTTACAAAAGGAGGAAGAGAAGATGAAAGCAGTAGACGAGGAAGAGATTGAAGAGGTAGAAGAGGAGGAAAAGGAAGAACCCTTTCTCAGGAGAAGCGCAGAGCAGAAGGGCGAGCCTAGTGGTACAAAGAAGGAAGACTAGGGGATGGAGAAAAAGATTTCGGAGTGGGTAGCGAATTTATCTCTGGGAGAAGAGGAAGAGGCCATGTTGTATGTACCCCCAGAAGAATCCCTTAAGAAGCAGTTATCAGGGAATGGGAGGCAGAAAAGGATCCCTTAGGACGCCAGACAATCGAGGAGGAGAAGAAGTTAGAGTGGAAACTGCGTCTTATGAGGGAGAGGAAAAGAAGGATGGACGAGGCGAGCCAAATAGCGAAGGAGTTGGAGATGATTAAAGAGCAAAGAGCGCAGATCCAGGCACAAGGTGATGTACAGGGGAAATTAGATATTATCTCTAGAAACATTAAGCTCCTGGCTAAGGCCTGGGATAAGCAGTATCAGTTTTCGAGAGCCCAGGTCATACACTCCATATGCTTAGGCTTCAGGGATGTCGCACGCGAGATGATGCGGCATGTGGGCGCAAAAGTGCAGGCAAGGATAGAAAGCACTGAGGAGTTTTGTGCAAGTGCCATTGAGGGCGCAAAGCTGGCCCTGCCAAAGGAAGAAGAGCCACGCCCCCGTAGAGAGCCCATTAAGATAAAGTTTCCTGAGTCCTACGGCGGGAAGAAGGAAGAAAATTTTGATAATTGGGAGGCCAACGTAAATACATACATTTATTCACAGCATATCGTGCCAGAGGAACAAGTCCTCATTGCCTTCCAGGCCCTCAAGGATGAGGCCGCCAGCTTCGCTAGATCGCTCGCCCGCGCCGCACAGTGCGAGAACAATATGGTCGCTTATTCCAAAGTCACCCCTCTCCCTGAGTTCTTTCGACTCCTTAAGGAGCGATTCGCAGATGCCATGCGAGGCGTTAGGGCCTCTGACAAACTGCAGACTATCCACTTACGCAAGTGGAGGAGTGTCAGAGCGCTCAAAAGCGTAATGGACGAGCTTGTAGCCGTCCCAGACCACGGGGTCACTGAGCCCCAGTTGGTCAATCTCGTCTATCGTGTCATGCCAGAGCCCCTACGTGTGCACTTCTTCGAGAAGAGCCAACAGCCCACCACGACATGCGATGCGTTGAGTAGAGAGGTGGTGTTGTTCGAGGCGCAGTCCATGTTAGTTTCCACTTTCTGGCACAAGGACCTAGACAAAGGTAAAAAGTGGAAAGGTCATACAATCTCAGGACAGGTAAAGGGAAAGGATCATCTCATCCTTACGTTAGATGAGGGTGGTACAGACGAGGTCCCGTATAGCCAGATTGAGTGGGGCTTGGAGGAGGAGAACAGTAGTGGGGGTCACGGGAGTACCTATGCTGCTGTCGCGGCTGGAGGGAGCCCTCAAGGAAGAGGAGGAGGCCAAGGCCAGGGGGGGCGGGCCTCAGGTGGCCGAGGACAGGGCGCTCAGGGGGTTGGCGGTAGAGGAAACCGCCAAGAGGGAGGTAGGGGTCAAGGCCCCCTGCCAAATCGCTCACGATCTTATGGGTCACCTCCACGTCGAGGTGGATGGCATCCAGGCTTGCCACAAGGCAGGCCATGGGAAGAGTTGGGCTTAAAGCAGTCGGTGTGGCAAAGGCGGCTTGATCAGGATCAGTGTATCTATTGCGGTGATCCTGGTCACATCATCAAATTTTGCCCGAAGTATAGAGAATCCCGGTATGATGCACAAGCAGCAAAAGGCAACCGTCGGTAGGGGTCGCAACTGCACTTACCTCTAGGCCATGTGGAGAAGAGTGCACGCACCACAGAGGAACTCCTAAGCCACACGAGCCTACAGCAGAGGCTGCTGGCCAGTACCTAGACAGTTGTCCATAGGCTGCTTGTGTAAGAGTCTCTCTAGGTACTTCCCTCACAGGCGTGACTGAAGAATTGAAGGAGAGGATGCCTACCTGGGCCAAGATGAAGAAGGATGCCAAAGGATAACTAGTTTTAGTAGATGTAGAGATTTTTAGAGGTAGAGTAGGGGCCCTTATAGACGGTGAGGCCACCCGCAGCTATATTAGTAGGAAAGCGATGCAAAAGTTAAAGCTAAACTAGAAAGTCCAAAAACTAGAAGACCCGATAGTCAGTATCCTCGCAGACAATCGCACTATGCGAGTCGAGGATTATGTCGAGGGAGTCCAAGCGTACTTTCGCCTAGAGAAAGATGGGAAGGTGGAGAAAGTTCTCCATTCCCTAACTCTCCTCGTAGAAGACCTAGGAATGGACTGGGGAGAGGCAACAGGGGTCACACTCCATTTGAGATAGCACGAGTGTAGGCTCCCTAGTCCCACAGGTGAAGTTAAGACTGCTCGCCTGTTTCATGTGTCTGGAGTAGACAACACCCTTGCATATTGTTGCCTCAGTGCTCCCGCGTTCGCGCGTTCAGTAAAGGAGGAGCAATTAGAAGAACAAGTATTCGTAGCCTACGTGCGGGCAGTCACTGAGCCGAAGGAGGAGCCACCCATAGACCCTGCTATTGCCAAGCTGTTGAAAGAACATACAGATCTAGTTAAGCCGCCTACAGGAGTAGTGTCGCGGCCGATCCAGCATCGCATAGAGATAGAGTCTGGCAGTAGGACTCCTAAGGGAGCGATTTACAAAATGTCCCCAAGGGAGTTAGAGGAGCTACGTAAGCAGTTAGACGAGCTCCTTCAAAAGGGTTGGATTAGGCCCAGTTCGTCCCCAGTTGGAGCACTTGTTCCCAAGAAAGAGGGAGAGCTCAGAATGTGTATAGACTATAAAGGTCTTAATGCTATCACAGTGAAGAATGCGGAACCACGACCCCGTATAGATGATCTGTTGGATCGAGTGCAGGGCTGCAAGTATTTCTCGAAGCTATATTTAAATTTCGGCTATCATCAGATAGAGGTTCACCCTGACGATCAATATAAGACAGCATTCCGAACTAGATATGGGCACTATGAGTTTATAGTTATGCCCTTTGGACTAACCAATGAGCCAGCGACTTTCCAGCGTTGTATGAACGATTTGTTTTAGGCCGTGGTTAGATAGATTTGTTGTAGTATATCTAGATGATATTCTAGTGTTCAGTAAGACCCTCCAGGAGCATGAGGGCCATCTAAGGCAGGTCTTGGAGAAGCTTAGAGAAGCTAACTTCAAGATCAACGTAAAGAAGTGCGAATGGGCCAAGACACAAGTGTTGTACTTGGGCCGCGTCTTAGACGAAGACGGCGTGAAACCTGAAGATAATAAGATTGCAGCGATTAGAGACTGGTCAACGCCCCGCACACTGACATAGTTGCGGTCGTTCTTAGGCCTAGCTAATTACTACACGAAGTTCATCAGGAATTTCTCCACCATCGCTGCACCCCTTCGCAGGTTGCTAAAGAAAGAGGCAATCTGGAAGTGGGACAAGGACTGTACAATTGCCCTGAAAAGATTAAAGCGGGCCCTGATAGAATATCCAGTCCTTAAGGTAGTCGATCCGTCCCTGCCTTTCGTTGTTACCACTGACGCGAGTCAGTATGGCATAGGTGTTGTTTTACAGCAAGACGGTGGCAATGGATATAGGTCCGTAGAGTTCATGTCCACCAGGATGCCTTCAGAGAAGGTGGCGACATCCACCTATGAGATGGAACTATACGCTCTCAGGCAAGCATTAGATCACTGGAAGCACTACTTGCTTGGGAGGCAGTTCAAAGTCTATTCAGACCACGGGACTCTACGGTGGTTGAAGACGCAGGCCAAGATGACACCTAAGCTTACTAGGTGAGTGAAGAGATCCGTAGTTTGATCTTAGGGGAATGCCATGATACAGAGGGAAACTTTGGTTGGCAAAAGACACTAGCCAACCTCATCTGCGCGTGCATCTGGCCTGGTATGAAGGCCGACTACATAGAGTATATCCGCAGTTGTAAAGTCCGTCAGCGAAGCAAGACTACTACGCGAGCCCCTCTTGGTCTTCTCAGACCCTTGGATATTCCTGACAGACCCGAAGATTCTGTGTCCATTGACTTTATGGATACTCAAGTCAAGAGTAGGCATGGCAAAAGTCAAGTCATGGTCATAGTAGATAGATTTAGCAAGTGTGCAGTTTTTGTTCCTTTGCCTGCAGAGGCACGCATAGACTTAGCAAGTTTTTTTACCATTGGGTCAGTGAGCATGGTTGGCAAAAGGCACTAGCCAACCTCATCCCCGCGTACATCTGGCCTGGTATGAAGGCCGACTACATAGAGTATATCCGCAGCTGTAAAGTCTGTCAGCGAAGCAAGACCACTACGCCAGCCCCTCTTGGTCTTCTCAGACCCTTGCCTATTCTTGACAGACCCGGAGATTCTGTGTCCATCGACTTTACGGATACTCAGGTCAAGAGTAGGCATGGCAAAAGTCAAGTCATGGTCATAGTAGATAGATTTAGCAAGTGTGCAGTTTTTGTTCCTTTGCCTGCAGAGGCATGCATAGACTTAGCAAGTTTTTTGACCATTGGGTCAGTGAGCATGGTATACCGCAGTCGATAGTTAATGACAGGGATACCAGATTCACCAGTCAGAACTGGCAGGAGCTGATGAAAGTTTATGGCTCAAAGTTGTTGATGTCATCTGGTCGTCATCCTCAAACTAACGGCCAGACTGAACAGACGAACAAGCTCCTGCAGCAAGTTCTTAGAATGTACATTTGGCCCGATCAGATCAACTGGGATGAGATGCTCCCAAAGGTAGCCAGTGCCTAGAAAAATAGCATGCACTTATCTATGTGTCGCACTCCCAACGAATTGCACAAGTCCTTCAAACCGCGCAGACCGTTCGAGGGATTTAACCGGGATCAAATTCAGAGGCTACTGCCCGGTACACGAAAGTTTGCGATACAGCACAAGAAAGAGATAGCTACCGTTGTTGACAACCTCACTAAAGCCCAACACAAAATGATAGAGCAAGCTAACAAGCTTCGTCGCCCCTCTCAGTTTCAAGTAGGCGACTTAGTCTGGGTCAAGTCAAAAGAGTTTGCTCCTGAGGAGAACATCTCACAGAAGTTGTTACCTGCGTATAGAGGACCGTGCCCATTCCTAAAAGTCAAGGGCGGAGAGGATGGACCATCCTATACTATTGAGATTCCAGCACACCTCCACACCTACCCAGTGTTCCATGCGTCAAAGTTGTTGCCTTGCGTTACAAGTCAACAGTTTACATCACGTAGATCTATGATTCCTCCAGATATGGATGGAAGATATGATATTGAAGGGATAGTAGGTGAGGATGTCTTCAGGACAAGAGGTAGAGGTCGTCCCCATAAACAATACAAAGTCAGATTTGCCTATCAAGAGCCAGAAGACGACCGTTGGTTCACGCGAACTGAACTTCTACAGACTGCTCCCGATATAGTCCGAGCTTACGAAAGAGATAAGAAGGGTAAAGGCCCTGCCTTAGACTGAAGTATTCTCGGAGGACCTCAAATTTAGGCCGGCGGGAGTGAAACGTTTTTCATCTTTCTGCAGTCACAGATGGGGGCCCTAGAGTTCGATCCCCAGACCTCACTTTGCCCATGTACAGTATCGAGTTGACACCCGAGTGTTTGAACCCGTGACCTGTGTTTTGGTAGTTGTTTGTCGTTTATCGTAGGTCTGTGTAGTGGTAGGGGTTCAATCTGTAGGTCTGTCGATTAGGAGTCACAACTTTGTAGAGGTCATAGTTGTAGGTATTCTGAAAGGTCGAGGTCGTAGCTGCTACAGTCCTGAAAGGTCAAGGTTGTAGCTGCTGCAGTACCCGAAAGGCCAAGTCCACAGACTTCTGGAAGGTCTGGAAGTGGCCTTCCAAAGTGTCTCACGTTTAGTCAGAGGCAAGTGAGCAAGTGGTGAGCCCAACTGCGTTACATCGGCAGTGCGACTGCATCGAGTTGGCAGTGCAAACCCATGCAGTCAGCGGTACAGGTCCTAGTCAATCAGACTCCAGTCAAGCAAGTACCGTGTGGGACTGTATGCACCGAGGGCCTGGGAAAGGGGCAGACCAACAAGTTACAAAAGTATAAATCAAGAGGCAGCGCCCAGCCATTCATTCATTCGCTGCGTAAGCCAGGCGGAAGCGCTGCTACAGCGTCTTGTGCGAAGGTGGTCTGCAGGTTGCCCGAAGACGAAGTGGGCTGAAGAGAGACAACGTAGTCATAGTTAGTAGAAGTAGAGCGGCCATAGCCGCTGTAATGTTAGAGGTTAGTGAGCGTGTACAAGTGAGTGTGCGTGGGTGTATTCAGCGTGATCCAGAGTTGAGTGTGGGTGAGTGGTGGTGTTGAACACAGTGACGAGAATTGTGATGTACAGTCGTTGATGCGCCATAGTTTGTTGAAGCGAGTTTGCATCTGAACTGTGTTCTTGGTTGCCATATCTCTGAGCTCGGTGTGGGCGCTGCGTGCCAGTGTGAAACGCCATCTGTTTGCATGTATGTGAAGTGGAAGTGAACGCGAGACTGATTGCAGCGTTTTTCAGTCTAGATACATCTAGGATGTAGTTTAGTGAACAACATCCAAATGTTTTTTTATTTATTTAATTTGGACCGTGTCTCCATGTCCATGCATGGATGTCATCCTTTCGCTGTGAAGAGGCCATGCTAACAGGGACGACAAAAAATGGTAGGTAGTCTGCTCATGAGAGAGAGAGAGAGAGTGAGAACACTCAGAAGGAGAGGAAACGATCATCAAACTGTGGGAAAGCACAAACCATAACCCGAGAGCGACAGAGAGAACCATGACCCAAGAGAGAGAAAGAACTATGGAATAGAAAAAACTTTGATCATACTCTGCCAAAGTGCAAGCCATAGCCTCTCTCTCTCTCTCTCTCTCTCTCTCTCTCTCTCTCTCTCTCTCTCTCTCTCTCTCTCTATGGAGATGCACAGCAGCTCGTCATCGTTATCCCCCTCTTCCTCCGTCCTTCGACATGGATCTCTCTCTCTCTCTCTCTCTCTCTCTCTCTGTCTCTCTCTCTCTGGAGATGCACAGCTGCTCGTCATCATTATCCCCCTCTTCCTCCGTCCTTCGACATAGCTCTCTCTCTGTGGCACTCTCTCTCTCTCTCTCTCTCTCTCTCTCTCTCTCTCTC
>BFEA01000183.1:2007964-2024871 GCA_003427395.1 Chara braunii
TTGACCACTTGCCCACTTGCCTACCTTCTAGAAGGTCTACAGCTAAGCTTCCAGAACTCACTAAGACTCCTATGCTATAGACCTACAGATCGAACCCCTGCTGCCTATGGACCTACGACAGGCCTACCAACTGCCTACGAATACACAGGTTACAGGTTCAATTCTCGGGGTCTACACAGATACTGTACATGGGTAGGGTGAGGTCTAGGGATCGAACCCTGGGTACTGCATCCGCCACTGCTAAAAGGTGAAAACCGTTTCAATAAAGAATAAAAATAATAAATTATTTTTAAATTTTATTTTTTATTTTAAATTTGGTAAAGAATTTTGATGTGACCCTGAGGCAAAAGTTGTTCAGTTTATTTTTCTGCATAACATAGTTTTTTTTTCGGAGTTTTTTGATTTATTTATTTTTGTTTGTTTTTTTTGCTGGAACCTTCCCTTGTCCTTGCACGGGCTGGCCAGCCAGGACCCGGGCGGCCCGGCTGGTAGACTAGATATTTTTTTAATTTTCTTTAAATACAGTTTAGTTTTTGATTTTTTTTAAATCGTAAACAAAGTCGGATTCCAAAAAAAAAATATGAGGTTGTAGGGCTTAAAATTCCCTACAACCCCATATATATACATATTTTTTTGGCCCATTATTTAATCCAGGAAAAATCTGGTAAATTCGGGTCCGCGGGGCGGACGAGGTCGGCCGAGGAGGCGGCCGTGTATACGTCCGCCCTCCGAGCTCGGCCCCGCGGACGCGTCCGCGGGTGTTTCATAGCTCCGGGCTTTGGTGGATGTCCGGACTGTTGAGGACCACACTGGCCAACTCGCCAAAGTGTTCGACGAACTTAAGAAGTTGCGTCGAGGACATGGCCCTGATGGCGCAGCAGCACCGTGACCAGCTGCAACAGTCTACTTATGTGCAGCCAGCTCAAAGCATCCTTCCATCTACCTACCCTGCTTCTAGTGCTGCTTGTCAGTCTGTTTTTTTCCCTCTAAATGTGTCTTCTTCTACTTCTTCTTCTTCTTTGAGTGTGGCCAACAGCCTATCCAGATCTGCAGCAGGTGCAGACCCCGCTGCTGCTGCTGCTGCAGCAGCAGTGCAGGGCATTCTGGAACTGTTGCAGTCCCGAGTTCCAACCCAGCAGCCGCTGGTCCAAGCTGCAGCTTTCCTTATATGGATAAAAAGGCGGCACAGATTCCGTCTAAGTATGACGGAAAGGACGATATCGAATCATGGATCAGCTCCATGCGATCCTACTTCGATGTGCTGGGGACACTCCCAGTTACTTAGTCGTCGGTCCTAGGGACCAATGTGGAACCCGCCGTGAGAGGATTCTTGGAGATCCAAGTTGTACAAGCAGGCTACAAAAGGATAGACCTGAACAAATGGCTGAAGGCTACACCGGTAGCCACACTCGAAGAGCTCTTGATCAAACAGTATGCTGATCCACA
Source organism: Chara braunii (assembly GCA_003427395.1). Taxonomy (NCBI): domain Eukaryota; kingdom Viridiplantae; phylum Streptophyta; class Charophyceae; order Charales; family Characeae; genus Chara; species Chara braunii. Next base: position 2,009,411 of record BFEA01000183.1, read on the forward strand.
TGCTGCAGCCAAAGCTAGACTCAAGCTTGACAAGCTCAAGCACAGCAAGTGGACCGGCACCATGCATAGCCTGCAGTATGTTAGTGAACTTTTTGCTACTCCGTACCTGGAGATGACTGCGCAGTCTTGTCTGGATGTGATAAAAGGTACGGTCCCCTCTACTCTAAAAGATCGCCTAGGGCTCGGACTCAGTGCATATACAGATTGGCTTACCCTTATGAGGGACTTAGTCAAGCTGGAGGCACAAGACCTCCCGGGGGGATCAAGTGGCAAAAAGACCACCGGCCGCAAATGGTTTCCAGGCAGCAACCGTTTTGCAGCACACGATCTGCTTGAGGCTGACGAGGAGACCCTCGTGGAGGAATCTTCTCTTGATGACGATCAAGAGCAAGACTGCGGGGCATCTTGCTCTTTGTCAGCCCATGAGTCTGAGTATGTGAACGACGATGAATGCCTTCAAAAAGATTGCCTTTAAAAGTAAGGGACCGAGGACCACAATGAAGAATAACACTAACACTATCCTTCTTCCCAAGGGAGCGAAGATTCCACCCAAACCGGAAGATCCTGCCACAAAACCATGGGTAGATCTCCGGATTAGTGAAAGTGAGTGGAAACACAGGGTGAAGAAAGGGGTTTGCCAGCATTGCACCAACCGGGACATTTAGTCCAACAATGTTTTAGATTGCAGCAGGGAAACCAGCAACGGGGGTAGAGACATCATCAGCACACTCTACAGATGGAGAGGTTGAACAAGTAAGTACAGATCCTTCTCTGGATTCTGATCCGCCTCAACAAACCTCTCCTGAAACCCCATCTGATGTTGATTCCAAGGCTGAGAAGATACACATCCTATACAAGGAGCCTTGGGTAGAGTCGGAAGAAATTGACTTCCATGCTCTGTTGATGCGCTGGGCTCATATGAAGCAAGAACGCGCGCAAGGGAGAACGAAGTTGATCTTCTTCAAACTCTACATTAATGGTCGTTACATCCGTGTGTTGGCTGATTGTGGTGCAACCACCAACTACTTCTCACCGCACAGCATTCGTAAGGCACGCTTGGGGATGAAGAAAGTGACCTTGCAGAATCCTTGCCGGACCCAAGTGGGCAACCAAGAGGTGGTCACATCTACGCATGCAGTCAAAGGTGTGCGCACTACCTTTGCCGCTGACCGCACGATCACGCATGAGTTGAACTTCTATGTCCTTGATCAGTGCCCCTTCGACGCGGTTATTGGCTTGGGCTGGTTGCAGGCCCAATGCGAAAAAACCACGTGGAAGGACTCACAATTCATAGTCAAAGATGCCATGGGAATCGAGAGTCGAGTCCTCTTGGATGTGCCGCGCAAGTCCCAAGTAACCTTTCTCAATGCAATGCAATGCAATTCTGCAAAAAGTGGCGCAGGCGCAAAGCTGATGAGCAAATGTATATAGCCTTGTTAGGCCTGCTCATGTGCCTTCTATTTCTGCTGTACATAATGATTCTACTTTGCATGTTGTTTCTACCTCGGATGCAACTATGTCTACCTCTACTAAATCCATCTCTAGTCCAAATAACTCTATTTCTAATCCTGTTGTGTTGGCTGCACCTATGACATCCGATATGCTTGCTCCTGAGAGTGATGATCCCCCTCCGGAAGTTCCGCAGGAAATTTGCAACCTTCTCAACCGATTTCCTGAAGTCTTGGTCGAACCGTATGGAGTTCCCGTGCGTCCGGTCCGACACAAGATCGAGTTGATTGAAGGTAGCACTCCTCCAAAAGGTTGTGTCTACCAAATGGGCTCAGGCGAATTGGAGGAGTTGCGAAGGCAGATTGATGATATGATTGGGAAGGGATGGATCAAACCAAGTGAGTCTGAGTTTGGTGCACCGGTTCTGTTTGTCCCTAAGAAAGGAGGCAAATTGCGGACGTGTATTGATTACCGCGGATTGAATCGGATCACAAGAAAGAATGCATATCCTTTGTCACGTATCGATGATTTGCTTGATGTTGCAGGTGGGTGCAAAGTCTTCAGCAAGATCGATCTCAAGTCTAGCTACCACCAGATTGAAGTCGACCCTGCAGACCAGCACAAAACCGCATTCAAAACTCGCGATGGGTTATACGAGTTTACCGTCATGCCCTTCGGCCTCACGAATGTGCCAGCCACCTTTCAAAGTCTCATGGACAAAGTGTTCCGCCATCAGATTAACCGGTTTGTTGTTGTTTACCTGGATGACATACTCATATTCAGCAAATCGATGGAGGAACACATGAGACATCTTGAGGAAGTGTTGCAGGTCCTCAAGGAAGGGCAACTCCATCTCAACTTGGAGAAATCTGAGTTTGGGGGGGATAGCGTCATCTACCTTGGGCACCGGTTGTCTGCTGTAGGTTTAGAGCCTGAGGCAACCAAGGTTGAGGTCATCCGCAATAGGCCTCAACCGGCAAATGTCCGTGAATTGTGTTCTTTTCTTGGTCTTGCATCATACTACCATAAGTTTGTGCCTAAATTTTCTAACATCGCCCGTTCGTTGTCTAGATTGACCAACAAGAATGTGTCCTATACATGGGATGGGGAATGCACGACAACCTTCCAAGCACTAAAGGAGGCTTTGGTGAGTCATCCGGTGCTCCGCATTGCAGATCCCAAACTCACATTCGTAGTAACTACGGATGCCAGTTTGTATGGGATTGGTTCAGTGCTGCAACAAGATGAATGCGACGGCCTACGTCCGCTAGAATTTTACAGCAAACGTATGCCCCGTCACAAGGCAGCTGCCTCCACTTACATGCGAGAACTCTATGCCTTGAGAGAGGCACTAGACCACTGGACGCACTACCTCTTGGGTTGCCATTTCAAAGTGTTCTCAGACCACGAGACCTTGAAATGGGTTCAGACACAGAACAATCGCTCAACTACACTGACCCGCTGGCTGCATGAGATTGTTGTGTATGATTTTGAGATTAAGCACAAGAAAGGTTGTTATAATCGAGTTGTGGATGCTTTGTCGCACCACTCTGAGTACATGACTTGCCTTGTGGGTTCCTACGATCTCCGTAAAAATTTGAAGAAGGAACTCGTTTACCATACTGCCAAGGATCCGGAACTCGGTCCCATCCTTGAGCAGATTCGGGCTGACCCTAGCAGCCAGCCTGATTTCCATGAATGTAACGGCCTTCTCTTCCGACGTTACAGGAAGCACGACCGATTGTGTGTGCCCAACCATGAGCCGATCATGACTCACTTCTTGGATTTGGCTCATGGTCGGAGTGGACATTTCGGTGTTGAGAAGACCTACGGAAATCTTTTGGAAAAGTTTGTGTGGCCTGGAATGAAAAGAATGGCACAAAGGTTTGTGGTTGAGTGTGAAGTTTGTCAACGCATCAAACCGTCTCGACAGAAGCCCTATGGGTTGCTGCACCCTCTTCCTATCCCTGACGGCCCGGGTGAGTCTGTTTCCATTGACTTCACGGACATGCGGAAGAAGAGCAGAAACGGTTATTCACAAGTAATGGTGATCGTTGATCAATTCTCGAAATTTCTGAATTTAATCCCCTTGCCACCTCACGCCCCAACTGACCTTGTGATCAATGAGTTTAACAAAAGATATATTCTGCATTATGGCCCCCCGAAGACTCTTGTGAGTGATCGGGATACCAGGTTCATAAGAGCAGATTGGAAAGATTTCACCTCCCAGACCTACGACATAAAACTCAAGATGACGTCTGGACGACATCCCGAAGCCAATGGACTGGCCGAGGAGATCAACCAGACCGTGATCCTACTTCTCCGGGCTCTAATTGTACCTCATCAGAACTCTTGGGATGAGGAGTTGCCGATTGTGCAGGGGTTGTACAACAACTCCATCCACTCTTCCACCGGGATGACGCCTAACCGGCTGCGTCTTGGATGGAAAATCCGCAATCCTCTATCTTATCTGTTCCCTGAATAGCCACCTGGCCTAACACCTGGCCAGCCAGGCTACAGCGCTAAGTTCGGTCGCCTGCTCAAAGTTGTTGTCGCAGCTATGGAAAGGTGACGCAGTGCCATGATTAAACATGCTAACAAAAAGCGCCAGCCTGCACCGTTCACAGTGGAAAGTTATGTCTGGGTCAAAATGTCTGAGTTTTCTGAAGAAGGTGTATCACGAAAGCTTCTTCCTCAGTACTACAGTCCGTGGAAGGTGTTGAACCAGGTAGGAAATGATGCCTTTGGCCCTTCATATACGATCGATGTGCCTGCTCATTTGCGCACATATCAAGTCTTTCACACATCGAAGTTGTTTCCGTATGAATCACCTGAAACGTTCGAATATAGAGAATCGATGATTCCCCGCGCAATCAATGGCGGTCACGAGATTGATAGGATTGTCAAGCACAGTGGGAAGGGAAGAAACAGATAGTACAAAGTCCATTTTTTGTACCACCCATTGGATGATTTCTACTGGATTGCTAAGAAGGACTTACTGCAGAGTACACCGCGCGTCGTTAACGCCTATGAACCATTGATAAGTTTTGAACAGCAACCAAAATTAACTGCTACCCTGACTCCTACGGAACACACCCCATCTCTCTTTGCTATCTACGCCTACGATGCATTGTGCACGGACTCTGATTGAGTTACTCGCTCGAAGGGACCTCGCTCTTGAGGGGGGGGTAGTGTAATGACCCGTCAAAACACAGACTGAGAACACTGCTGATTTCTGAAGTTCTGCCGATGGAATGGATGCCTTGCTGAGATTCCCGCATTCTGTTGTGTTTCCTAAGTCTGTCTGTGTGTGCGTGCTTGTATTCTGCGTGCCTGTCTGAGTGCTTGTCGGTATGAGTGTGTGTGTGACCCGCACGGGTACTTGCTTGTTTGGCACGCCCGTAGGGCCGGAACTTTGTGGTCGTGGCATTCAGGGTTGTAGCAGGGAAAGACACTCAAGTGGCGAAGCTAGCGGCCCCGCGGCCCTTGGGGTAGCGGAAAAACACTCAAGTAGGCCGGTAGGCCGATACTGCACCCCACTGCAGTTGGCGTGAGGGGGTACTGGAGGCCGAGCAGAAACAGACAAAGTTGGCATTTTTAGAGTCCAGTAACGGTAGGGTAGGTCTAGGCCGGTACCAGTCCAACCAGTCTGAGTCTAGAGCCTGTACGGGCAATATTAGGGTCTGCAATGATGTTTCCCTCCGAAATGGAAGAAGTACCGGTTGCTTGGAGAGGCCGAGCGGCCTGGAAGTCACCGCCCAGGAGGCAAGTAGGCCGCTATATCAAGACGCCGGGTGGAGAGCCCAACCTCATTCTTCAGTGTGCAAGTTTGGCGACACGCTGCTGGAGCGCGGCTGGAGTAGCGCTCGGCACTGCAGCGCTGCTGGGAGGAAGAAGCCGGGAGCTTCCACCTTGGCTATGGTGGAGCTCTACCGGTAGGAGGAGGAGGGAGAAAGGGACCAAGGAGGAGAGTGGCGAGGCACTTACCTGGCTATGGTAGACACCATCTTCATCTCCTTGCTAGGCGCTGCATCATGAAGGCCCCAGTGGGGATAGTGCCGCATCAAGGAAGCTCGGGACAGAGTCAGGCATGGTGGCTGAGTGGGCAGCGGCATAGCTGCATGGTGATGACCTTGAAGTGGGGCAGCGGCATAGCTGCTTTGGGTTGTCCTTTGGACAGGAGGCTGAAGCCTCAGTAGTCCACCATAGCCTCGGCCTGTATGTAGAGGAAGAGGAAGGGTTACCATGGCTATGGTGGACCTCATGTTGTGCTTGCAGTAGAAGTGGGATTCGGACATTGATTCTGGTTCAGTCGTTCAACATTATTATTGTTATTTCTTGTTTGAATAAGAGAGAGGGATTGGTTGGCGAAGAAGAAGAGCCTTGACATTGGTTTATGCTCGAGTACATCATCTTCTTCTTTCTCACTTCTTCTTCTTTCCCCCTCTTTCCTCTCAAGTTCCTTCATTTCTTTTCGCAATTGGATGGCATTGTACTTTCAGATGAATGTATACTTCGAAATTGGCCAGGATCGTAACATAGCTAAATTTTTTTCCCTTAATTTATATTCAAAAAATATAAGAAAATTCCCTAAAACGGGAAGGGAAAGGGCAACAGCGGGGATCCAGTTTCGGGCGAACCTATTGGTCCATTCCCGAAGGCCTGGAGCAAGTGACGGGAATTTTCCATAATAAAAGCTATTTTTTTATAATTATTCAACAAAAATTAGAAATAAATTAAAAGCAAGGGGTAGAAGGAAGTCTGTGTGTACCTCGCGACTCGCTAGGGTTTTCATAGTGCTTTCTTCTCGTTTATAAACAATTTTTAATAATTTAAACGATTAAAAATCCCTTAAAATTGCGAAGAAGGCTTAAAAATTGAAAAAGTAAGTACGCGTGGTTCTTATTTTTGGGTTTTGACTAGGGGGCAGGGCCCGTTGCTCGGATACCTGCTCGAGGGTGCAGTAAACAGAACTCCCTCGAGTTGAACCCACGCCCTATATTCGAGGGAACTCGAGTATAAGGCCTATAAGCCAATCCGAAACCAGGATTTCGACACCCATTCTTTTCTAGATCAGTCTAGACTTTGTTTAGCACTGACCAGCTGCGGCTTCGGGCCCACTCGGAACTGCAAGGGCTCGATTGACCCGAGTCAGGAGAGCGATCACCCAGTTACGCCGCCTTCACGTCTCTTCCCTAGTCCTTTCTACACTTACGACAATCAGCAGCTGGAGGTGTTCCTCCATCCCGCCCGCCCAAAACAAGTATAAGTGCTTTAGTGAGACAAATCAATAGGTCCGGGCTGCTAGCTCTTTTACGGAAGTCAGCGGTTAGAGGTGTTCCCCAATCCCACCCGCCCAAAACGAGTATCAGTGCTTTAGTCCGACAAATTAATAGGTCCGGGCTGCTAGCCCTTTTTGACGATTCTCACATTAGGACAGGGCTTTATTCCTTCATGATGAACGGAAGGGCATCTTGGACTGAGCCGAAAGATCCAGTAGGTTGGAGACATGAGGGGGTAGTTCATCATAGGTCCGGGCTGGAGGATTGATTCTAGCTAAGTTTATTGGTCTTTAGGAGTGAAACGCGTACTTATAGCTCTAAGGATAGTTAGACGGTCCTACCCGGGGTTATTCATTAGGTCTGTGCTCCAAAGGAGCCACTTACACCAGGTACGGAGCCCGACACCATGGTATTTCATGTAGATAAGGAAGAGTATCACCCGTCGCCAGGCCGAACTCTTCGCAAGATCAAGGAGCGAATCCGACAGGACGCGCCTCTTAGATGCGGGCCACCTGACAACGGGGAGCCCGAAGTGATGGGCGGGCCCGTCGTTACTGAGCCTGAGAGACCGCCGTCGAAGATACGGATGGAAAACATAACGGAGTCTCCCAGTTTTCGGGGAGAGATTGACGATCGGCGCTCACCTACCTACGAGCGGAGAGACGCTAGAGAGGACCAACGCAGAGATGACTGGAGAGATCAGTGCGTCAGGGATCAGGCTTGGAGAGATAGAGATAGGCCTCATGAGAGGAGTTGGCCGCCTCAACGGATCTACGATCCACAGACGGGCGAGTCGTATACGCTCCCTTACGAAAGGAGAGATCAATTCATCATCTCTCACCAACCGGCAGAGTTAGATACCAGGCCACCCGTTTTCAAGGGATACGGTATCACTCAGTATCTCGAGAAGTGGGAGCTACACACGTTCCGTAGTCAATGGTCCGAGGACGAAATTATAGATAACTTCTTATTTAACGCGGACCCGAGCTTGAGTCAAGAGATTAAAGAAGCCCGACCCAAAGATAGACGATGGGCAACCTATAAGGCCAGTCTCTATGAACTCTACAAACTAAAAGACGTTAAGTATTCAATCCGAGACTTGGAGCAGTTGACTCAGGGTGAGGACGAGAGTGTCCGGGCTTTCGGGAAGCGATTCCATTAGGTATCTGATGCATTGATAGCGAAGGGGAAGCTGTCGAAAGTCGACCGATGCACGATTTTCATCTGTCGACTGCCCAGAGGGAAACAGAAGGGGATGCTTAGGGAACTCCCTCATGATAAGATAGATTTTAAGACGGTTCTCGAGTTGGCTATGAAAGCTGGAGCAGATGACTATAAGGATTTAGTTTGGAAAGGGATGCGACAACGGGACTTCTCTCTCTACCAAGAGTACGATACAGAGAGGTGTTCTGACTTCAATGATCAACCTGGGGTGGATCAACAATATTTGTTGAATGGAGTCCGACTGCACCGACCTATACAGACTGTGGTAGATGAGATAAGGGAGATGAGGGAAATGATCAAGGTTTTGACGCGACAAGTCGCCACGATAGAGGCGAAGACGGAGACTGTCGGTTATCAGGTGAGAAACGGTTCGTCGAACTTGTTGAGGTGCGATCGAGTTAGGACTGGTTCGGCGTACTCGCTGAGGTGGGATAATCGAGGTCCAGGATCGTGGAGAGACGCGGAGGATAGAAACCCTCGGACATTAGCCGATTATCAAGCGAGGGAGCAGCAACATCTTATACGTCGCGACGATTCCCCTGGGTACCAGGACGAGGATCGGGATCGACAGGTTGCCTATCATAGAGACTATACGAGGGATAGGGAAAAAAGTATCGACGACACGGTCGGGTGGAGACCTACCCTTACAGACCGAGACATGATCCAGGTCGCGAAGACCTCCTGGATGCAGAGGAGTATCCTAAGAATCTAGATAGATATTACCATGCGACGACAAGAGACCGACGCGACAATTCCCGTGAGCGGCACGAGAGGAGAGATGTTGATCGGGACCATCGTGATGATGCCAGAGGGGAGCCTAACCCGCGTCCTCAGGACGCACGGGTATCAGGTGGACACGGAGGATATAGACGTGTAGGGGATGAACCTACTTCTCCTCCTAGCACATGCGTTTATTGTTGTTCGGATGACCATATCGGAAGAGATTGCCTCGATCTTCAGAAGGCAATAGACTATGGCGTAGTGGAACTTGAGGACCGACACTACGTAAAGAGAACTGACAATCTGAGAGACGCTTCCGTATTTCCTTCGAAAGAGGACGACTTGGAGGTCACACGAGTGTCGTTAGACGAGGTAAAGGCGACCGTAAAGAGTCGGAGTGTCGGGATTCTCTTACCATCAGGAGGCAAGACGCCTATAGTGTCCAACCACGTCGCCTCTACCAAATCATCGTGGGCTCTTTCCTCAAAGAAGAGGGTTGACCCAGTGAATCGAGAGGGAGAGGAAGAAGAACGAAGAGTATTACGACCACGAAGACGAGACCTTGAGGGAGTTGCTGGTACAGCAACAACGCCCTTGAGGCTAGTGCTTAGTCAATGTATGCGATGTTCCATACGAGAAGCGCCCAAGCGAACGCGAGATGAACCTACGATTCTTATCGATCCCGAATGAGGAAAACCGGTACCTTTGACCGATGAGATCTTCCCTGATTCTAGACCATTAGCGGACAAGCCCCTTACTGACGTCGTTCCAGTCGCACATCAGTCACGGCCTCGAGCGCTAGAGCGGACTACACCTCGCCCGTTTTCTTTGATGCCTGAGAAAACGTGCCTCATGAGGTCTTTTACGTTCCTGGGAGTGGTATCATGGGGACTCTGCTTAACGATCAGGTGGTTCTTCACAGAGTAGTGGATAACGTCGGAGACTATCGAGCCCTGTAATCCTGGAGAACGTCCTTCTCCGGCCAACGATCGCAGTTTTGGGAGAAGAGAAGCGCCGACATAAGAGTCGCACGTGTGTACGATTCGTGTGACTGAGACGGCGCGGGCTCGAAGGGGGCGTCGAGAAGAGGTCCGGGCTTGTTTGTCGGGCGGCCGAAGGTCAGTCGACCACCCGAATTTCTACGAATTGACCCTTGGATTGATTGTTTTWMKWAAAACAATCAATCCAAGGGTCAATTCGTAGAAATTCGGGTGGTCGACTGACCTTCGGCCGCCCGACAAACAAGCCCGGACCTCTTCTCGACGCCCCCTTCGAGCCCGCGCCGTCTCAGTCACACGAATCGTACAAAGGTTGACCGGGACTGTCATCAGATCCGTCGGGGAAAATTAGGGGTCGAAAAGAGACCCCTAAAATTCCCCGCGTTGAGTATTGACACTGACCTTTGAAATCAACGAAAGGAACAGGGCACGGTTGTCGCGCCTAGAGCCTATTGTTTTCGTCCGTTCCAAGGCTAATCCCGAAGTGACTAGCCGCGGGACGGGAATGCGGAAATAGGCCTTGGCGCGACGCTTTTCCTTCATACGATTGGTGTCGAAATGGCGCCTCAAATTTTATTAATTTTAATATCAAAATTAAAATTGGGAAAAGAAAATTAAAAGGAATAGGAGGGGCGAGAATAACGGAATAATTACTATTTACTTAAATTTTACCGAAATTCAATCTTTGAGGGAATTACTCATTATTTTTATTATTTCCGATAAATTCGATAATGGAATTAAAAATGAGAAAAATAAGAAAAGATAGTAAAAGAAAAGAAAACCACTAACTATTTATTATTTGATTAAATTTTATTAAAAATTACTCGCGGTGGATTTTTGCCGGAATTATTTATTTACCCCAAGTTTAGCGATTCTTCCCATTCCCTGACGATTGTAAACCCTCGGTTGATTTACTTGATTTATCTGAGTCCTATCCTCGCCTCAACCTGGGTGTTTTGAGTGAGTGGGACCGTACAATCGTCGTGGTGTTGCGGTTGGTCCTACTTGGGGGCGGTGCCGCCCGACTTTATTATTTTGTTGTGGACACTGGATTGAATTGGGGACGGCACTCTGGTTCGGGGCAGGCTCGGTACTAGCACGGCGCACCTGCGTGGTACAGTATTCAACATCAAGTTGGTTCGGCACTCGTGTGGTGACACAGGGTTGACATGCAGATACACCATTCTTGGCTCTGCTGTGGTCACTGGTCCAGTATCGATGAGGCTCACGACGGTCTGGCTAATATTTCGGAACGGTATCGGGGTCGGGATGGACTTACCTTGGTATGATTTGACTCGACGGCAAGCTAGGATGTTGGTTTGGTGTTGGTACAGCCACGGAAATTGTGCAGGTTTGGTACAGCTTGAGCCTGATTTGGGACTGCGGCGGCCTTGGTTCAGTCCCTGCTACGTCCCCTGTTGGTGCCGCTGAACTTGCCTGGGTTCCACTGTACTGATACCATCGGAATCCCGTACCGGTGTACCTGGGTGCAGGTACTTTCGGTCCGTTGAGGCCCACGGTCAGGGTTGCAGTCCGCATATAGGAGAGGCTAGTGAACGAAGGGAGGACATTGAGCAGATTCGGGGACCAGGGGGAACGGTGCGCATGGGCAAGCGACCGCAGCGCACGGACAGGGTACGACGGCGAGCGCAGCGAACGTACCTGTTCGCTAGGCGCTGTAGTTCAGTACTGGGCGCGGTCAACGGTAGCTATGGCGGCCGCTTGTATGAGTGGATGGGCGTTGTGTGTAAGAGGAAGCGTGCTGGTTGAGAGAGAGGGTGCGCTGGGACAGAGGGAACGCCACGGGCGAACTGCGACCACGAAGAGCGCTCCTGGTGAAACTGATGAACCCCCTGCTCAATCATGGGGTGCTGATGGAGGCACAGCAGTTATGGGGAAGCGGATGTCGCTAGCATGAAAAAGGTGACGACCACCCCTGTATGGGAACTCGCTGCCGCCCTCGGTATCATCCTGGTTTCAAATGCCACTGAACGCTTGATTCAGGTATGGAGACTGTTGGACTAACGAGCCAGGGAGTCTGCCCTGTAGCAGCGAAATGAAGAGTGAGAGGGGAAGAGAGAGAGATCGGGAGAGTAAGGGAAAGAAAGAGAGAGGGACTGATCGAGTGCGTGCGAGAGTGACAGCGAGAGGGGAGACATCAAGAGGGCGAAAGGCAGAGAGAGAAATAATTTTAATTTAATTACTTATTTCTATTTATTTTCGAAATGCGTGAAGCTGTTGCTGATTGCGGACAGGTACATTCGAACTGGGGCTAGCAGCCTGGCTTGGAGGGTCGACGCATGCGCGTGCGCGAGAGAGGGCGAGAGAAAGAGGTAGAGAAAGAGCGAGGGAGAGTGACCCCGTGCATGTGTGTGTGTGTGTGTGTGTGTATGTGTGTGTGTGTATGCGTGAGTGAATGAGACAGATTGAGGGAAGAGAGGAGGAAGAAGAGGGAGAAGGAGAGAGCGGAGGTTGCCAAGACTGTGGAAGGTCACGATCCCGACGACGAGGGGTTGAACGAGCCGGAGTACGAGTCTGTGTACAAGCAAACTGTGACCGCATACGATGCATATTTCGGACTCGGCGAAAAGAACCCGTCTTCGCTTTGCTGCGAAGACTTGGTGCTCAAGGTGAAGCTTCCCGGGACCTCCAGTTTATCGGAGGTGAAGCTGGATGTCGAACCCACCAATGTAAAGCTGAAATCACCCATTTACAGACTGGCAATCTATTTATCCTACAAAGTCGCAAGCGATAAAGGATCAGCAAAGCGGAACGCACCCACTTCCACGCTATACATCACCAGGCCATGCAGAAGACCCGAGCCCGGGGAAGAAGGTGACGACGATGAAAGCTGGACGAGGTGGTTGTGAGAACGATGATGGACTGCAGTGATGATGATGATGATGATGATGATGATGATGATGATGACGACAGTTATGTGATCATGTGGCAGTCGCAAACGGGGGTAGCATTATTGATGATGATAATGATGGTATGGTAGTAGCTGTGATGATGATGAAGATGATATGGTGGGTCATGGCAGTTGTGTAATGACGTGGCATTCGCTCATGGTGGTAGTATCGATGATGATGGCGATGGTGGCAGTTATGTGATGACGTGGCTCTTGCTGATGGGTCTATCTCTGATGGCGACAATTGTATTGTGGTAGTTCTAATGGTGATGATGATTATCTGGTGGGAGGGCAGTTATCTGATGATGTGGTAGCTTGATGATCATGATGATGAAGAGAGGGAGAGAGAGAGAGGGAACGCTTTGATCAAAGATACTTCTGCGAGACCAGGAAGAGGTGCAGTGTTGTCTTCTCACACTGAAACGCACGCCAGCGCCAGAGGTTTGGGTGCACAAACTAGGGGGAGATCTCAGAGGAGCTCTTGTGCTTTAGGAGAGTGTGTCAGGAAGATAATCTAGGCCAATCAAGGGGAAGATTACATTGGCAGTCCCAATCAAGACTATTCAGACAGCCTGAATCAGGCCATCTGGTCTTAAGCTATCCATCGTTGTCAACACGGGTACCACGTACAAGAGTAAGCCCTGACGAAATGGAATGAATCATGACACGACTACAGCCCGATTCATGCTTCAACCTGTGGCCGGCCGAAAGAAAATAAAGACAGACAAAGACTGGGACAAAGTACAACTACTTCCCGACAGATGCGCTGTCATTGAACAGGCAGAGGGTGGTATGTACGCTCCAAGACCCTGTGGGCCAAAGAGCATTTGTGACGCATCCACAAGAGCAGAGAAACCTGTGAAAGTCTCTGGACTGTGCATCTGCCCGACTTGAGTACAGTGATTAATTAATCAAATACAAAGTATCTTTTCTTTATTTTTGTTCCTTACTCGTGTCCTTTAAGTAGTGGACGAGGATGTGTGCCTGATGAATTTGTTGGTGTGAAAATAGTTGCTAGATGTGAACGAACAGATATGTTGAAACCCCAAATATGCCACTATGTTTACTTCAAATTTCGAAAACGCCCTCGGCATTTCTCTCGCTCACGATAACCTTGTCCTACAAGCTGTTCGTTGTTGGTTGATTAATGAATCTGGACTGGCCAGAGCGCGAGGTTCATTCCGTGTCTGTGGGCTCAAAAAGGGAGAGGGGAAGGAGAGACGTGCCTGGTCACACCAACGAGTGGGCTGGAAGGTAAGAGGGAAGAAGGAGTGTTCCCCTTCCACAGTACGCTAATGTTCTTGACGACAAGGTGATGGTTTGGTTTATTTATGAGAGGTAAGAAAGTTGTTTCTTGTCCCTCTTGTCCACGGTGCATCCCGTGAATGAAGTGGGCAGGTGAGCAAGACCAGCAGAGTCGCGTTTGTAGCTCCCATGGAAGTACCTATGCGGGTGAGGCTCAACGATTCTAACCGCCACAGGTGAGACTCAACAATTCTAAGCTCGTGTTTGGATTACAGACTCAATGCAACTACTACAGTCTTGAGTGATTTCGGTACCCAGCACAACTTCTGTCAATTCAGAAAATTACTTGCAACTAGACGAAATCCTCATCAGCTGAAATTATAGCAGCGGTACTGATCAACGGAACCAGCGCCTAACCAGTCATGCTCTAATCGAGAGGCAGATCCTAGTGGGAACCGGTGTTACTCAGATGGTCGTAGCCCGAAAAGGGCGCTGTTGTTGCAAGCTCGACCAACCGGAACCAGATCCAGCTATTTGGATTGCATCCCAGTACGGTCGCAAACTGAGCATACTGTGGTTAGCAATCTAACTCTGTCCACCGTGCTTGACAGTTCGGAATAACGGCACACAGTATTCAGCGAGTTTCTTTGGGAGGCTGGACGTCATACCTTCGGTGTGTCTGCAATGATCCAAACTTACTGAAACTGTGGTCTCAACAAAAACCAAGCTCCAGCCGTTGAGTGGGAGGGAGACGGGCAATACACTTCCCCCCTCGCCTCCGTTGAAGTGTTATTCCTGTTAGCTACTAGCACATACCCCGGCACCCTACAGATCGCTGAGGACCTCGGAAGCGGGCGTGGCGAGTGACAGGCGTCATTGCCCTTGGCTTCAGCGATAAGTAGGCGACCCCTCCCCCGATTTCCTCACACCGGCACCGGGTTACTCCGGCCTGGACCAAGGCCGGTATATCTTTCCGGCCTAGGCCCAGGACGGGTTGGTCACTCTTCAGTTGTTGGTTCTTCATTGAGTCGGACTGGACCCTCACTCAGCTGCTGCTTCTCGTGTGTGCCCATCTCTCTCTCTCTCTCTCTCTCTCTCTATCTATCTATCTATCTATCTATCTATCTATCTATCTATCTATCTATCTATCTCTATCTCTATCTATCTATCTATCTATCTATCTATCTATCTATCTCTATCTCTCTCTCTCTCTCTCTCTCCATCTCCTCACATGCCCTCCGCACGTGCGTCACATTGGTATCGAAGCGGAGTCTCGAACCTCGGCTCCCCCCCTCCCTGCCTCTCCCACTATCGACCCTCCCAGATAGCTATCTCGAAGCTTGTGTCTGCAGCTGCACCTGGTCGGTTGACACGACCAGATACGTTTGTCGTCCAAGCTGGCGCCTTTCTCCTCGGTGATCTCGACCGCGCCACTTCAGTTGCTGTCGCTCTCCCACACCCTGCCAACACGGACGCTTGCGGTGATCTCGGCAATCTACCGCTGATAGTGCTGTGAGAAGTTCATCGAACCTTACCATTTCGAGGAAGGAGAAGCCGCAACAATTTTTCTGTAATTGAACTTGTGGAAGGATCACTGATCCCCCCCCCCTTGACTTCTTCACACCCACCCTC
>BFEA01000183.1:2026169-2038661 GCA_003427395.1 Chara braunii
CCCCCCGGCCCCAGCCCCGCCCTACCCCGATCCCCCTTGCGCGCACGTGCTGCCTCCCCCGCTTTGATGTCCCCCCACTTCGCCCCCCTGTTCCCTTTGCTTCCTGCCTGCATACACGCCCGGACCTTGGCGGGAGCGGCGAACGTGCTAGAAGATTACGCAGGTGTCCTGAGATGAGCTCAACGAGAACACAAATCTCGTGTGGAGCAAAAGGGCAAAAGCTCATTTGATTTTGAATTCCAGTACGAATACAAACTGTGAGAGGCTCGCCTATCGATCCTCTAGCGTTTTTGGACTTCAAGCTAGAGGTGGCTTGTGGCAATCAAGCCTTCACAGAGACGTTGCTTGTTGCTCCCCCGACATTCACGGTGCTGCCATCTTCAGGGGCCATCATCATCATCATCATCATTATCATTATCATCATCGCCGTCATTGTCGACATCACCATTGCCACGACTTCTCACCTTCATTGTGCATATTCCATCCAGCGACCCCCGGTGGAACGATCGAGAAGACCCTTTAGGGGTATGATCAAGACCTTCCTCGACTAGGAGGAAGGACATCTATTGCTCCCGATCGACTGGGAGCGCGGTATCGTCAATCTCACCCCCTCTTACTAATTCCCTCCCTTCCTCGCGTTGATCTCTCCTAAAGTTCTCACCTTTTTCCTCTTCTTCCATCTCCTCTCCATCCCCCCTGTCCTCCTCTCCCATCCTACCCTATTGGTCGCATCACCTAAAATTCCTAACGTGCGTGATGCATATATCTTCGTTTTGTGCTTGTTTGACAATGTCGTCCATCCCACTGTGCGGAACGTTGACCTAATTCGATAGGATTAATCTTCATCCTCTCATCTTCCAATGCCGCAAACGAAATTAATTCCGGCGTTTTCGTTCAAAAGTTACGTGAAATTCTTTATTATATCAAATTCTTTCATAAATTCGATTAAAATTTGATTTTAATTCAGAAATTCGTGAAATAAATTTTGGAATTTATAAAATTTAATCCTTCTGATGTCCACTCTACTTCTACTTTCTCTCCCTCGTAGAATTCCAAAATTCTGCAATTCTTTTTGAAATTCTTTTGGAATTCTTAGGGAATTCTTTTGGAATTTTTTTTTAGTTCGTTTCAATTTTACAACATGCCGATACAATTTATAAATTTCATCTAAATAATCTTGAAATTCCCCCCCAATTCAATTTACTTGACTTTCATTAAATTCTTTCTGCCATTTCATCGTAAATTCTTAATTTAGGAATTAGTTTCGTATTTTTATTCCAAAATGCCTTTGAAATTATTTTAACCCCGGAAATACTTTAGGGAATTTTTCATTTCAATCCAAAGTTTTCCTCCCAACTCACTCTCCTATCATCTCCTTGAACTTTCGAATTTTTTTATGATTATTTTTTTTTAAATCCATTGAATTTTGCTTAAACTTTCTTAAAATTCCGAATTTACGTCCAAATAATTTTGGAATTTTATTTTGACTTCACGATTGTCTTATGCATGCCTTCCTCTACACCCCACGCCGGTC
This sequence comes from Chara braunii, assembly GCA_003427395.1. Lineage (NCBI taxonomy): Eukaryota > Viridiplantae > Streptophyta > Charophyceae > Charales > Characeae > Chara > Chara braunii. Next base: position 2,027,704 of record BFEA01000183.1, read on the forward strand.
TTTGAAAATTTCCCCTCATCCTCTCGCCTGAATTTGAAAATCCCCCCCCCCCTTCTCCCCTCAATCCGATTTTGAATTTTCTTGATTTAATTCCGGAAGTTCGTTAGATCTCATTTCTACATGCCTTCCGTTCTTGGCCCCTTTTCTGCGTGCAAATCTGGCTCCCCGTGACAACCAGCGCCGCGTACTCCAAACCGCGCCCGAGACGCTCGTGCCGCACATCGACTCGCTCGCTTCGACACGTCGATCGCTACCATTGAGCGCCCCTCTCGCCCCAGTTCCCCTCTTCATTGTCTTCATCCCCTGACTCTATGCAGAGTACTGAGCTAGCGAGTCCCTCCCGCTCCATCAGCGAAGGCCTTGCGTTTCTAGCTCGTGACACCATGTCTAACCCGGCAAAGATCCCCACCCATGCGCCCGCCAGTTCGGGCCCCGCCACCCAGTCAGACCCGGTACTGGCCCTTCTCCAGCACATGCGGGCCACATTCGAGGCCAAATTCACGGCCATCCAAACCAATTTCGATACTTTGTCGGACCGGATGTCACAGATGGAGTCGTGTGCCACCACACACCCTTCCTCTCTTCCCCCCCCTCCTCTCCCCACACACATCCTCCTAGTGGATCACACCTCCCCTCTCCCCAACTTGGTATCCCGCAGTCCTTCCCTCCACCCGCATCATCAGCGTCTCTGCCAGCTTCCTCTCCTTCTTCGGCTGGCGTCATCTACACGCTTGTCTCTTCCACGGGTGGTATGCCTTCTCCACAGACCCACCCTTCTTCTGCAGCCATCCCTTCCTCCCAAGTGTCCACCTCCACACTTTCCTCCTCAGGACCCATGGCATCGTGTCCCGCCACCTCCTCAATTTTAGTTTCCACAGCACCTACGTCACCAGCCCCCACTTCTTTACCTCCCCCCCCACCCCCTATGACACCCAGGACACAAAATGTTGAGCTCCAAAACCAACTTGCCATGGCCCACGACCACTTCCGCCGGCTCCAAGGAGGTCAACCCTTGCCTCCCCACCTCGCGGCACAGCCTGCTGCCCCTTTCATCTACCGGCAGCATCAAACACAGGCCGCTGCGATGCACTTTACTCTTCCTCCACTGGCCACCACGATGTCTCACGACCCTTTGCCTCAGCTTCCTGCCTTGTCTAGTGCTCCTACGGGTGCCCCTAGTTCCTCTGCCCTCTTGTCGCAGTGTGCCCTTCCCCTCCCTCCTAATTATCAGCCGCCGCCCTATGTACCTCGGTACCACCCTGACAGACTCCCCCAGTTGGATGGCAAGGCCTCCGAACTCCAGGGTTGGATCACCACATCCGAGGAGCAACTTTGGTACCATGGCGATCCTCCTCCTCGTCCTCCTACTAGGCGGGCTCTACACACGGCCCGCTGCAGTGCTTCCCTTGTTGCAACCGAGGATATCATTGACTTCCTGGACCTCGAGTGCATTAAGGTCCACCAGGAACGTCTCCGCCTCAGAGAGCATACCCTGTCTGCAATGTCTCAGCGCCAACACAATCCCGATCGCACCTTACTGATTATTCCAGTGCGCCTCGGGTCCTCTACTAGAGTGTATCGCGCACTATGGGACTCTGGCTCTACTGGCGACTTCATTCATCCTCACGTAGTTAAGGAGGCATCTCTCTATACATCCCCCTACCCTTCCACTATCACTGTCACGCTTGGCGACAATCAGGCCAAATCCTTCGTTGACTGTGTGGTGCCTGATCTCCCATTCTCCTTCCCTTTGCGGATGCCACATAACCTTCGCAAGGCCCCTCGGTTCCATGACCAGTGGACTTTCGACGTCATGGAAACCCTATACGACCTTGTTCTCGGCACCTCCTACTCACATCAGTTCGCCCATTCTGGCCCCGATTGGATCCACAACGACCTCGTCCTCGACGCCGAGGATGGGAAGCAATATCGCATTCCGTTGTTGGGCAAATCGGACTCTACATCCCCCTCTCCTGTCAACGTCGCCATCTTGACACCTACTCAGTTCCACCACATTCTTCGTCAGCCTGATGCCGAACTCTACATTGTCGACATCACGGATCTCCTTGTCCGCAACTCCATGCATCAGGATGTTGAGCTGGTCGAGCTCAACCCACCACCCCCCGAGCCTCCCGAGCCCCCTGATCCTTCAACCTCCTCGTCCTCCTTCACCCCTGCTAGCTCATCTCACCTTGTTCCATCTCTTACCACGGAGGCGCCATCGGTACCTATTCCCATACCGACTCCTTCCACCCCTACTTCAGATGTTGCTATTGCCGAGGAGTAACCTCCTATCGTCTTTGCAGCCTAGCGTTGCGGCCCTCCTTCGCAAGTATCGAGATGTTTTCCCTCCATCTGTCTCCTACAGCAACATCCCTCCTATGCGCGATATCGAGCACCACATCCGACTCAAACCCAACTACCGTATTCAGCATCGCGCCCCATATCACCTCGCGGTCCCTGAAGCCCAGGAACTTACACGCCAAATTGATGAGCTGCTTCGTCAGGGCTTCATTAAACCGAGTACGTCCCACACCTGTCCTCTTCGATCGCAAGAAGGATGGCACCCTCCGCCTCTGCCTCGACTACCGCGGTCTCAACGAGTATACGGTCAGAAACAATTATCCTATGCCCCACGCGGATGATCTGTTCGATCACCTCTCCGGCCACCACTTTTTCACGAAGATCGATCTTCCAAATCCACGTAGCCGAGGAGGACCAGCCTAAAACCGCTTTTCGTTCTCGTTTTGGGCACTACGAGTTTACCGCCATGCCTTTCGGTCTCCGTAATGCTCCTGCCACCTTCCAGACGGCTATGAACACGATGTTCCAAGACCTTCTTGAGGACTCGGTTCTAGTCTATATTGACGACATCCTGATCTACAGTCATACCTTAGAGGATCATCTGTTCCACCTGCGCATTGTCGTCCAGCGATTACGCGACCATGGGTTCTAAGCGAAGCTCTCCAAATGGTGCTTCGCTCAACCCAAAGTGGACTTCCTGGGGCATCAGGTCTCCGAGCACGGACTCCACATGGACGACTCGAAGATTCAGGCCATTGTCGACTGGCCCACTCCTACCTCTCTTCCTGCGCTATGTAGTTTTTTTGGGTTGACCAACTACTATGGTCATTTTCTTAAAAACTACGCGGTGTATACTGCCCAGCTTACCCCTCTGACCTATGGGCGTCTACCCTTTCATTGGACCCCGGCTCATGAAGATGCCTTCCGCTCCCTCAAGCGGCTTGTCACGCCAGCCCCCATTTTACACCTCCTTGACTACTCTCGTCCATTCATTGTCACCACAGACGCTTCAGACTTTGCTATTGGAACTGTCCTATCTCAGATTTACTCAGCCCCTTCTACTCCACCCGATTCCACGGAGTCTCGACTCCCGCGCATTCCCCGATTCCCTCCTCCACCTCCAGCGACTGCGGCTCACCTTGCACCCATTGAGCCTACTCCTTCTGGAGCCCCCCCGCCATATATTCCTAATGTCGTCGATGACGGTACAGTTGAGTCTCGCGATGGAGAGTGTCCGGTTGCTTATCTCTCTCGACAGGTACTTCCCGCGGAGCGTAACTATACTGCTGACGAGCGTGAGGTTCTCGCTCTAGTTTACGCCGTTAAGAAGTGGCGTCATCATCTGCATGGTCATACCTTCACCGTGCTCATGGACAACTATGTCCTCGCCGCCTTTCAAAAAAAGCCTAAACTCACTTCTCGTCAGGCTCGTTGGTGGCGTGATCTTTTCGAGTTTGACTTCACGATCAGGAAGATCTCCGGTGAGAGCAACCGTGTTGCAGATGCCCTATCCCGTCGCCCTGACCTCAAGTGCGATGATCTGCAGCTCTCTGCTCTTTCTGTCTCTACTCCCATTATCCATCCCGCTTTCCTAGATGAGTATCGTCGTGCTTACCCCTAGTGTTCTGAGTTTCAGTCCATCTACGCTGACTTACAGGCTGGCATGACCGTTCCTAACTTCCAGCTCGACCCCTCTGGACTCCTATACTGGCTTGGACTCAATCATCCTCGTACTCCTCGTCTATGTGTGCCTTCTACCGGCCAGCTTCGTGTCCGGGCAGTCGCTGAGAGCCATGATCAGCGTGCCGCCGGTCATTTCGGTGTCTACAAGACTCTGGACCGCCTCTACCGCCATTACTATTGGAGGCACCGCCGCACCTTCGTTGAGGAGTATGTCCGCACGTGCAAGATCTGCCAAGAGGCCAATATTACCAATCATCCCCCCTATGGTCTTCTTCAACGCTAAAGACATCGCCTCACTCTATTTCAACCGCATCGCCATTCATCACGGTCTTCCTACTAGTATTGTCTCTGACCGTGACCCCCGCTCCACTTCCCACTTCTGGCATGGACTCCACGAGATCTACGGCTCTGAGCTTCGCTTCTCCTCTTCTTACCATCCCCAGTCAGACGGACAGACCAAGGTCACCAACAGAACTCTTGGGAATATTCTCAAGAAGTTTGTTGAGAATAACTCTGATTGGAACCTCCATCTCGCCCATGGAGAGATTGCTTATAACCATGCTATTTCATTAGCCACCGACATGTCTCCTTACTACTGTGACTTGGGATACCACCCTCGTGTCCCATCTGATCTCCTTCATCCATCTCAGATCCATCCTGACACTAAATGCCCCGCCCTTGATGACTGGGTTAAGGAGATGGATGTCATTCTCAGCAACACTCGCAAGAGCATTGCCGACTCCCAGACTCGCATGGCTACTAGCGCCAACCGTTCCCGCATCGATCACCCCTTCAAAGTTGGCGACGAAGTCCTTGTCGACGCACATCGCTTCCAGCCCGAGGCCGACACGCTTCGAAAATTCAGACGTCGATATATCGGTCCATGCACTATTCTTTCACCCGCTGGACCTAATCATGACTGTCCGGTGGGCTTCAAATTGAAGCTCCCCGATTCCATGTATCGCGCTAACCTACATGATGTGTTTCATGTATCTCTATTGCGCCCCTTCAGACGGTCTCCCCCTGAGTTCCACAGTCGACCTTACCCTAGCCCCTCTCCCATCATCATTGAGGGTCATGAGGAGTTTGTCGTCTCTGATATCACGTCCCGGCGTATGACTAATGGTGACCCTCCCCGCCTCGAGTATCTTGTTCGATGGAAGGGTTATCCTGACGAGGAGTCTACTTGGGAGCCTCTCGAGCACCTGAAGCATGCCATGACTTTCGTGCGTGCTTACGATCGTGCTCATCCTTTCCCTTCATCATCCTCCCCTTCTACTTCTCGTCCTTCTACTGACCCATCAACTTCAGCGACCACTAACATACCCCCTCCTTCATCGATGGGTCCTCCAGCTCCACCGGCACCTGCCTCACGTCCCCCTTCCCCTGTGGATGTGGTTCCGCCTGTTGTTGCAGTCGATTCTTCTCGACCTCAGCGTACCCATCGACTTGCTTCTCGCTACCGTGACTGATCTATACCCCCCTATACGCTTCCTATCTTTTACCATTCTTGGACACCTATGCAGCAGCTCCTGGTTTCGACTTTTACGTTCGGCTGCTACATTCGGCTTCTACATTCGGCTTCTACATTCGGCTTCTACATTCGGCTTCTACGTTGGACTTTAGACCTCAGTGCTTCTCTTCAGTACCAGAGTCCCTGTCGCAGTGTTCCGGGCTTCTACTCGGTTTCTGCGCTACTCCTACTTCATCTTGGCTATTTTGACTCGACTTCAGTCTGGAGACTCATCAGTTGGACTACTTCACTTTTTCGGCCACGGAGTTTCCACCATTCCCATCTATCGGTCATCCTCGAGTTTACCCTTCACTCGCATGTTGACCCCTGTTTTCCCTGACCATGTGGGTGTGTTCCTCTGCCGCCCTTTTGCCTTACCCTATGCTGCGCGCCCTCCTCCGGAGTGTACGTTTTTCTTTGCTCGCAGCCCTTGGCCATATGTCTATGCCGACATAGCCCCCCCTATCCTTCCAGGCTCGCTTGTGTGCTCCCTTGTGTGAGTGCCCTTTTCCTTTCAGATGGCGGTGCCCGTTTGATGGTTTCCATTGAGCCTGGTGCCGTGCTGTTATTCTCCCTCCGAGCCTGATGATGTTTCATATGGTTGTGTGGGTACCCCCTTGGAGTTTACTCTGAGAGCTGTACTTGCCGCCCTCCCACCCATCCCTACCTTTCCCATGCGGCTGAGCTCCCTCCCTTCTATTCGGCTATTGTGTACTTATACAGGGCACGTGAGATTGTGCCACATTCTTTTTCAGTGTGGATATTGATCAAGTTACTCTTTAGCCTTTAGGGCTCAGATGTTGACTTATACTCAGCCACATTGGCTTAGGAGACATTTTCCTCTTTCTGGGCCGACACAGGTCAGACATTTTTCTGCTTTTTTTTTGTCGACTCAGACCGGACATTGTTGTATAGATTAGGCTTGAGGCTTAGTCTGCATTGCATCTCTTTCCTGCACGGAGCTTGCCTCGCATTTAGGATCGTTTCTTTGCCATTCCTCTGGGTTTCCGCTATTTCAGCGGATAGCGTGTTGATGTATCCCTTGATCCATTTACAGCTCCGAGGATCATGTAGCGGTACCCTTCCGGCCCGGCAGCGAGGCCGGACCTGTTTCAGGGCATCGGCCTGACCCCGGTCCGTTACCGGGTTACTCCGGCCTGGACCAAGGCCGGTGTATATTTCCGGCCTAGGCCCAGGTCGGGTTGGTCACTCATTTAGTTGTTGTTTCTTCATTGAGTCGCACTGGACCCTCACTCAGCTGCTGCTTCTTTCCGGCCTAGGCCCAGGCCGGGTTGGTTACTCATTCAGTTGTTGGTTCTTCATTGAGTCAGACTGGACCCTCACTCAGCTGCTGCTTCTCGTGTGTGCCCATCTCTCTCTCTCTCTCTCTCTCTCTCTCTCTCTCTCTCTCTCTCTCTCTCTCCGCACGTGCCCTCCGCACGTGCGTCACATGCACAGAGAGAGAGAGAGAGAGTGAGAGAGAGAAGTCGAGGGAATTGTGCTGCATCTAGACTGAAAGTTGCCTCATCGTCATCAGACACATCCATACTATTCGATGCTCACAGAGCGAGAGAGAGACAGAGAGAGAGAGAGAGAGAGAGAGAGAGAGAGAGAGAGAGAGAGAGAGAGAAGTTGAGGTAATGTCACGGCACATAGACTGAATGTCGCTGAATCTAGACTGAAAGTTGCCCCAAATACAACTTAATGACCGTACGTTCTATTCCGGGGAAGACGGTGACGGTGCAGTTATGCAAATGCACGCTAAGGTGCACGCCACACTGCAGCAAGCCCTGTGCACCATGAGGGAGGGAGATAATGTCTGTATGTGTCTGTCCTATAAAAGAATGGAAGAGACGAGAGGACAAAAGAAGCAGACGAAGCAGGGAGGATAGAAAGGGAAGCAAGGACAGGTAGAGAGGACGTAGGAAGAAAAACGGAGACAAACAAAAATGAATCTAGCGGTCCGTTGTCACTGAGTTCGGACTTGCTGCCCCCTGCTGCAAAGTTACCTACTGCTTCGCGACACCATGTTCGTGGATCCAAGAAAAAGGACGTCAATCCACTGATCGCCCCATGTGCAAACTACAAAAGATATGGCGGTGTATCATTCCATGTTATAGCCGAAGATTCGTGATCGTAAAGATCATGACGGGGTATCCCGTCTAGAAGATCACTGCAAAAAGTTCATAGGAAAAACAAAAAGGTGTCGTGGCAAAAAAGAAAATCGTCAATCAGATCTTCTCGCTTGACTGGTTGATCCGCTGGTCAGTCAGCATCTTTTTTTTTTCTTTTTTTTGGCTCATACAATCATCAGTGCAAAAACTTATCCTTTGGCATCCATGGCTACTCGGAGATGTTGCCAATACTTTTTCTTTTTTTTTAATTCAGCTGAACGCATGCATGACCTCGGAGACGTTGCCAATACTTTTCTTTTTTTTTTCCTTCAGCTGAATGCATGCATGACCGGCCGACCAGCTAATCAATCAATAGATGGATCGATCAATCAATCAACCGACCAATCCGGCATTATAAAAGAGGGCTTTCGGTGACCTGGATCAGAAATCAAAGGATAGATCAATCACGTAAAATTGGAAGGATACACAGAAGATCAGCACAGCCCCTGCGCAAGGTTGACACTCATGAATACAGAAATGGTCCATTCCTACCCCCCCCCTCCAAAAAAAAAAAAAAGAGCTGGCTGGCATGCTTATTCTTCCCCTCACACACACTGAGAACACAACAGAAACAGAAAAAACAAGCATAAACAACCAGTTCAGAAATTTTCTTAGGCCTTCTCCTTCAATCATGTTTGATCAATCTCACAATTGGACTTTTCATTACACGGATGGCTTCCTTTTTGTTCGCTCATCTATCTGCACTTCCTCTTTCCCGCTGACTCTCCCTCCATTCCCCCCCTTGCCTCTCCTCCGTCGTTCTCTCGCATCCAAAAGGAAATCCATTTGGCGGCACAAATTTCAATAACATATCCAATGAAAACAATTGACGAACGAATGGATGTATCTGTTCGTCTTTTACCGTATCAAGCAAAGAATATGCACAGCCGCAGGAGTTGTTGCCAGAATAATGCAATGGTTTCATGCAAAGAACAGGCACAGCCAAAGGAGTTGTTGCTAGAATAATGCAATGGTTTCATGTTGGGGATTCGAATTCAAAAAGAAAAAAGGTTAGAAATTCCAACAATGTCAAATCCCCTATCTGATGTCTCAAGCAAAGCACCAAGAAGAAAAGACGGGGGAAATTTGAAAAACAAAAAAAGAAAAATGTTGGAAATTCGAATCATGTAGAATGCCGCTTGACTCTCTGCTTTCTCCACTATCTCCTTCCCCTCCCCGTCACAGGGTCAGGTGCCTGGTCAGGCAGGGAGTAGACAGGCGCCATCGAAATCTTGAGGGGTGGAGCAGCAGGAGGACGAAGGGGGAGAGTGAGGACGCGGAATCATGAAGATGAGAGGGTCAGGATTTGGTCCGAGACAGTCGCCATCGAAATCTTGAGGGGTGGCGCAGCAGGAGGACGAAAGGCGAGAGCGAGGATGCGGGATCATGAGGATGAGATGGTCAGGATTTGGTCAGTCGGGACAGCGGCTATGGAGGAAGCAGAGGAGGGCCACCAGTGTGGGGTGAAGCATACAAGGTAAGATTGCCTAAGGCAAAGAGGTTGTGGAGGGAGAATCTTCAAGTAAAAGGGAGGAGGATGTTGATTGGGGACCCTATCGTGAAGAAGGGGATGGGCAGAGAGTATTGGGAGGAGGCATCGAATATGTCAGCCAATAGGTTGAGGTCGTATCAACCAGTGAAGTGAAGGGGAAAGAAGGCCAAGGCAACAGGGTAAGGAATGCAGGCCATATAGGCTAATCCGGACAAAGTGGAAAAGAAAAGGGATTGCAAGGCCGGAAGAGGGGCTCAGCATAGAGGGAGGGGAACACGTTGTAAGGAAAGGAGAGAGCATGATAATGACGAACAACGTGGATCATGAGAGAGGGAAGGTAAATGTGGTTATGCAGGTGATGGAGGAGGAGAGCAAGGAAGAGAGAAAGGGCGACAGAGGCCGAGAGGAAATGACATACCAGATCTGCAGGGGCTGCATCGAATATTGGAGTAGGAGCTCAAAGAGGATCACATCGAGGAGAGAAAGAGATTGAGAGAGATGAGCAGAGGGACTGACACAAGAAAAGGGAAGAAGACGACAGGAAAAGTGGATAGGTGAGGGAAAGATGGGGAGGGAATGGCAAGCGAAAGGGAAAAAAAACAAAAAAAGAAAAAGAGGATGCATGTGAAAACAGGTGAAGGGGGGGGAGAAGGTGGGGGCAGTAGAAAACAAACAGCATGCACATGGTCAAGAAAGGCATACAAACAATTGAATGTGTCACAATAATTATGACCAAATACATGTAGGGTGTGAAGACGAGGTGGAAGGCAACGTGCGAGGAAAACAAGAGGAAGAGGTGAGGGGTGGTGGTCGGGAGTTACAATATCTTACATCAGAAATCATTGGTTAATGCATTTGATTGGTCTGTCTGTCTGTCTGTCTGTCAGACGGAGTGGGAGAAGAACATAAAGAGGAGGAAAAGGAGATGGAGGAGGAGGTGAGGGGTCCTCTCCTTCTCCACTCTTCTTCCCTTCCCCCTCCTCCTCGGATGCTGCAGTGGGTCCACTTGTTCTATCTAATGTACAAGTTTGGGTACCTGGCAGAGGGATAGATTCATGGGATGTACCTGGATGGAATATACGACATATACAGATGTCCTAGGCCTGAAAAGAACGATATCTGCTAGGCCTACTGAAAAGAAATCCTGGTGATTTATTCACGTGCATCACAGTGAGTTATTTCACAGATACACATGGTGGACTAAAGAAAGGATATATCCTTGAGTGGACTGCGGAGTTCATGGGGATCGAAGAATTTGGGCACATGCAGAACAGGCCTGAGTTCAACAGTCGAACAGAACACTGACAGGCACACACAACATCATATGCCTACGATATGGGCATGAACATACCTGGACAGTAGAACGCGATGTACAAATGTACGGAAGAGACGTTGTGGTGGATAGCACATCATGGGATGATAGATAGTAGGTGGGAATGTACAAATATTTTGTCTGATGGACAAGTCTGGTACCTGGGAGGAAGGAAAGATACATTGGATGTACCTAGATGGAATATGCAACAGGTGTGGATCTGCTATGCGGACGGGAAAGGGATGCAAGTACGAGAATGGAGGCATGTAGACATACATATGAGATCATCAGAAGATGATCAGGATTTGGATGGGAATGCAGGGTAGATGCATACGCTGCACCAAGAAACCAGCACAATCAGATATAGAGCTGAGATCAGTTTGTGAAATATGGGGAATGTGTGACACGCAGGAGAAGAGATTGGGAGAGTAGCAGGGATGCAGAAGTGAGTGCTGATTCTAGATTGTCTGGAGGGGATCT
>BFEA01000183.1:2039136-2049791 GCA_003427395.1 Chara braunii
GAGAAGAGATTGGGAGAGTAGCAGGGATGCAGAAGTGAGTGCTGATTCTAGATTGTCTGGAGGGGATCTATATATATTGGTCATAGTAGCTCAAAAGGATCATCTGAGCAGGAGGCAGAAGGGTGATGGTGACAGATACTGTCACAAGCCATCTGTTTACTGTGATATGTAAAGCACATCGAGTTCACATTTGCATCTCTCTCTCTCTCTCTCTCTCTCTCTCTCTCTCTCTCTCTCTCTCTCTCTCTCTCTCTCTCTCTCTCTCTCTCTCTCTCTCCTCTTCCTTCCCCTTGCTCCCCTGAGGATGCCGTCCTTCATCGCCCCTATCTCTCTCCCCCCCCTCCCCCTCAACCTGGCACCTATCGATCAACCCACATTCCCCCTCCCCCCTTGGCATCTATCGATCAATCCGAGTTGGCGTTGTATGCATAGCAGAAAGGAAAGTTCACCCGTGGCAACCAAGGAACGAATCGAAAGAGGGAGAAATCATCCCGTAGCGCCCATAAACAAACGAAAGAAAGGGGGGAGGGCTACGGGAAAGCAGAAAAATGAACGAAAGCACCGGAAGAAAAGAGGGGGGCGAGGGGGACGGGGAAGCGACGTGAATGTAAAAAAAAAAAAAAAAAAAAAAAAAAAAAAAAAAAAAAAAAAAAAAAAAAAAAAAAAAAAAAGAAAAGAAAAGAAACGAAAGAAGAGGAACGACACGCACACACATTTACGTGGAGTTTAACACCTTCAGTCATTGTGGCGCTGTCGTCCGAAAGGCTCCAGGCAACGCACAGCCCAAGCCTCAGCGCCCAACCTCATACCGTGACCCCCACCTCCACCAAGAGATCGCCGACAACGGGTCCACACACAAATGGGCAGGAACTGCTCCCCTGAAGACAATGCGCCCAGGGCTCCGCGTGCAACTCCACCTTGAAATTGACGATCTCCGTACATATCGGCACGAACTGCAACTGCTCCCGAAAATGTGTGTGCGTCTGTGTACGGTGTGTATGATGCGTGTGTGTACAGTGTGCATGATGCGTGTGTACCGATGTGTATGATGCGTGTGTGTACGGGTGTGTATGATGCGTCTGCGCGCGTCCGTGACGGGTGTGTGTGCGTGCGCGCGCGTCCAACGTTTGTGTATGTGCATGAGCATGTATCCTCGCTCCACTACTCTCCAAATGTGCAGAATGAGACTGAATCCTCGGCTAGAACATGGAAAGATACATTGCCTTTTTTTTTTTGTCTTTTGTGCATGTGGAGCGTAGAGGAGCGAGGCCTTGGCGGGTATAGACTCGGAGTAGGGTGTAACTCAGGGCCTTCTTTTTCTTTTGAGCCAGGGCGTCGCTCCACTACTGACATACGGGGGCTCGCAGCCCATAGTTGCCATCACGTGACACAACCGCACGGTTCCATGCAGCTACCACATCCTCCCCACTCGTCCCCAAAGCCGTCCTCAACAGCCCAACTACACCCTCTTAGTTGCACTACTCGCCATCTGCCACAATTCGTGGCAGAGTGAAAAAAAAAGAGAATAGCGTCCAGCTGGTGAAAAAAAAGAGAATCGCGTCCAGCTGCATGGCACATCCGCAGCAAGAGGGAAACGGTCATGTCCGTCGTGAAGAACACGAACTTGACGGCGGCTCCGTTTCCTTGAAGGGGCAATCTCACAGCCGGGATGTTTGATCTTCCCGCACATAAGGTGAACGGACCAGTTGCTATTCACCCATGAAAGTGGACAACATGCGAGACTGGGTGCAGTGGGAGCACGGAAACAAGGAAGTGTGGAGAGGCCCTGAAACGCCGCGGAGGGGAGCGGAGGGCCTGACTAATCTTGCGGAGGGCAAGACTATTCGCATGTGGGCACGGGGGAAGAAACTGCGGAGGAGGGCGGAAGGGCAGCCCGGAACTCACCTGGGGGCGGAAGGGACTCCGCCACTACGTACAAACCCGTTACACACGGGTATTTTGCTGCGCATGACTCCAAAAATGATACAGAAGCTGTGTGACTGTCCCGTCTGCATCTGAACACAGCAAATTTGGACTGTAGTATGCACAAAGTTTCGTTTTCTGGCCTGTGGAGGTTTTTTTTATTTATTTTTTCCCAAAAATGAACTGCGAATTTGCAAGGACCTCTAGAGGTCCTCGCAATTTGCTGAACCCCGCGGCCCACCAGGCTGCTGACAAATGCTACACTGTTTGTGATTTTGTTGGGGGTGGGGGGAAAGTGTGACTGCAAAACATCATCAGATTTTGCGACTTTGAGAATTAGACCCCTATTGTGAGTATGCCCTTACTCGCCAAAATATTTCTTCGGTAATCTCATTTGTGCAGAATGGTGGAAGGTACGAAGGGCCAAAGGAACACTCGAGCAGAATGGTGGAAGGTACGAAGGGCCAAAGGAACACTCAATAACCCGGCAGCCAGAAGCATAATGCAGAACACATGGAACACCAGGTTTAAATGGGTACCATTTACGGAACAAGGACAGTTGGTCATGTCAAAGCACCTGTGGGACGAGGTAATAGAACAGTGCCCCCAGGTAGAGGCTTGGGGAGACTGCTAGTCTACTGTTTAAGAGAGATAGGCCTATAGAATTCGGTTTATATTTCTGTTCAGACAGCCTATTGGGCTGAGAGACTCTATAGGCTGTATACGGCAGAGTTAGCAAGTGACTCGAAGCAAAGCTGTGTAATGCTCCCAGATTGGGAAATTGTTCCTTTTTTTCAGGGGACGCTGGACCCGTTTCTCCAGCAGGTGTAGCTCCCCACCAATGGAGTGAAGTCATCCACAGAGCTCCTTGACGTCGTTGGTTCTCTTACCACCACGAGACCGTAGAGCGAAAAAAAAGAAAAAAGAAAGAAAAAAAAAGACCAGATCTCATCAGACAGTCAGGCTGCCCCTTGGGTTGAGTGTTTTTCTTTCTCTGCTTTTGAGGACACTGGTCCTGCTTTCCAATCTGGTACCAAAGACAGGACGCTGGACCTGATTTCCAGCAACCCGGGTTGAATAGTGGGGTCCCCGGCCCCAATCCTCATTATTTAATATGAAAACAGTTGTCCAAAAACAAAAAACAAAAAAAAACAAAAAATCTACAACAAAAAAAGTTAAAAAAAATTGTCTGCCTGATCTTTTTTTTTTTTGGTAGAGGCCAAGGACCAGACCTGCGGTGATTGCAGGTAGCGGCAGCCAATGGTTGTCCTGACAGGATGGGCCACCTACCCTACCCATCCCCACGTTAATACTCCCAGCGCACCCCCTGTCCCTACTATCCTACCTCAGTGTGACCAGCACTCAGGACCATCACCCTACCAGTATTGAGGCCAACTTGGACCAGACAGCAGTGACAAGCACCAGGGCTGGGCCAACCTCCCAGCCCTAATGGAAGCGGAACCGGACGAACCTTGCCATACAGGAACTTCGGACTCCAGGCTCATGCAATCTTCTACAGGCCCAATTCAGAGAGTCTACCCAGTAGGATTACCTAAGCAAGGCAGGCCACCGCCCGCGGACACTTCCTACCATCCTTCCCCTAGCTTACCCAAGGCTAGGTGGAACTCGGACTAGCCAGAGCGACTTATATCCCTACCCTACCCTAGAGCTAAGCCATGCATGTGTAGATCCCGTCATATACCTGATCGACCGCCCCCAGCCCAGTATCGTAGTCGTGTGTATATGTGTGTGGCCAGAGGCTATGTTCTGTTTGTATGAGCCCATAGGGCCATATTTTTTGTGTCTGCCCGAAGGCTATGTGTGCTCTGTGTAACTGTATAGCGAGATATGTGTGCCCAAAGGCCAGATATGTGCAGTACTATGTAGAGGGAACTATGTGTTCGTTTTTGAAGAGATGACAGGCCAAGCTGGACAAGAACCCCCCCCCAAAGTCCCAAGCCAGACTCGAACCCGTTGTCGGGCGGCTGCCTACCAGCCGATCGCTCTCTTTTTCGAGCGAAGACTTTTTTTGCCTTTGTTCCCTTTTGTTTTTGCATGTTTTTGAGGATGTGTATGTGGCTGCGAGGTTTCGAGAGGAACTTCGGGTGTCTTTGAATTGTGTGCTAACCTTTGGACAAGCAGGGGCGACGACCCAGAAGGAGGTCGCAAGCGGGGTCGAACGCGCACGAAAAGTCAAAATTTTTCAGGGCAGTACTATGGAAAGAAGGGAGCTGGTGGACTTTGGACCGAGCCACAGAGAACTTGAGAACGAAGAAGCCAAGAAGGATAACGCACCTTGGCTGTGAGCGGCTATCGGGTTGCCATGGATGGGCCCGCGTGTGAGACTGCGAGATGCAAAGTCGAGTTGCGAGCTTCGACCTAAGTACGGGTAGCTGGTGGGATGGTCGCCGCGATGTGACTAGCCTCGGTTCAGTCTCTACAATCCGGTGGACTGGTCAGTGTGTTTTCTGTCGATGCGGTTTGATCATGTCGGTGTATTTGATTTGACGCAGTCTCTATGATGAGGAAGGGGGCCGGTGTGGTCAGATTGGAGGTGGTCGCCACAGTATGGAAGGTGTCTCGGGTCTGCTTCCGGTATACGGCGCCATCACCTTAATATGACGACCAGTCAAGAGGACAGCGGTCGGGTGATCGGCCTCGTGACGACCTGGCCAGCTTGAGCAGGGTTGGCAGCAGCTGCACTCTTCGGTATGGTGGTGGTCGGTGCAATCAGGATGCGCCCCAAGCAGAAGAAAAGGGGGGGTGGATGGCGTTGCACGTTCAATGCGGCCTGGCCGAATTCTAGCTTCAACCGTCGGGGATCAAGTACGGTCGGAGTAGGGCTGAGTAAAACGTCTGCTCAAAAGAAGGGGGGAAAGACCCAACAAAGGGATTGATCCTCTACAGATTATGCAAAGGATGGGATGGGCTGAAGGAGAAAGGGAGGGATTGAGAGAAGAGAGTGGCCGACGAAGTAGGTGGGCCAGAAGAAGATCAAGAACTCGGAGAAACAGTTGGGGACGAGCGCGCGGAAGGTCAATTCTTGATAACTGTCAGGACAAGGGGAGGCGGCGCTTGCAGGAGCAATCTTTGGCAACCATCGCAAAAAGGGGCATCGAGAGCCTAGGCAAGGGTTTTTTTTTTTTTTTTTTTTTTTTTTTTTTTTTTTTTTTTTGGGTTTAAGCATCTATGTTGGGGAGTAGAGGACGTGCTGATAAGAGCAGACACTCGCTCTAATCCCCTAGATGGATAGATGGTTCCGTTCCATTAGTGGGGAGCTGCACCTACTGGAAACCGGGTCCAGCGTCCCTTTACATCATCAATAGTGAACAGATACCAGAATTGAAGCTGAAAAGTGGGCCCAACGACCCTTCAGATTTGGGAATGTTGGGGAATAGTTATGCCTCTTCACCCTATTCGGGCGCCAGATATGCCATTACACCTAGCAATATTAACACTCCCCATCTGCTTATCGTGAGTTGGGACTGGATCCACTGATAAAACCCAGACTGGGACACAGGTAATCACTCAAACGCATACCATGAGCCAAAAACTAAGGCCAACTTTGGTGGAGGAAAAGGATCAGGAAACTCAAAAAGGGGGCTGAGGGGAATGAAGGGATCTATGTTACTCCAGTCATTAAAATATAAGTGGTCACCGTGAGCTATCTCACACACTCCATTCCATTTAACTTGCCCAATTTTACCACCTTGTTCCCCTCCAAGCCAGTTTAGATTGAACGTTTTGATGTGTTGTTTGATTTTCTTTTCTGTTGTCAAGGTTTTAAGTTTTTCTTTTAATGTTTCCCATCTCGAGTTAATCTCTAGTTGGATTTGTTGCTTGATAGAATCTGTGAACTCAGGCCCATCTAGACGGGCATATTCCATTTCAAATGTGCACCTGCGAGACCATATGGCCCACAAAAGAGTTCTTCGCCCGATCGTGAATAGGTTCGTTGTGAAGCTGTCTTCACAAGATGGGGCCCAGGCTTCCAAGAGGACAACTTTCTAGTTCCATGGCCATGGTAGGGAGGTTTCAATCTGGTTCCAGATCCTATCCCACCAACGCCATAACCAAACTGCCCCTGGGCACTGTAAAAATATATGTTCTATTGTTTCCGGAATCAATTTGGACGGGAAGGCAGATTTGCAGAACTTGCACCAGGGAAGGGTTACTTCTCTTTGTTATAGAGTAGTTCTGTCAATGATCCAGTCATTGGTTGGCAAGCATCAGCGAGTGATCTGCCATTGAAGGGATGTCATTTTAGCTAGTTTGGATTTGATGGAATGAAACTATTTGACTGAACGTAATTCCTCTTTGCTCACGTTTAGGTGTCTCATCCATCGTTCTTCTATTCTATCTTTTAAATTTATCTTCGGGCGCAGCATCCTGTATGTGGATTTTACTGACAACGTATGAAGAGCCCGTGTATGGGAACATCCTGGATATACCTTAGACGACCAAGACCAACTAACAGGATCTAGTGAGAGATGGGATATAGGAGTATCTGGTTTATAAGTCAACCACCTATCTTTGATCATTAATATCCTAATCCTGAGTAGTCTGTCTTTTTGGATTAGCCCCATTCTCTGATGTGAAGTGGATCTAAGGAACCCATCTTCCTCTAATTCGTAAATTGTCATTAACACATCACCATTAGCTCACTAAACTTTCCTACCACACCTGGCTGATCATGGATGGAGACCCAATCATTAGGAATAAGGGTAGGCCATTTTCTCAAGATCCCAACCCAATCTAAGGGGATTATATCAATTATCTGTTCCAATGGTTCCTTCTGATGGTGGCAGTATCTTAATCTATCATTAAGGTTCGGGAGGTTAATCCAGTCTTGGTCCTCCACATTCCAAATATCTCTGATGCGCGTAACTCCTCTTCTAATCCATCATTTCCAAGGAGAGTCCGTGCAGTTTAAGGTGCATCCATGAGAGTCTCTGATGAGCGCATTATTAAATAATGTTTGTTGGCATACCTCTTCCCATCTTTTCGGTGTTACCTTATATGGGATGGGTAGTTTCCTCCACGTTTTGAGCAGGTCAGTCCAGAAGGGGTCCCTGGATAGGTCAGTCCTTGCTGCTTGACGATCAGATAAATCCATATTTTGGGGTTCTGATGGGGACGCCCTTGGAATCGGCCAGGCGCGATTTTCCAACCACAGTAGAGGGTCAACCTCATCTGGGGTGGGAGGGGCGAGGCGTCTGATCTGTTCGCAAGTCCGATTATTCCGTGGGGTTTGGGGATTGAACAATAGGCGCTTTATCCATTGAATTGAAAGTGTCTTCGCTTGGGTGGTGGGGTCAATTATACCTAGATCGCCTTTGGATTTAGGTTGAATTAATGATTGTCATGCCACTCTGCTGATAACATTTTTGGATTCATGAGTACCTCGCCAAAGATATGCTACCAACTGTCTCTGCAAGATTTTAATGGATAAGTTATCAAGGGCCCAGACAGCGGATTTGTACCAAATAGAGGCGAGGACCACATTGTTAATCACTAGCGTTCTTCCTATCAATGAGGTGTATTTATCTTTCCATAATTCGAGTTTTGAGAGTGCATGTTTCAAAATCCCTTCGCTATTGCATGTTGGTTTGCCAATGGCTGATAGTGAAATCCCGAGAACCTTGACTGACAAATCAAACGGGAACCATTTGATCGTTGGTCGCTCTTGAGGCCTTACTCCTTGATAGTGCATCCACCAGATAGTGCATCCACCAGCCAAGGGTTTTGTTTCCCCAGTTAATCCTCATGTCTTATAGTTTACAAAATACGTCAATAATTCGTTGTATCGCCTTTATGTTTTCATGTGAGGCATCAACAATGAGAGATAGGTCATCAGCGAAAAGAGAACATACCGGAATGACGTCCTTTGGTATGGATGTAACTTGGACGTGCTTGATATCTTTATGGTGGCGAATGTGAGTTGTTAGTGCTTTTATGATGATTACAAAGAGGAGCGGGGCAATAAGATCTCCTTGCCTAACTGATCTTTGTAGCATTATAGGAGGAGCTACATTCCCATTGACCATGACTCTTGTAGATGCATTCTCATGTAATATTTTAATCCACCTTCTGAAGGTCGGTCTAAAATTGAACTTGTCTAGGCATTTGTCCAAAAAGAGTCAATCCCCGTGGTCATAGGCTTTCTCAAAATCTATAAAGATGAAGGTAACATTATGTTTAGATTGGTGAGAAAGTTTGACCAATTCATTCATGAGAAGAATGTTGTCCTGAATATTCCTTCCCTGGATAAAACCCGTCTGGGATGGGTGGATTATGTCTGCTATATATTTATTAAGACGAATAGTGAGGGTTTTTGAGATAAGTTTATAAACAATTGAACGGAGGGTGATGGGACGATAGTTTCAAATATTACATTTATCACTTTTTTTGTATAGGAGCGTTAGGACCCCTTGCCCCACTATTTCTCTTAGCCGGCCTGAGACCCAAACTTCCTGATAGAAGTCCATTCGGTCCTGAGCAATGAAATCCCAGAGAGATTCCCAAAATTCCTTAGGTAATCCATCTATACCAAGGGTTTTTTCTTCTTCCATGAGCATCAGGGCGGTCCATATCTTTTTTTTTGTTAGCGGACTTTCTAACAGGTCTCTTTGAGAGTCAGAAATAGATTTTTTCAATGTTTTAGAAAATCGTAAATATATTTAATATGTTGGTTAGCAGGAATGGTTGTTGTCTCTGAAAGGAAGAGGGATTTTAAAAATTATCTTGCAATTTTGGTACATTCAGCAGTAGATGTCGCAAGTTGTTCATTATATCGTTGAGGGTGAGCTAGGGTTTCAATTACTGTTCTACCTGTCCGACCTCGAGCCATAGCGAAAAACCTGGCATCCATTCCACCTTCAGTAGCGGCCTGACGAAGCTTACCTCTGATCCGGGCTCCCTGCCATCTATACTCCATGAAGGAAAGAAGACGATCCTCTAATTCCTGAATTTCTTGGGCAACTAACTCATTATCCCCATCGTTATTTAAGGTATTTTGTTGTGATATAAATATAATACAAAATATTATAATATTAATTATATAATATAGATTTTTTTTTCATATATATTTTCTATTTATATATCAAATGTAATTGAAAGATCTTTCAATAGAATGAAACTTTGTACTTTAGCTCAATGTTATTATAAAAAATCAATTTATTGCAATTCATGAATACGTAGGTGGAGTCTTGATTCATTGGAATGACGTTCAGCTGCTCAAAACTTTGAATATTCATTGCATTTACGGCCTAGGAAAAGAAGGCCGTCGTTGAACCATGTTATGTTATCATGAATGAGGGTCTTTTGTAGGCGCCAATAATTCCAAACATCCTTAAGGTAGGTCTTGAATCTTTCTATATTTAGAAGGGATGTATTTAGCTTGTAATAGCCTCTACCTTGGTCTGTTTTTTTGGAGAAGGACAGCAGGACAATGCACATAACATGATCCAGTCCAGGTAGAGGGCTTCTGGGAAACATTTCGGCTGTTTGCACTGCACCTTCTAGCTCTTCAGAGAGGAGGATCAGATTTATTCGTGACTTCGACGCTATCCTTGAATGATTTTTTCTAAAGCATGAAAATGTGCGAAGTGTGGGGTTTAATCTTCTAAAAGAATAAAAAAGATTAAAGGATTAGGTAAGATTAGCCATCATTGCTTCGTCCGCTGCTCCGTAATCTGGACATGGGTCCGGGATGCACCACCGGTCTAATGAGCGATCCGGAGCAACATTAAAGTCCCCGGCGATGATGACCGGAATACCCACAGGGAGCTTGGGGATTAGGGACCCGAAGAAGTGTTGTTGATTACCTGCTTCGTCTGGCCCATACACACACAAAACTACTACAATCTCTAGGTCTAACATCGCAAGGATGTATGCCCATCTTCCTTCTTTTTTGTCGACTTCCCAGTAGATCGGGTCTACTTTGGACCCCGACGGGATCCAAATTGCTACTCCTGCACTCCCTGGGCGAGGAGCGTGCGCCCGGAAGGCTGTGTGGGGCCAAATCTGTTTGTGACAATGATTATGGGAGACAGTGTCCATTAAGTGAGTTTCCTGAATACAAATGACATCAGACCCATTCCATACCTCCTATTCCTTCGAGTTGATCATACATAGCTTACTTCTTTTCAAATTTTGCAGAGGCCAGACCGTTAACGTTTAATGATCTAAGGTCTAAGTCTGCCTGCCTTTTAGTGAATTTTCACAATTTATCCCTATTGTATAGGGCATCAATTACTTGGTACTTATCTATATTAAAAGGAGCAATATCTATCCATCCAATCAACTAAAGAATAGTTACTAGATTATATATTTACAGTATTACCCAGATCTAGCGACTGACCTAAGTCCAACAGACCTCCTAGTGCCAAAACCTGTTGGCTCAGGAGACGTACAAGTAGTGTACCCACATCTATTTCGGACCAGAAGCAACAGACTTTGATCTTCATTAGCTGCAGTTCCATGAGGAGATCCTGATTGAGCCAGTTCAGGTTGGTCTGCTTTCCGGACTCATATTTGAGAAAAACATCCCATTCTGCCAGACGTTGCTCTCCTCCCGTTATAAATAATGATGCTATACTTTCAGCGGGGATAAAATTTTTAATAAATCTAATTACTTCAAACAACCATTTCGTCAAAACGGACATATTATATTTTTTGAACGAAATCAAAACTGACTTTTTTTGCCAAAATCCGGTCGGAATTTTTTGCTC
>BFEA01000183.1:2050112-2072550 GCA_003427395.1 Chara braunii
GAACGCCGGACCCCTATGAGCAAAAATTTCCGACCGAATTTTGGCAAAAAAAGTCAGTTTTGATTTCATTCAAAAAATATAATATGTCCATTTTGACGAAATGGCTATGCTTAATAAGGGGATCCCCTGCTTCACGACTAGCCTGAGTGGAGTGAGAGAGGAAGGGGGATGTGGTTCCCATAACGGTTACTTCACCATAGGTTGCTTCCTGAGGTACGGATAAACCAACTTCCCAATTATCATCTTTCCGTCTAACTGGTAACAAAACGATCACAGTCTTTGCAGGGAGTAATACTCCCTGTCCTTTCAACAGACGGTGTTTCAGCCTCTGCCTCTTAGAGGTAAGTTCAGACTCAGAGGACGAAAATAGAGGATGAGAGAGTGACAAGGCACAAGAGTTATGATGGTGATCATCCGGGAGATCTTCTGTAAGGTCAACAACCTGTGGAGTTCGTTGATCCGTTAAAGGCTCCATATGATCCCTTTCCGCCCGAGAAGAGTTATATACCACTATTTCCTGATTCGTACCTTCTTGGGACTCCCCTCGTGTGTGACCACTATTATCTGGTTCAACAGATCCTGTTGCCCCTGCCCCTCGTGTGTGACCATTGTTATCCGATTCAGCAGATTTTGTTGGCTGGGTACTAATTGCAGCAGCCGGGAGGAGACACTCACTTTCCACATGCAGGTTAATTCCTTCGATGTCGTTTCCCCCCCCCTCAGCGGCCGGGAGGAGACACTCAGTTTCTACATGCAGGTTAGTTCTTTCGATGTCATTTTTCCCCCCATCATTGCCAATTTTAGTATTGGAGAGCAAGAGTTGTCCATGTGCTATGCCTGGGGAGTGTGACACTTGCTCATTGTGGGCTGTCGATGACAGATTGAGTGTGGGATTTCGGATCCCAGATCCCACTCTAATAAATCTTGACTGTGCTTACCCGAGACAACAGACTAGGACTGACGATTAATGAGTAAAATGTTTTTTTCCCTGGTGAGGTCAGATATAATTTCTCTGAATCTGGACATGATTCCATTCTCCGCTGAAGTATGCAGAATCTTCAATGGCAGTTGTTTTAAATTATCAGGTTCCTCCGTTGTCACTTGTATTTCCTCCACGCTGGGAGGAGGGAGCCTAATTCGTTGAAAGGCAAAAAACCTTCAGATTTGCTTTCCCCCGCATTTTGCATTGTGTCTTGTGAAATTTGACTATTATTGAGAAGGTTCAACGTGACACGACTAGATTTAGGTTGCTCTATAATTTGGTCCTCTTTGTGCTGTTTTTCAAGACCGGTCTCTTGTTGAGACTGTTTAGGCAGTGACACCGTCTGTTCCTTTGCTTGTGATTGTTGTTGGGGACAAAACAGTTGTGCCTCTTGTGAATCATCTCCTGCTGAAATCAGTGGCAGAAAACGATTGTGTACGTTCGGAAGCAGATGAGCTTCCTTCAGGCCTTTGAGCTTGAATCAAGAGGAGAGTATCGAAAGTAATTTGATACGAATATCCTCCCACATTAGACCTCTAGAGGGTCCTTGTATTAAAAAAGAAGTTAAACTTTCACTATTAACCAGTAATATCATCAGTTCATTGGAGATGTGAGGCCAATGATCAGTGGACAGAGTCGGATGCTGTTCTTTTAGATTATATAGAATCCAGTTTGCGATTTTACAGACGACTGAGTTCAAATTCACTGTTACCGAAGAAGTGTTGCTTGCAGCAGGATTCACCAAGGGGGGAGGAACATTGGAATGAAGGATTTTTATCTCCATCGGATCGGGCTCAAAAGCCTCCTTGAAGGGGTCTACCTCCATAGGGACTGTACCAGTCTCTGCATTAGACATTTCTTTTCATGAGTTCCTTTCCCGCTCTTCTTCCTCTCCTTTGCTGTTTGTTCCTTTGCTGTTCTAATGACCTAATAACTGAGAGGGAGAAGCAACGTGGGTGTTTTCAAATCCTTTCTTCTTGATCTCCCTCCATTCTGAGATTGTACTGTTCTTTGGGATGTAGTCCACGACTTTGGGACCTAGTGAGAGTCCCGTGGCAGATGATGAAAGAGAGGAGAACTGGTTTTCTGTTTCTGAAGATTACCACTCTCCCCACCCTTGTGTCTTCCTTCAGCCCCCTTTTGCTGATTGTTCTCTCCTCCCATATTCGGGTCAGTGTGTTCTTTGATCCCATTCTTCTTTGAGCGTGCGTTCAGTGTTTTTGCAGATGCTCTTTGCTTGTTGGATTGGCCGTGTGTCTGCACATGCGACTGTTGAGGAGGGAGCCAGTCCGAGGGGGGACGGGGCGTTTTGTGGAAATCGCTCCTTCCTTCCCACACCCAGCCCATCTGTTGTCCTGCAGGATTCACATCCTCTCTATAGACCCATCCTTCATGCCCTGGTACCACCGGTACCCATCTGTTGGGTCTCTGTGGGTCTCTTTTGAGGCGCAGATCCAGGTGAATCGCGTGCTAGGGGTGATGGGAGCAAGCATAATCCGTGTGGAGATGTCCATAGGCCTTGCATTTAAAGCACCACAGTGTGAACTTATTAGCGGTATAAATCTGGAAAACTCGTCCTCCCATCTTGAACGGAACTATGTCATCGAGGGATAAAAGTTGATCCTTAGGGAAATCGAGGGCTAGCATCAAGTAATCATCCCTCTTGGCGACATAGGAGGGCAGCGGATTAATGAAATCCACTATCCGGAACTGCTGGCCGAAATCATGAATGAATGCAGCCTGAATTTCAATTGGGATGTGCCTTAACTCAACCCAGTAATAATTTCTCATCATATGTTCCTTCATTTCCTCAGGACCAACTTTCTTAGGTAACCAGGGATAAATCCTAACCTCGGAACGATCCCAAAACAACTTTTTTCAGACATCCATTCTTACCTTATCTTTGCCGAACAGACTCAAAATCGTGAACACCGTTGGAGTAATAGGTTGAATTAGGAAGAATTCCGTCACCCCTTCCGACCCCTCCCTCAACGATTCCAGTCTCTTGCAAATGAATTTAATCTTGTCATTGACCGATCGGTATGCCGCATCATCATAGAAAATCCAGTTTCGAGGC
Organism: Chara braunii; assembly: GCA_003427395.1. Taxonomy (NCBI): domain Eukaryota; kingdom Viridiplantae; phylum Streptophyta; class Charophyceae; order Charales; family Characeae; genus Chara; species Chara braunii. Next base: position 2,053,172 of record BFEA01000183.1, read on the forward strand.
ATGTTTGGTGTAAACTAGGTCTCGTTGAGGCAATTTGTCCGACGGATATGCTTTCATCAGAGTCTTCCTTCCCCCCTGGTCTATTACCAATTGTTCCGATGGGAGGAGGAACAAAGACAGAAAGTAAGCCCTTGCAGAAGAAAGATTCCTGAGAGGGACTTCCAGTTCTTTTGCTGGAGTTCCCACTGGGTCAATCGATGGTCGCTGGATAGTCCGTGTTTTATCCTGCAGAGATTCCCTTACACCGTGTGCCCATGAGGGTTGCTGGGCTGCTTGTGGTACTGGCTGCTTTGCTGAAGTACCTTTTTGTGCTGACCGAGTGGATTGTGATACTTCTTGCATCCTTTCATCCTCTGTTAGTATTTCATCGTCATTATCTTCGTTTCCATCATTCTATTCATGCATTATCAAATTTTGCCCTTCGGATGCAGTGGATTCTTCTGTTCTATAGAGACTGACTGCAGAGGCGGAAAGTCTGAAGAAGAGAGGAAGGCGGTGGAGACAACTGTGATGGTTGCAGATTGACTCATTGACACGATTCCTTTTGTGATCAGGGCAGCGATAGGTGTCAGGGTATTCAGGGAGGTCCCTTGAGATGATATGAGTTTTCTCCATTTTCCTGCATGGTACCTGGCAGGCCTCCTCTGTAACGGTCAGGGGTTGTTCTCCCGGACGAGCATACGGAGCACCCATCTGTTTAAACAATGCATGCCTCATTGCTCCCTGGTAAAAGAGCATTGAGCCAGGCCCCTTCGTTCTTTTAAGACCCAGCTTCATGAGAAGAATGAGGGGATGGACCTTGTGACAACAGACCGTTTCTATCCGACGTGAAAATGAAAATTTTGATCTTCTCCTGTTCAACAGATACTACACGATTTATTCTGATTAGTATTGCGAAAATGCGTTTAGACACGTGGGTATATATATATATATATATATATATATATATATATATATATATATATATATATATATATATATATATATATATATATATATATATATATTTGGCTTGAAATCCAATGGTGTAAGGGAAAATCAAGGCTTAGAAGAGGGGAGAGGTTATAGGCAATGCGGTGGCTGAGTTAGGAGGGTCTTACCAAAAAAAGTAGATCCGGGATATGAAGCTCGTCTTCTTCACGCAACTTATGATGTAACCAGTCCTCCCGACCGATGCCGAAGACCTCACCGTTCTCTGGTAATCTATGAATAACCACAATCTTGGTGTCTCTATCCTTGACCTATATGCCACCTCTTGGACACTCTAGTTTTACTCTTCTGCCACATGTGTATGAGATAAACGAAACTTTTATGAGCTTTATGATCAAATTCGGTAAGATTGATAAAAATTTTGCCCTTCCTATATTTGACTTGGCGCGGTTGACCTATGCTTTCGCGAACGGATTAGCGAGAGTAAAAATGTGGGGCAGAGGGAAGGAAAAAAGTTAGCTATATGGAGGACGAAATTGACGCTGAGCCCGAGGGATTATGACGCCGATGCATGATCAAATACCCACTTCGACCTAATCTTCTTATGGTGCTGGGTGAGAAACGTTCGTTCTCAGCGTTCTAATACCCTTAGGCGAGGAAGAACAAGGGACTTCCAGACTGAGGAGAAGGCAATTTTGAGATTGATAAATTGACAGAGCTACTTCTATTCAGCCTAACATTTAAAGTTTAAACTACCATAAATAACTACAAATTTGTAGCCCGATGATCTGGTGAGCAAACAACTCTGAAATTGGCGACTCACTCAATTTGTCGTTGTCGAGCGATGAAGCTTGAGCATTTATTCTTCACGGCCTGGGTGAGATACTTTTGTTATCAGCGTTCTAATACCCCTAAGCGAGAAAGAACAAGAGACTTCCAAATTGAGGAGAAGTTGTTGAAATTCATAAATTGACAGGGCTACTCCTATTCAACCTACCATTATGACTACCATAACTAACTGTGAAGTTGTAGCCCGATGATCTGATGAGCAAGCAACTTTGAAATTGTTAAGTCTCTCAATTTGTCATTGCCAAGCGCTGAGGCTTTCGTCCTTCACACACTTCCCTTTTCCGGGGCCTTCTCTGCATTTACTCCATCCATGCAAACCAAGTGAAAGTCAACATGAGATGAACCTCTTATCGTGTTCAAGCACGATGACTATGAAGTATCTACGCGGGGTGCAGGAAGCAGCAAGTTTCAGAAACGATGTGTTTCTGGCTCAGAGCAGCTTTCCTGAACCTGACGTGAAGCCACGTCAGCCTGTGACGTGGCCACGTGCAAGGGCCTCAGAGCCTAGGCAAGTTAGCGTGTACCTAGACCAATAAAGGGGCTAGAAGCAAGTACTAGCCAGCTGAGGAGAGAGAGGTAGGAAGGGGTGTATGAAAGTTAGTTGGAAATCCTGAAGCCACGAAACTATCGGCGAGAGACTGTCAAGCTAGCTGAAAATCCCGAAGCTACAAAGCTATTGGCAGGAGACTGTCGAAACGCATGGCGGGAGATTAAAAAATTAAAAAGTGTTATCAGAGTTGGTGGGGCGAGAGAAAGGGAACAAGTGATTGTTGGGAGCAGGAGGAGGGAGGATCGACGAAGGCAGAATCGAAGGGGATGGGAAGTATAAAGAGGGGAAAGAGAAAAAGAAAGGGGGGGGGGCGTACGAGTGCAGTTCGGGATCACGAATGTTTGGCCCACTCGTCAAGCATGCAGTAGTCCTCGATCGCCGAGATCGTCCACGGTGGTGAGGCGGGCAAAGGAGAAGTGGCGCACGGGTCAGCGGTACGTGCTCGAGGGCTCGATATACGAGTCGACAATGCACTGCGTCGTGTGCGGCCCGTGAGAGCGAGCGAGAGAGAGAGGGAGAGATAGAAAGAGAGAGAGAGAGGGGGGGGGGGTCTCAGTGGGAGTGACTCAGAGCGCTCGGAGAAATGGTGTGAACCGCTGCGCACTGGAAGGCGCAACGGAGCAGAGGGTGCGGAAGGTAGAGCGTGGAGGCGGAGAAAGGTAGAGGTGCCTGGTGCATCCGGAAGGTGTGATCGGGCACGATAAGCATTTCGGAGAAGAAGGTGCCCTGCACTGCAAGTGCGAAGAGGCAAATCAAGTTGACAGAGCGAGAAGTGAAGAGAGACTCGAACGGGATTCCACCGAGTTGATTGACTTCGTCCTGAACTGACGGGCGGATCGTGTGCACGTGACAAGGGCGTCCTCGTTCGTACGACCCACCATGGTGACGACTGATCAAGAGGGCCGCTGGTAGAGTGGAGACGCTTCTCACTTCCAGCTCGGAGTTGGGAGGCTAACAAGGATGTAGCCTTGGAGCCAGTCCAAGCTGCTCTCTGGAAGTCGTTCATCGGCGCCAGCAAGGAGCCTCCGCTTTGTCGGGGATTGGTGCGTGGTCCGTTCGTGCGGCGTTCATCTTCACTCCTATCTGCTGTGTTGCCTGACGATCTGTCAGCGACGTGGGTGATTGGCAATAATTTGGTGACACATGCGATCTCGAAGCGTCGGGAACAACAGACGACAAACAAGCAGTGAACTAGAGAACGGAAGTCGGGTACCTAGACTGCAATCGGTCGAGGTTAGAGGATAGAGGTGCCTAGCTCATCTGCTTGTGCGTGAGAGGTGAGGTAAGAGAGATTGTGGGGTTCAAGGTCCATTGAGGAGGGGTGCGAAAAAGAACGTGAGGCAGGTGGATCGGCTATTATGGTAAGATGCGACAGAATCAGGCACGCCATGGAGGTCTATGCGAGCGACATCTTCATGCACTGAGGTAGCAGCTGCGGGCATGAAATGGTAGCTTCGTCAATAGAGTACGCCGAGTTGGGGGCTGTGAGTACATAGCCTGACCTCTCGGCATTGATAAGGATGAAGGGGCTAGGGGTATGTCGTTTATGGTGGTGGAACAAGGCTCCCTTTGACAAACAAGATTGGTTGTGCGGTTCTCCATGATGTGATATCATTGTATTTCCGCTTTCTCTACGCCTTACAAGCATGTGCCTTTCAATGTGAGGATTGCAATTCTGATTTCTGTCGTTTCCTTTTTGGTCTTTTTTTCTTGGTCTGTGCTCCCTATCTGCGTGTGGATTACCATGACGGTGTACGCGTATACCCATACGCAAAGAGAGAGAGAGGTTTGTAGCTTCAATGTCCTGATACCGAATTCGAAAACGATGTCATCGTGGTTGGGTGAATATGGTCAGGTAGTTAGCCGATGACAAATCGGGAGGATATGAAACGGCATGACACTTTCCAGGTGACGACTCGATAGTGAGTCACATTCTTGGACGACGCTGGTATGATAGCAAGGGAGGTCGTTGTTCTACTGGTCTGCTAATGTCACATGGCCAGTCGGCTGTTTCCAAGATGTCTCAACGGGCGTTTGATCACCTGTGATGATCAAATCGATGTTAGATGAGACATCCGTTCAATCCTGATATGCTGGGATGGGACGTAGGTCGTCTATAATGGTCCTTCGATCTTAGCTACGAGTGGAGCAACATCAATTTCCTTTATTAGGTGTGACCCGTTCGATCACGTCCCTATCTCTTGGCTCTTACTTTGCGGGAGAGGTTAATGGTTAGTGGAGATGTAGCCTATATTACCGCATCTTTACATTTTATCAACACATTGCTCCGGCACCTTCTCACACACACTTACCCAAACACACTTACCCCACCCCCCCCACACACAGAGGGTGAGAGAGAGAGAGAGGGTCGAAAGGATCTGATGACAACGCGGCCGGGCCCCTAGCTCGGCGACGCCGAGAAACTGTGCATCACTTGTCTTGTATTGGGAAGCCTGCTCGCTTCAGGAGCTCAGTGGTCCTAGTGCATGCCATGTTAGGGTGGTTGTGCTCTCCATTTTTCGAGAAAAAACTAGACCTTGATAGTGGGAGGTGGGTGGAATTGTCTGCAGTAAGCCTATCACTGCGAGCTTTGAGCTATGCGTGGTTCTTTTTTTTAGCCTTTAAGTATCGTCACCACCCACCGAATCCTGACGACCCATTCGGCCTGTCATAAGGCACTAGCACCGGAACATGAATTATAAAAGAAGGGGGTGAGCATAGTGTTACAGGGGCCTGGAATCGGGGGAGGACCAGAGGGGAGTAATAAGGAAAAAGCTGAAAAACAGGTTGGATCTCACAAGGGTCATTGTTGACTATTTCGAGGGCAAGTGTACGGGGTTGTGAAAGAGGAGTGGCTGAGTTGACTCATAGCGGTGTCGAGCGCATCGGTCCCCGCGTGAGGGAGGGCCCTCCCGACCATGTCACGCAGGAGATAAACAAAACAAAATCAGAGACAACTTAAGACGATGCAAAAATAATTCCGCGAGCCGCCGAGACGGTGCTCGGTCGCATCGTCCCCTGCCGCTCTGGCCGGGTGCGCCAGCAATACATCCCGCGGTCCCCTACGACAGGATAGGTTCTCGCAGGGCACATCTTCCCTTCCCTAAGGGGTTGTCACCACCCTTAGGGGCGTATCCCTACCGAGCTACCGACCCACGTGCGAAAGCTTTTATATGCAGTCACAGAGGTAGATCAGCCGAGGGCATTTGCTCGTTCGCCGTAGTATAGATACGCTTGGTTAACGCTAAGTGGACCCGAACGTTGCTCGTTCCTAGGGCGCTGACCTCCCAGGTGTCGAACAAACGTCGGTCGACTAGGACGGTCTCAACCAAGCGTGAAACCCAACATTCATCCTAGTCTGTTTTACACACAATCAAAAGAAAGTTATAACAAACACACATAATTTCACCAAAAAAGAGTCGACCGTAGTCGATAGGAACATGCCCAATCCAAAATGATAACTGGAAGAATCAGAATCATCGTATAGTACATCCAACAACACGATATCAAAAACAATCCGACCACCCTGGGTCGAATTCCACAAAACAATCATACGATCGCCAACGAGAAGTTGACTACCGATAGTAACCTTGATGCAACCGACAAGGTAGTCGGACTGCCTTAGTTTTGGCCTGATGAGACGCGCTGCCAAAATTATTCATTCCAACGAACGCCGACCTTTGATTAAACACGCATACACATGTCTCCATGCATTCTCAATCCTCCTGGACGACAGGTTGCTTTGCGGATGATTCTCAATCAGGTGCATGGCCTGAAGTGTTGCATGCCTCTCCTCTAGGAAGTGGTATGTGGATACTCCTTCCCCTCGTCCGAGCCCGCAGACCCGGATCTCAGAGGTTGGGCCGTCACCACCGAGTCGGCAAAGTACCACCCCCGACAAGTCGGCCCGACAAGTCGGGTCCACTCCAAGTCGACAATAGGGCCGGCTCCGAAAGCATACGAACCCCCGCCTTGGATGCTTCCTAGAGAAAAGAGAATGCGCTCCGCAAGTAGTTTTCAATTATTCTCATCCCTTCTCGGTTCATGGTAACTTAGACGTAAAGAAATTGAATGAGATAGAGAATGAGAATCACTTTGACAGGTATAGATATAGAAGGTCATTCCAGATAAAATGTGTCAATCCTGGGGAAACGCTAAGTCCAATCGACTGCATTTTCATTTTATTCAGAAGTTTTCTTTCATGGCACCCATTGAAATTACTCATTTCAGAATTCAAGTATTTTTGTCGTGCAGGCGGGCGAAAGGATAGAAAGAGGTCAATTCTTTTCTCCATCCCAAATAGGCAATGTCAATCTCCATTGCAAGTATCCTTCTACCTACCTGCACAACATGCAAAGAAAACAAGTTCAAGAGGAACCAGTACAATCCCAGATTCAAGTCAGACTTTTTCATTCACATGCATGACTCACACAACTTTCCTCTGCCTTGAACATTCAAAACCACAAGGTCAAGCAAAGTGCGGGTTCAGACAGGTGTGAAGAAAAATCAGAGTTATTCAACTGACCTTGAGTGAAGTTTGATCCGGCTCACTCAAGAAAGCCGAGTAGTATTCCAGCCGAAGTTGAAAAAATAATCGCCGTTGAAGCTGGAGATTTGCAACTCACAACTCCACAACTCGTGGTCGTTCCACTGAACGACGGCCACCTCACCCTCCAAGCGCTCGTATGAGCGAAAGTCGCCTCCACTGAAAGACTCAAGTGAGAAAACCCTCCAGGAGGGTGTTCCCAACAATGAGTCCCGGATGGTCCCACGTCACCGCTGTACCACCGGATGGACCCAAACTCAGAACCGCTCGCACCGCGTTCCACAAAAAAAATAAAGGTGGCTCTGACTCAAAGCCGTAAATGCCAAGAACCACAATAAATGTCCTTCCGGCGCAAACCGCAAGTGCCGCAACTCCAATAGCCAGTGCTGCGTCCACCCACACAACGATCTCTTCATGCCACCGGCCCACACATCACTGTCGCGCAATCCCAACCACGCACCAGTGTTAGCCCAACCTCTAGGCCACACTGAAATTCACCTTAACATCCGTGGACCACAAAAACAATATACGAACCACTGCTTGCTACGCCGTCAACGGTACTATGACGCCGTGTGGCATCACCGCCTGATCACACATCACCACAGACAACCGGCTCCACGTTGTTACAAAGGTCCGGCAGCCCCGCCGCCGTTGTCGTGCCCCCAGATGGATAGTACTTCCCCTAGACAATATCGCTGCCGTCGTGGCAACACTTCCTCACCACTGCCGTTAAAATCAATGCTGCCGCCGCAAAAATCAGGCAGCGCTTCTGCACCACCGCCGTAAACCCAATGCCACTGTCATAAAATCCGGCAGCACTTCCGCGCCACCGCCGTTAGAACCTGTGCAGCCGCCACAAAATTTCGACAGCGCTTCCGCGCTACGGGCAAAAATATCCTGTCGCCGCCGTGCAAAACGGGCAGGGCCTCCCCTGCACCGCTTGCCGAAGACCCCTGCCGTGAACAATAACACTTCCTGCCGGCACCCCGCAGCACGGCGGCTATGGCAGCCTCTTCTCTTCTCACCTTGCTGAGTTGGCGGCTATGGCTATGTTTCACAACTATGGCCACCTCCAGCAATCCTCCTCCAACCTGCAGACCTCCACTACTAGCAGCACTTCCTCCTCTCCAGCAACACCATCCCACAGTAGCAGCCAGCCAGCATTCACTCAGGTGAATGGCCTAGCAGCACTGCCACAAGTGTGAGGCTGCTGGGTGGAGTGCTGGCTTTTATAGCCAGTTGAAGGCAAGTGGGCAGCTGCTTTGTCCACTGCCAAGCAAAATTCGTCAGGGCTCCTGGCCCTTGATCTAGATCGATGACCAGGCTCTGAGCCTTGGTTTTCCCCTTTGGGGAACCAGGGTCATCAACCCCCAGGGGTACCTGGCCGTTTTCCCAGGCCTAGTGCTCCTGGAAATGGTTGTATCCAGCCATTCCAGGACTGCCTGTTCAACTGAACAGGCGCAGTCCCATCAGCCCCTAGAAGCTTCTAGGGGCTACACCTGTATGGCGGTCGTGGCCACGTTCATGGCCGTTACTTTTTTTTTTTTTTCTTACCTTTTCTTTCTCTTTCTTTCTACCCCTCCTGCCCTCTCGTTTCTCTGTGTAGGGGGCAACACAGCGTTCAAATCGAACGGCCGCCCCCTCAGTCATTTCACAGAGCCGAACTAGAGTCAAGCTCAGCAGGGTCTCCCCCCCCCTGCTCCCACATGCTACTCGTGCCTGTATCCGGCATACCTCACGTGCCCAATACAGGCGCTGAACAACAAACTGCTGCGCGATGCTAAACGAACGGGCGCAGTCTTTAACGCTGGAGCCAACGAGGGAGGGGGGAATAATAAAAAAAAGGAAGAAATAAAATATAAGAAACAAAACTTAAAACTTGTCAAAAAAAAAAAAAAAACGGCTGCCCGTTGCCACGAGCGCCGGTCATACATCATGGGGACCATCAGTCCCCATCATCTCTCACGAGCGCGCCCGTACCTAGGCGCCTCTGGCGCCAGGTACAGGCGCTTCATGTCCTCCTGCCCGTTTCATAGCAGGGCTCGACGCGAGGTGGGATCCCCTCTCTTTCTCTCTCTCTCTCTCTCTCTCTCTCACACACACACACACACACACACACCACGGTACTGTACAAACCCACAATCGAGGGTGGGTCCATTTGCCTCCGGCTAGACTGTCGAGGTTCAGCCTCCTGAAGAGTTAGTGTGAGTCCGACGAAACAGTCTGGCACAGTCATGCCCCGTTCGTCTGAAACGAACGGGTGCCCAGTATTATGGCACCAAAGAAGAAAAATAAAAGGAAAAGAAAACAAAAAGAAAATCTAAACGAAATCTAAAAGAAAATCTAAAAAGAAATCTAAAACAAAATCTAAAAAAGAACAAAAAAAAAGGAAGAAAAAACAAAAACGGGCTTACCAAATAGTCGCCCGTTTTTCAGGGCGCTGTCACGTACACTGGGGCTTAAAAGCCCCAGCCACTTCCCTGTGCGCCACATGGCGCTCTGCTTTTTAGTTAGTTTTTTTTTTTTTTTTTTTTTTTTTTTTCCTGTTGGCTTATGCCAACGGTTATGTCACGTTCGTGGGCTCACCCACGAACTGCTGAAATACAACCACGAGTTTGAATCCTAATGGACTCGAAATTTTATTTTCTAATAAATTATTATAGAGAGAGAGCATGTCCGGTTTTTTCAAAAAAGCATAAACGGGCCTGAAAAAACCCAAAACAAATTTGGGGGCTTGGCTCCTCAATGGGTTTTGGTCCTTTTTTTTTTTTTTTTTTTTTTTTTCCCCTCGATTTATGCGTGTCATCCTTGCACGGGGCCATGCTGATCTCTGCGCGGCTGATCTCGGCCGTGCGATCTGGTAGATCGCGCGGTCGAAATCGACCGCGTCACATCAGAGGGGTGGGGGATCCGGGCAGCTCTCAACGAAAGGAGCCAGCCCAGTTGTCCGTTGTGAGGTTTGATCCCTGTGCCTGTTGGGTGAAAGTCCAACGACGGTACCTACTGGGCTAGCTCCTTCTCACGTTAAGAGAGGAGCTGCCCTTCTATTTGAAGAGCTTCAGCCCAGTAGACCTCCCTCCAGCACTTAGCAGGTTCTGCCTGGCTGGCTGGCTGGGTCGGCGGCCAACGGCCTTAACAACCACCCCACTCAGCCGGCCCTAATGCTATCACCCCCGGCCCTTGGCGCAAAAAGCCCCGTGGACCCTAAGGCTAACTACTTCTTCACGCTGCGGTCCCAACCTCTGCGCGCCGCTGTGGACACTATTTTAGGTAGAGTACGTATGGTTTTTCCATACCTGCGGCTTTGGCAAACGGAGCATTACCATTCACGTCCGTTACTCCTGGACGCCACACGCGTTCGGACTATCGTCCGAGACTTTTAGTCTGTCAGTCATTGGTCAGGTGTGAATAAACTCTTAGCAAACGTCGTCTCATCAAATCCTTCAATTCAACGAAAAGGTCGGACAGCGTCCGACGTTGAAAAACCCTGGCAAATACCCTTGTCAGGGAATTTGCCCTGACATCGGATTCCTCCCTAGCTCACACCGTGATCTATGACATGTGACCTGAAGACTCTACCATTTGAGCGACAATCGCAAACGGTCCCTGTCTTCGATATGCTAGACAGGGGAGATCAACAGAACAACCACGAGCAACAGCCACAAGCAGCCCACGCAGAATCAAGACCCGACATACAACACCATGGACAACTGTGCAAGGCTGCAATTGAGTTTTGAACCCACAACCTCATACCACAATGTGCATTTCCAACCGGTGCTCTAACCACTGAGCTACGGCTCGTGAAGCCATGCACTCTCCACAAAGTTGTTTTGTGGAGAGGTGCGAGGACCACCCTCCACAAACCCCCGTGCACAGGCGGGGAAACGGAAAACACTCGCCGCAACTTGTGTCAACGATATGGCGAGTAGTCTGACATATTTTTCATTCGCCAAGTTTGGCGAGTAAGTGCAACTAGGCGCCTACTCGCCAAACTTGGTGTATGGAGAGTAGTGCAACCAGGCCCTCTGTCCGAACTAATTGACTACCACATTCCCCTCCCCCCGCCCCCTCCCCGCGACATTACCCTTGAACACTCAACTGACCACAATGCCATTCCACCTCCTCATTTGCCATCCCATTGGGGCATGGGGGAACAAACCTAAGTTGGTACACCCCTAGACTGTTGAAATCCAGACTTGAGTACCTTCATATGAAGGGGATGAGAAAATTCTTCTTTGGGAAAATTTTCAAAATGCCCCTGAAGTTTGTGTTTATTTGTGATTTGCCCCTTCGACGGCCGACTTACTCTGATATGCCCCTGGGCCTATGAATTATCATGCGGGCCCCTATCCGTGAGGGGCACCACTTTTTGGAATGCCCCTATCGGACCGGTGGTCCTATTTCCCTTGCTGCCAGTCCGATTTGCATTTTTGTGGGGGATGCATCTTCTTGAGATGCCCTGTAGCAGGGAGGCGCTGAGAATTTGAATTCAAACCCCATACTTTTCCAGTCCGCCTGTGATGCACAACCTCACACCTCGTGCGTAGTCCCGTACCAATGAACGTCGATCAGCGTTATTTCGGGTGTGACCGATGATTTTTGGTCAGTGGGGTTGAATCGCCCAGGCGGAACGAGGGATTCCTGTTTCGTACCGAGGCTTTTCTTAAATTTGAGTTATCGTTGATGGCACAAGAGAGATACAAGGGGACGAGAGAGGTTATTCTGAAACGACACGTTCTGTTCCACTTTCAAAATTTACGCTCGGCAGAGGAGACTTAGAGCGATCTGGTACTTGGCCGACCACGGATAAAAATCGAAAGGACGGGAAAAAAAAAAGGGAAAAGCGGAATTTGTCGCTCCTTTCGTGCTACGTTCACGCTAACTCTGTGGCGAAAGCTCAAAGGCATGGATTTTTTTTTTTCATGCCTCGGCGTCAGATTCATCGAGTCTGCACGGGCGTCCTGGTGCGGCATCGCTTGGTCTAGGCTCGGTTGGGGGAACCCAAGAAAGAAAGCTAGCCAGGAGCGCGCTCGCATTGTAGGGGAGTTCTGGGAATCGAGCCGCACCGTCGTATCCCAGGACTAGTCTTCGTCAGGAATATGAATCTCTCTGCCTACACCAGCGATAGTTAAACTTAGGCCACCACGTGGCGGGTGCTGCAAACCAGGGTAACACCGTCAGATTAGTGTAAGCCAGGATCAGGGATGGGGAGGAGAACTGATCAATCAAAGCAAACCCGCTTCCCCCTGTGTAAGGCCCTAGCAGGGTTATATAGATGAATCTGCTGGTTCGTCGCAGAGTGTTTCGTACGCCCGCATCGTAGTACACATTGTCATCGTCTGCGATCAGGAAGGACGATAGTACGTTGCAACAGACTCACGAGAAGGTTGAGCACAGGCAATTGCCCACACCCACGTTCGTCGAGGCGTTCACTGACTCCATACAAAGCTCGATGAAACTCACCTCACCCTCTCCTCGTTAGTCAGATTGCGCGCTCGTAGATCCAGTGTCGTGATCACCGATTAGGTATCAGGGCAAATATGACTAAGATCGAGTCGAGGAGATATCAACCGCGTCACGGAGACGCATGCGACTGATGTCCCCGGTTGTCGAGTGTAAGTTGTGGAGAGACACCTGCCCAATTGACCCGGATCACCTGCGAGCACGAGGGGAGAGGAGGGAAGGAGTTAGCGACGATCCCTGCGCATACACATGGCGCCGGGATCGACTCCTTGGATTTGCAAAAAATTCGGCAGCGCTTCCCGTAGAGAAAGTAGCTTACCAAAATTTATACAAAGCCAAGTATAACAAAAGATTCCAGAAAATGCGAGAAATTTACCTAAGTAAAAATAAAGTTAGCTCAGAAAATGCAGAAATTGAACTAACTCCTATCGCTTTAGCACGTGACGAGCAACTAAAGCAACTACCTGTCAAACTGAAACTCAGACTAAGTAACGACCTCACTCAGCCATATGCAGACCAAACCACAAAGGTAAATACTCTCACCATCTCAAGTCAACCTTATCAAACAATAGTTCATAGTCTTTTAGTGATTTGCCCCTTTATACCCAGCCTATATAAGGCATAAAGTCAGGCCACCAAAACTTTGGGACATGCCTGACCCAACCAAGGTATACACAAACACAGGGCACAACAACTTTTCTCTTCTTTGGACACATGACTAGGCCATTATAGTCGCCCTGAACTGTTTAAATAGCCAAGTTATATATATCTCTCTGAACTTAACCTTCAAGGTGGGCGTAAAACTTAGCCATTCATCTTAGAAACAATACTCAACCGGCCTAAATTACCTTCAGTCATACTCTTAATTGATACTCTCTTCAGTTTGTGATAAGTTATAGTCAGGCCACCCAAACTTATGGGACCCTGCCTGACTAGCCTGTTCATAGGTAAAAATAGTAATAGAACATAGCCAAATTATAACCTTTGGGTTCCAGCATATGCGAGGCATTGGGTCAGACCACCTCAACTTACAGAACAGTCTAACTCACTGCCTAGTTCGTTCCTCTCTGATCCAATCTATGCGTGGCATTGGGCTAGACCACCTAAACTTATAGAATGGTCTGCCCTCTGTCAAGTTCATTCCCCCATAATAAAACAGGAAGAGGCTGAGCCACCCAAACTTATAGAATGGCTCAAACCTCCTCGTTCAGAACCAAATAAACAGAGGAAAACCCAAAATAAACAAGGCAACCAAGACACCTGAACTTACAGAATGCACTTGGTTCCCCAAAAAAAGTCAACCACAATTAGCCCTCGCAAGTCAGAGCAACTAGATCACCCAAACTTATAGAATGATCTGATTCTCAATGCCAATCCACAGCACTGGGTCTCCCCAAACTTATGGGGACTTCCCAACCTTCACAGCAATCAGACCACCTAAACTTATAGAATGGTCTGATGCTCCACACAATCCAAAATAAACAAGGCACTGGGTCTCCCCAAACTTATGGGGACTTCCCAGTCGTAATGACCCAGTCAAACCTCACGCAAAAACTGCTTCCCATCCGGCTCTTTCCCAGATGCAATTTCTTTTTACAATATGCTTTCAATCAATCAACAAAACTGAAACTGAGATTTGCATGCATTCCTTTACTTTGTCTGATTCATTTCCTGAAAGTCAAACAACAAGGCAAAGTAGGGCTGCATACCATATACTCAGTCAAAACCCAATAGATAGTACACGTAAGGCTATGATACGAGTTTATAGAGGGGAAGCAATGATTACCTCTCAGTTCCCTGCCTCCAGAACTCCCCCTGAGTTCCGGCAGAGCTCTCGCAATCGGTGGGATGACTCCCCACAGAGTCTTGCTGCGGTCCTACGGGTTGCAATCCCGCCTGCCGCCTTCCTCTCAGATCAGGATTAGACTTAGAGTAAAAAGGACAGAATGAGGGGTTTGAGACTCTCGAGATACATGAGGGGGACTGACTCAACTCTCAGGAGGGGGCCTTGATACCTTCAATCGCCTGAGGGCCCCGCAATGATGGTCAAATAACAGCAACTTAGTCAAATATAAAGTCAGACTGCCGGAGTCAACTCTCTGACCATTACTCGATTTGCAGCACTAAACCCCCGCTTACAGAATCTGATTATTCCTTTGAGTCCCCAACATCTCTCCTTAGCCTCATCGTTGTTACACAGCACCCTGTAACAGTCAGCAACAACCAACATCAGTATGCGGCGGTATGCAGCGGTATGCAACAGCCAACTATCTGCAGTGAGCACAACAACTTTTGTAGCAGAGGTGCGGCTGAAGTAAACAGCGAGGCGCGTAATCAACGGAGCAGCCGCATCGGGCGTGCATGCATCAACAAAGAGAATACCATGGTGCTGCAGTCTGACAACTCTCTCATTTGATGTTAAGAATCACGCACACGGGTTGCAATCTGCCTCGTCGTATACCAGTGGTCTCGCCGCAGCGACTCAAATCAAACACTGCAAAAATCTGTAGTGCTCAGCAACAGTTCACCAGGGCTGCATAATGGTTGGGGCGACCCCCGCTGTGATCAACAGCATTTCACAGACCAGCCAACAATCGTGAACAAAGGACATACGGACACGAGGGATCTGTCACATAACTTCGAGGCCTGGTCCCTCCCGTATCGCCCGCTCCAAAGTAAGTACTCTCTCTTCGGTCTCTCCCTCTTTCTAACACATTCACAGACACTTTTGACTTAGACTTTGCCCCGACTTACCCGCTGCCACTGTTGCAGCTCGGTCGGGTAAGTATCGCCTCCCCCTTTCTCGTTCGTGCCTCTCCCTCGCCTTCCTGATGGTTCCTCCTCAACACCTGTTGCAATCCTCAGTTCACCATTACAGTCAGCTGTCTGCCATACCGTGCCTATACACAGTCCTGAGAATGGCGATCCCGTTCGTACCAACAACATCCAGCGATTGCATCGACTCACACAAGCCGTATCACAAACTTCACTTGCAGAGCATACCCTGGCCATAGCACCCGGTGCTAAGCTGCATGTGCTCATATCGCCGCTAGCACTGGGCTCGGCACGGTGCATCGACCCGGTGGCTTCAGCATAACCTTCAAATCTGCAAAACATTGAGACTGGGCTGCCGATTCACCCCGCATTGCCAGTCTGTTCTCCTGAGCCGAAATGTGGCCGGATCCTGCCCCCACCCCCCCCCCAGTTGCCTCGACCGTTGGGACGAGCAGACCGCCGACCAATACTCAAGTACTCAGCCCATTACTAAACTGTAGTCGTCTCAGTTCAACGGCTGAATAACACACCCGCCAACTGGTAAGCTCTCCAACCTTCTAAGTTGGCCTCCTCCCCTCTTCAATTAGTAAGTGTTCTCCGTCTCTTCACATTTCTATGAAGCAGCTCACTGCCCTTCGGTCGGAGTTTTTGCGAAACTCGGCCAGTCAGGACCACGATGAGGAGTTCACAACTACAGTCGTGACTGCAGATACCATGAACGATTGTAAAGAGTGATGAGTGTGCCCAACTGGTGAAGTAACCAGGCTCATGCAACTCTATCCGATCTTAGCCACAACCTGCTTATGAGTATAATTACGACGAGCAACATGCAAATAACTCGGCCACAACCATGGGTAGGCCCGCCAATCGTGCTGAGTGAGGATGTCCCTATTCGTTTGGATCAGGGGAGATGCGCAACTAGCTGATCGTCGCCACTACCATAAGCGTTCCATGGTCGGAGCTGTCATGGCGGCATGCAAACAAACCACATTGACCGCCGGGGTGATAGCCACTCACCCGACTAGCGGCTCCAGGTGGATGGTAGCCACAAGACCTCCTGCATTTGCACTGCGATTACATACACCACGTCAAGCCAGCACCCCAATTCTGCCCCCCCTTCGTTTGTGCAGTATGGGGATGAATCTTCCGCTAGAATTCGAAAGTGTACATCGTTCCTCCAAAATCACTTTCTCCACGTAGTCGTTCTGCCCCATGCAGCGAGAACTAACAACTAACCTCTACATCTGACCTTTCCATTGAATTCGCCCTATCAAAAAACCTCTCACCACGCCTTTGCCCACTCGATTCCATCAAGAATCGAGTGGTACCTCACTTTCTTCTCCCCGTTGTTCCCTTCTTCAGCCGTCGCTTGGCGCACTGCCTTTCCATACTAGCTTCGTCGGGGAGCAACGGGCGAAACAACAGGAACCCGCTATGACCGCCTTGACTGTGTTGGCGGCAAAACCAAGGGGGATAGCCCCGTCGGGTCCTCAACCCCTCGGTCTCTCCGCTCTACTCTGGTATTCCGCATCGTCGCCCCTTGGTCTCGATCCCTAAATCTTTCTAATGAAAATCGGACGCCGTAAACACTAATACTAGCCCAAGTCTGGGTTTGGCTCTGACTGACGCCTACATAAGCGGACACTGCGCAACTCGCGGGCCTATTTAAGATGTTTCAAAACCTCCTTGTTATCGATGTCGTCCTCCGTAAGTGTGCGTAGGTCACAGACAAGCACACCAATCAAAGAGATAAACTTTTTTTTTTTTTTCCTAACTTAATCAGAATAATAAAATATGACCGGCGATCACGCTGACTCTTCAATTATCAACAATAAAAGGATCACGTGCGCCTCAAGTCTGCGCGCCCACACACTCTTTATTCTAGTCAACCATCAACCGCATAAAGAATGGAGACTGCCGCGACTGGCGCGGTATACTCAAACTTTTAAACCAAAGCTATTTTTTGTCATCTGCAAAAACCAGGGTGGATACCCTTATAAGGGTATTCGCACCGACAACTTATCGAACCATATTAAGCAACGTCCCCATCGCTTCGCATAGTCAGAAAGTTATAAGTCCATCCAAAACTCCAAATGCTGACGAGAAAGGAACCAATCCGATTAGCCAACAGACTCAGGTTCGAGGCCTTCAATAATCTGTGCCCGCACAACTGTATGCCGCCAAGGTTTCAACCTGGGTTTCCATTGTCCTGACACTAGGACGCCGGTGTATTACGCATCAATACAACGGCATAAGTTCCAAAGGCCCTCTCAAACCGTCCTCTCCCCTTTGTCCTGGACAAACGCCGCCTTCTCATTAAGTGTCCCGGTTAGACTCTTTCTCGTAAGCAGAGCCATACCCAGGGACGTGGTGTCGCGTGTGGCAGTCCCACACCCAGACGCAAAGTAAATTTTGTGTCGGGCTTCACGATCGTGTCACGCAGGAGTCTTTTTGTCACCATAACCAAATACCACTCCGACCGTGCGCGCGTGCTATACCTCTCACGACTCCCTACGCCAGGTTAGGGATCCCGAGAGGTACAACATATCTCCACCTACGGGAGCTGTCACCATCCCTTAGGTGGGTGCATCCCTGTTGAGCTACTGACCCACATGCGAAGGCTTTTACATGCAATCGCAGAGGTAGGTTAGCCGAGGGCGTTTTCTCGATCGCCGTAGCATAAGCATACGCGCGGTAGAACGCCTTGAGACTGACTCGAGGTGCTAACTACCGCGGACCGACTATCTAATCAGGTCGACTTTTCCGGACAATCTTCCATGCATAGTTAACTAGGATAAGGAGCCCCTGTCCCTTTTGCTGACCATATGAGACAAGATAGAGTCTAATCCCTTTTGTAGTTTCTCATTCTCTCCAGCTTCCCAAACTCAGTCCAAAGTATGACCTTGTTCACAGATATATAAGTAAGTATATATATAAACAAGGGAACTCAATGAGCGGTAGACCTCACTTTCAGAATTGTTGTGCCCCGTGTACGAATATCCCAGATGATTCAGAAAAACAGTTCAATGTCTAACACCTGTGCAAATGCAAGGAAAAACATATACACGCATACAGATGCAGACACAGAGTGCGCTACAAATGCCAACCTTTAACCCATTCATAGCAAGTCCCTCATGCCCCAAAACCTTGAAAACAACATTCCTTCCTAATCCTGACTCCTTTTACCCGGCCCTTCACATTTTCAAAGACCTCCGAGTGTGATTTGGACAATTTAGGCATAAATACAGGGGAAGATCTATCCGTTTTCCTTCTTAGGTTTTGTCTTAGGTGTGGGTATCAAGCCATGTGGAAGTTGAGTCGGAGTTCTACCGACCTGTTATCCAATGATAACAGAATTTGTAGTTCCTTACGGATTTCTTCTGTAGTCTTCTTCAAGAGTGACGAACCTGTAGACACAGCACGGTCCGAAAGAATCTTAACGTTTTCTCTCTGAAGTTGGGATCTAGAAGATCTCTTCTAGATTTGTGACCCAGAGTTCAGTGCTCACCGTCGACTCACCGCCTAACTTCTTCCCTCATCTAACTATCAATCCGCTGCTCAGTCGGTCCAGGCGACAAACAGAGTTCATTCCCAGTTTCTTCATCCCAGCGGTTCTACTTAGTTTCCCCTTTTCAAAGGTTAATTACAAGCCCCATGTCTCTAGTAATCACAAGCAATACCATCCATTCAATTCAGAGAGAGATCACATGATAAAGATCAAATCAGAATTTCAAAGGGTGATAAGAGAGAGAGAGAGAGAGAGAGAGAGAGAGAGAGAGAGAGAGAGAGAGAGAGAGGGAGAGAGAGAGAGTCCATAAAATTGGAGAGGTTAATGATAATGTGCAGTGAACATCTATGTGACCTTTTGCACGTGGTATTTTCTACCGGAAATTGAACAATCTATCACAAACGTCACGTGGTAATTGATTTTCCCCACCCACGAGAAGGGAGAGCTCAATGACAACGTGCAGTCCACAACCATGTGACATTGTGCACTTTAAGGTACACATTGTGCCCTTAAAGTCATGGGGTCAGAGAGAGAGATAGGAAAAGGGAGTGAGAGAGAGAGTGAGAGAGAGATAAATAGATAGATAGATAGATAGATAGATAGATAGATAGATAGATAGATAGATAGATAGATAGATAGATAGATAGATAGATAGATAGAGAGAGAGAGAGAGAGAGAGAGGGAGAAAGAGTGAAAAAGAAGAAAAAAACGAAGTCGAGATACAATCATCACATGAGGAAATTGCGATAGACACAGTT
>BFEA01000183.1:2082107-2100828 GCA_003427395.1 Chara braunii
TTTATGTCGCGTTCGGCCGAACGTCCGAACGCGTCGAGAGGGGGTCCCAAACGTTCGGGCGTTCGGGTTCGGGTGTTCGGCCCGTCCCGAGCGCCGGCAACCCTGTACATATATATATTAATAAAAAATATAATAATAATAATAAATAAAATAAACATAAAATAAAATTTTAATTTTAAATAAATTTAATAAAATTAATAAAATTAAAATTAAAAAATAATAATAACAATTGTTTTACATAATTACTTGCTAATAATATGAAAAAATAAATAATACACTCTTCAAAGTCAAGAATAATTAATAAAGTAAATAAAGAACAAAAATTTATATTTCGTCCATATGATATTAACACAGTAATAAAAAGTATCCTTCCCCTAATACCCTCGGATACAACCTACTGAATGGCAAAACCCCGCCTCGGAATTACAACGCCATCAATATATATTACAAGCCAGGGTTACCTGACCGAACGTTTAGGGGCCCCGGGCTGGTCCCCTAACGTTTGGGCGTTCGGGGTCCCGTTCGGGGGCTGAACACCTCCAGGTTCGGCCCCCGCCAAAAAACATTTCGGGGTCTAAAAATAAGTTTTTTTTTCTGAGTTTGTTTTTGTGAGTTCTCTATGATGTAACCTACATGCCTATAAATTTGGAAGCCATTCTGCTAAGCCAAAAAAACATTAAAACTCGTCAAAGATGGGGGTGTCAAAACGTGCTCGCCCACTGACTATTTTGTTTTTTTTCACTTTTAACTTTTTGTTTTCACTTTATTTCGGGGCCTAAAAAAAATTATTATTTTTTGAAAATTTTTTAATGAGTTATTGATTACGTAAACTACATATCTGTAAATTTTCAGGGTATTTGTCAATGCCAAAAATAATTAAAAATCGACAAAGATGGCGGTGTCGAAAAGGTGCTGGCACACTCACTCATTTTAATTCTCTTTTTATTTTTTCTTATTTTTATCATAGTGTTTAGTTTCTGTATTTTAATTTTTAATTCAAATTGGTAAAGAATTTGGATGTAGTGCCCAGGCAAATGTTGTTTAGTTTATTTTTTTCCATAACATATTTGGTTTTCGTAATTTTTTGAAAATATATATATATTTTTTGTTTTGTTTTTTTTTAGTCCGCATTCGACCCGAACGGCCGAACGCCTTCCGAAGGGGTCCCGTACGTTCGGGTGTTCGGGTTCGGGCGTTCGGCCCGTCCCGAACGCCGGCAACCCTGTTACAAGCAATAAACCACACACCTTTATACCACATAGCAACATCACGCATATCAGGTATGGGTCTACTTGGCGGCTCGAGGTAAAAGCAAACGTAAAAAAATTAACAAAACACGTTTCAAAAAAAAAAACGCCCAAATTTTTTTTTTCAAAAAAAACAAAACGCACCACGGCCAAAACGCCACCGAACAAAAACACCACTCCTAAACGACACTCCTGGCGCACCAGAAAACAAACACACACACGAAGCATACAAACCAGATGCGACACTCCGTACTTCCTCCATAGTCAGTCCTCCTCCCTAGATGACGAAAATAGACCCGCTCCATTACACGAACTGACTCACAACGAGACAACCAAAACACTGCACCTAGACTCCATCACCTTTTTGTAACCCACATCGATGGCGCCATACCTTGTCCCCAGTTACAAGGCACATCGACTGTTACAACCCCTTCACCGCGCTGCGCAAAAGGAGTGTCTTTTTCATATCCTTGCTCTTCCCCCCTTCCCCCCTAAACAAACTTACAACTGGCTTAACCCCCCTCACTCATACAAACATGAAATCTCCCTTCACCCCCAAAATGCAGCCACTACCCCACCCCCATCCTATCCCTGCCCACGTACTTCCTCTAATCCTAGCCCGCAGTACAACAAGCTACGATATACATCCATGGAATGCTCACCCCTATCCTCCTCTAGGATACAACAGGCGCCCTTGAGAACGGTCACTACTAGAACTGTCGGCATGCTTGCGCTCTACCGCACCAGCGCCAACTTGCATGCTCTTACCTCCTTCATCTCTTGCCGCAAATCCTCACTTACTCCCTCCTCGCACGAGCACGCCAGCTCGCAAACTGATCTGTGTACCTGGACTCGGTCTGGCACACCATAGTGCCTCGGGCACTGTGCTTACGTTGTAAGCAACCTGATACTACGCTGCACGACCACCATTTGTGCTATGGCGGCGATTGATCTCCCAGCGACACCGACCATGACCGCTTAGGTATGATTCGCTAACTCCATCTCCCCCCAATGCCTATGCTGCTTCACCATACAACCCCTGACGTCCTGCTCTTGAGCCCGCCCTCCCCCCCTCCCCCATTCCTAACANCCTCCCCCCCTCCCCCATTCCTAACAGGAGTCTTTACTAAGCTAACCCCTCTGATGAGCTGCTATGGGTGCTAGGCAGTGAAAAACGCGCTTAAGGGAGTGCACCCCCCCTTCGGCTTTTAATCTTGCCGATTCTAACACAATCTAACCTACTAATCTCCTAACAGCTCCCTACCTAATCCTCACCCCCCACCCACCTCCCCTATGGCATACTGAAATTGTTGTCTCCTTAAGAAAAGGAGACTAATTAGCATTGCGCTCTATCCTGATGCTAACTTTGCGGACGTCGATATGGTCCCCCCTCCAATTACAAACGGGATGGCCGTGTTTACACACCCGTTGCACGCACACACGTGCCCACACAAACATACACGCGCGTGCGCGCGCACACACACACACACGCACACACACACACACGCACACACACACACACTCTTATTCAAGAGAGAGGAAGGCAACTGGGGCCAAAAATTGGCGGTGGGAAGGTTTGCGGGATGACTGGCTACAGAGGGTGAGCATTAATTTCCCCCCTTTGGCTGCTCTGACCTGCCCAGTTGGCTGTTTCCTTTATGTGTAAAAAAATTCATGAAAAAAATCACGAGAATTGTCAAACAATTAATAATGAGAGGTGGGGGATCCCCGGAGGTACCGATTCTCGTCTCCCTGCATACAACAGTTTGAGCCCAGCGGAGGAGGTACCGCGGGAGGGGGCACCCCTAGTGCCCTTTTCTTGTTTATTTTTTTGTTTGTTTGTTTGTTTGTTTGTTTGTTTTTTCATTTTTTCTTTCCTTTTTCCTTTTTCCTTTTTTTTTTTTCCTTTTTTTTTTTTTTTTTTTTTTTTTTTTTTTTTTTTCCTTCTTTCTTTCTTTTTTGCTTTCTCGATTTCGGTTTTTGACTTCCCTTTCGTTTTTGTTTTTTTTGGTCCAGTATTCCCCGCCCTCGTTTTCGAAATCTGGAGGCAGGTCAACAATCGAAGAACCATATCGAGAAGGAAACGATACATGCACTGTCTGCCAAGCAATTGGTACAGGGTAGTGACGAACGCGCGGCGACGCAGGGCATACCACGTAAGGAAGAGCACATCGCCACTCGAAAAGTAAGATTCGAACTCATGGGAATTAGATCAGGATCTTAACGATCGTACAGTAGGGTTTGCTGTTTTTTTTTTCCTTTTTTTCGGGAGGCAGTCAGTCTCAAGCTACTGCACTACGGGACACACGATGGGGAGTAGTTAGGTGGTGTTTTTTTTAAGGCATGAACAAAACCCGAGGTGATAACTAGATGCAGAGCCAACTGGTATGAAACAGAGAGCTACTACGACGACCTTTTTGGACGACAACGACAAGCAGGGGCCAGCGGTCTACAAGGTATAAAACTGGGGGCGGGCACTGTAGCAAACACATCATTGCGTGTTTCGAGCCTGCAATCTGAAGTGACCTTCTCGATCAAGCGAGCGGGAATTCAAGCAGCGAAGGCGGTCTGTCAGCATGGATTTCTTCACGGACCTGGACCTTGTTGATGACTTGGTGGAGCCCGAGGATTCGGTATAATCCATACACCCCGCAACGTTTTTTACATCAGGTGTATGAGACTGATATCAGCACGCAGCA
The DNA here is from genome assembly GCA_003427395.1 of Chara braunii. Classification (NCBI taxonomy): domain Eukaryota; kingdom Viridiplantae; phylum Streptophyta; class Charophyceae; order Charales; family Characeae; genus Chara; species Chara braunii. Next base: position 2,086,054 of record BFEA01000183.1, read on the forward strand.
GCTGATGGTACACAGCGATAGCGGGGCCGTTAGCAACCACCGTGCAGCGCATCGCATAGCTCGCTAGCATGGCAGACAACGTCGAGGCGGGAGGTAGCAGGGTAGAGGAGAGTATAGCCATCTACGCCTTCGTCACGTACCTTTCACTTCTTGCTGGCATAAAATTTTTTAGGTTCATTGCGGCCCTACCACCTCAGCCATCCTCGCTTCCTCCGTGGTCTGAGCCCTCCTCTTCTCCTACCCCCCATTCCACCAGACCCTCTCCCCCGCAATCCACCAATCAGGTGCACTGCTGTGGTTCGCTCTACGATCTGCCGTTATTGGCGGGACTTGTTCCCCMCAWACCCYCCCCMCCCCCCCCCCCCCCCCCCCCTCCCTCAACCCCGTCTCTCCCTCTCCCCTCAAATACCAACTGCGCTTCCTTCCATCCCCTCTTCCTGTCTCCGTGCTCCTCACCAGCAACAGGTCCCTTCATACAGAGGACCTCACTTGCATTTCTCGACGCGTCCACGCTTACGCTGGCGCTGATGCCCAATGCGCTTCTCTGGTTTGGGCTTGTCAATCTGAACGAGTGCTCCTCGCCCCAGCCAAGCATGCATCCACGCTTATTTTCTTTTCCATAGCCTACGCAACTGTTTTTTTGGCATGTGGGGCTTGCGCCACGACTACAAGTGGAATGCTGCTGCTTCGGGTTCTCTTTGTCTCTCCCGCTCTCCCCCTCCACTCTTCTCTCCCTTTCCCCCCCCCCCTTCCGACGACAAAGGAAGGGTCCTCTCTCTGATGAAGCCGCACGTGGCATGCGGTAGAAAGGCCTCAGGGAAGTGCCACTCCCTCTTGTGGATCTGCAAGCTGGTCCTCTCGCCTTGAGTGGTAACAAGATCCTATAGCTGCATGGTGCAGGATCTTTCTCTCTCTCCCTATTCCCTCTCTCCCGTTCTCCTCACCAATCCCCTGCTGTTCGTCGGCTTGAGACTCAACTGGAATGCAATTGGTAATCTCGACCTTCCAGAACGACGTTTTTTTGCAAGTAGCTGTCTATTTCTGTGTGGATCAATGCTCTCTAGCGCTTGGTGTGATTGATTTGCGGTAGATTTGGATGTTCTTTTGCTAAGACGCAGACAATTCCTTTTAACCCCTCGACTCTTATGGCAGAGGATGACTCCTCTTCAACCCGTCGTCCAGAGCACCCTGACACTGTTCTTTGTTCTGTCTCACTGAACGATTCCCTTGACGAACTCGACAATGAACTCATAGCTCTTCGGAATTCGTGGGCTAAGAAAGCTAAGTCTAAGGGTGAACTCATGATTTGATTTGTGGTAGATGTGGATGTTCTCTTGTTTTAATGCATATGAGGATATGGGGTTTGTATTTTGTTCTGCATATTAAGTTTATGGGTGTATGACCCAAACCCCAGGGATTTGCGAGCGATGTATCAAGCAGTTATCCTCTTAGCTCACCCAATGGGCGGCAGATGATTCCTTACTGCATTGCACGTAGAACCTGTGGGGATCTGAATTTTTATGTTTAATCCGAACTTTGCAAGTTCGGAATGAACATATGGATTTCTACCTTACCACCTTTGTATAACCTCGTAGGATGACTATTTTTTTAGGGTACTTCTTGTGCGATAGAATATCTTGTACTTTTTGTCAGGCAGATTCGTAGAAGATTTTTTTTATCCCCAGGATCCAGGGTTTTATGATGCGAGGTGGCAAACAATCCTCTTGCCGTACCCAATGAGTAGGTTTGATTCCTTGCGACTTTGCATCGGGATCCTGGTAAGATATGGAATATTGTGCATGATGTGAATGCTATGGACGTACAACAGACTTCTAACTTGTACCCCATAGCCTTTTATATACCTGCGCGGGTTACCAAATTTCTACCCTACCTCCTATGCATGTGATTGTTTTATGATCTTACACCCTCGGCGCTAAATGTCTTTTAGGTAAAGATTGGAGCTACTTAGACGATTATGCGGTTTTACGCTTTGTGAATTGGATTAGCGATATCGAGTTTCAGGAACACAAGGGTAGGAACCCCATCGGACGTTTATAGGAGATTGAGGCTACCCAGACGATTATGCTTCTCTACGGTCGATTAGTAACAGCGATCTCGATTCTCTAGAGTGCTAGTAGGGAAAACACAGACGCGGCAACCCAAGAAGATTGTGAGAACTAAAGAGCTCTGTATCAACTGCTGAATTTTTAAATTTTTGACTGTTTTCTTTGCGCCATCACGTGATACTGCACGAAGCCGGACTGCCAGGAGCAAGATTGATCCAAACTCCGTAAAAGTACGGTTAACAATTATGTATGATCCTGGTAGCTTGGAATTAACCCGGACCCCGTGCTACATGATTGATTTGACAAGAGAAACGTGACCAGACCTCTGATCTACGACATCTTCTTGAGATTCTTTTCTAATAATGAGTCATCACGAAAGTAGGTTTGGATAAAATCAGAGCTTAAGCTCTCACGATCCATGATGACTCACGATGACAACTGATAGGGTGATCGACCCGAGATCGGTAACAAGGCAACCAACCACTGATCTAGAGAAACCCCGAGATTCAGGACTATCACCCCCCGTTTTTCTTCCATGCACATTCACCATCAGTCTCTACTTAGGTATACACTACTCTTCTGGTCCTAGACTTGATAGCGCATATAGCAAACGATTTTAGACTGATCCCCCACACCATGATGCTGATGAAAAATCCAAGGGACACATGCAGCAGATTCGTGATCCTTCATACTTTACTTTCGCCCTTTTTTCTGCACCCGAATTAATGAGTAGGCGGATCTGCATTACCTCACCCACCGCTAAAAGACTGGCACTAACCCGCCTTCGTCCCTCGTCGAGTATTATAATCACATCCCCCAAAGTTTAATCTCAAAACGACTAATGGTCATTTTGTTTGGACGAATACTGGTTACATTTGTTATATGATGAACAAGCATCTGTGTTTTCATGAGAACGCGGTATTACTCAGAAACTCGAGTAGATGTCGTTTTTCGCCATTACAGATAAAATCTACCATACTTGCGAATGTTACCTAAGCTAGAGGTGTGTCGATGACCTGTCATCGGAGATCATACCTGGCATAGTAAAACTTGCCATGGGATGCACTGAAGCACACACATCAAAACACACACGAGTGGGATCTTCCCCGCAACGCTGCTGATGGGCGACCCTGTCAGCCACACCTCGTAATGCTTGGACGTCGTTTTTTGTGGGATGCAAAGGAAGTATTTAGAATAAAATTTGGAAAAGGCAATGACATCGAAAAGACTTGGGCATGAGTGCAAGCGTCATGAAAGGGCTGCAGGTTGCGGTGGAATAACGATTATTAGTGGTCCATGTTTCTCTACTATGGCTTTGCCACAATTTTTTTTACCCCTCCCCTTCTCCCCTCCTTCTCTCCCCCTCCCCTCACGTCCTCCTGTTCCCCACCTGCTACCCTCCTTTGATTACAGGTTGCACCCAATGAAAACTTCCTGGGACTCTGGGAGGTTGGTGGAGCGAGATCGCCGAGAGATTTCCTTGGCTCGAGTAATGTCCGTGGCCCAGTAAACCCGCTCAAGCATTAGTGGCATGTATGAAGCAAGAGACCATGGAGGTGATTAAGCACACAAGCCGGTGGCCAGCGCCAGCAGCAGCAGGCTGAACCCACCTTGCAGCAGGCGCAACATGATCTACAGAGGGCGGACAAGGACATACAGCCAGCTACCGCAGCCCGGAGCGGTAGCAGCCGGGGTTTGAACCAAAGACCAGAGGTAACCCTGCCTGGGGGGAACACTGCAGCATGGCAAGGAGATTCAACTAGCATCTCGACAGACAGGCCAATTACCAGTACTAAATACTGTCTGCGCAGCCGCTGGCTGCACGGTTCTCACATGGATATAGCAAGAAGAGATCACCGAAACATGGCTCCGACATCGACTCGGCGCACTCTCAACCCAGCAAGAAGCAAAAACGGAAGACTACCAACGACGGAGGGACTCGAATAGTTACACCGTGAGGACAAGAAGGGGAACGACTTGAAAGGATCACTTATATATATGTATACATATGTGTGTTTATATATATTTTTCTCTCTTTCCCCCCCCCCCCTCTGGCTTTCTCTAGCAATTTTTCCGTCTACGTATGTATATGTATATGGAGTCTGATATATGCTTATAAAATATTTTTTATGGGCATATGGACGGGTAGATATATTTTGCCTATTGAGTATCTCTTTGTCGCTCTCTTGTTGCGAAAGTTCCCTGGGGCCTTGTGGTACGCCGTCAGACTACGCGTAGCACTGATCCTGGTTTCACAAGAACCCTTGCCTTCCTCTCCCTCTCCCTTTCCCCCCCTTTTTATTTTATTATTATTATTATTATTATTTTATTATTATTATGCCCCATGATTGGTTTGTCACAACCACGTGGTCTCTGGCGTGTGCTGTATTTGTCAGCAGGACCCCAGACTGGGCGACGAGGATAAGGGTGGTGGGGAAATGGTGCGGCTACCAACGAGCAGGTTAGCCTGGAAGAAGAACAAGCGGGATGACCTGGTATTTGTACACATGAAGTACAGCAGCAGAGCCATGGAAGCCTCCTCGATCCGTAAACTTGTTATGGAAGCACTACGGAAGGTAGTGGGAGAAGAAGTCGATCAATGGCTGGACGGCATCATATTCGGTTGGATATATGACAGATCTGTCGCAGCGCATGTTTGCAGACCAAAACAAGTTTTCAAGGACTTCGATATCGATCTCTGGACTTCCCACTACGATCCAACCAAGTGCTACTGCAAGGCCAACAAGTACTCGAGCCTGCACAGTGAGGAAACCTTGGAGTTCTTCCCAGGTTCCGAACATACGCATGTTCTAACGATGGATACATTCATCATGAACAACTGCAGACTACGGGCGATGCTGAAGGCAGGACTGAACCACATCCCACTGAGGGCCTACGACGTCAACGAAGCGTTATACAAGGTCAACCTGCTACTTGACACGCTCATCACCATCTCGTATGACATAGCCAGTCTCAGAGAATCACGGAGGAAGAAGTTCATGCATCTCGTCCTACAGAGAGCCAAGAGTAAGATGTCCGGGCACTTCAGTATACATAGGCGCATCACCGCGGAACCAATCGACCAAACACACATCAGGAGGGAGATAGACCACCTCACTGAACACTTTCTGATCTGTCCAACTGACAAGTCTGTCAGCACCCCCTCATTCGTATGCACTAACTTCATTAGGGTGCTAGCACTGCGCCGACTGCGACGTCCGAACTTCATTCCACTAAACGAAGATCCGGATCCACTCATTGCCATTATTAGGGGAGAACTGGTACACTTTCCAGCCCTCCCAGTTGGCCATGGAGCCCTCCCTCATCTCATGATAGTGTTTAAAGCGCACAAGCAAACCTTCCGCTGGATCACCAACACGGCCAATACAGTGATCTCCCCTATGGCGGATCTATGTGCTTGCATGCTCAGCTTCCTCCCCTATGGCGGATCTATGTGCTTGCATGCTCAGCTTCCTCATCCCCAGCGTGCAAGCTTCCTGTGATGAAAAAAGTAGGGAAATGGAGGTCTAGTACGGGGTGAAAACGAACCTCTGGTGGCCCATCTCGTCGGTTGGCTAGCTTGCGGCCAACCTACCCCAGTCTCTCTTTTCCGTCTACACGCCGAACATCACGCGTTGCTGTAACCATCCCAACGGATGACTCGGAGCACAGCCTGGTAAGAGCAGTCCAGTTCTTCATGCAGCTGGCCATGGAATACCGCAGGGATAGGAGTTCCAGGGATATCATTAAGGTAAGGGTCAGCAATGGTGGCAGGTTCTTCCCTTCGTGGACTGATGCTCGCCTGCAGAACGCAACTGATGAGCTTTTCTTCAACGAAGCGGAAATCGTGGTAGTAACTGAGTGGTGTCTGAATCACAGTTTGATTCAGATGGGTACTTGTGTCTGGAAACAGATCTTAGGCATACCAATGGGCCTTGCCTGCTCCCCCGTGTGGTGCGATATTTTGTTTTTAAAGTATGAGCACCACTCGATGATCAGATTGTTAAAAACTGGCAACGAGCATTTGGTGCCAGCCTTCAATGATACCTATAGGTATGTAGATGATCTCTGCTCCCTGAATAACCCCTCTATCCGTGACTTCTTTAGAGGGGACTGTGACCAGGATACAAATCCTATCTGGATCTACCCGAAGGAGTTCATCGAAATGATACACACACACACACACCAAGTGGCGAGCTCTTTCCTATATGGAAAGAGCCCGCCTGCTTCACAGCCTGGCTGGACTTGGCCTGGGCCCAGAAGCTTCCGGTAGGCCCCAGGATGTTGTGTGCTACTTTGCAGCTACTGGGCCTCTTTCGATTGGGCCTCCCAACTGTCTGTGTATGAGGCTGCGTTTCTCGTTCAGGGCCTGTATGCTTCGGAAAGGCCCAGAAGGCCGTGGAAATGTCTTGGTTGCTCGGCCTGTGTTTCGCTCAACCAACTGGCGCATCGCAACTGCCTGTACCCCAAATATGAAATTGACAGTCAAATACCTCTTGTGATATGTTAGGCCCGCCTTCACTTAGGGTGGACACTATTGCAACCGGGGCCCCTTAGGCCTGCCAAGGACCCAGATCCTAGCATTCCCTCCTCCCTTACTTCGTTAGTCCTCTGAGAAGTCTGTTACTCTGTAGGCATCTTCCCTTTTAGTTCTCTTTCGTAGCCTGCAATCACTTGAGGTGCTGTTTTCATGAGTTCCTCTCGTGTGAAAGTGATCTTCTTTAGGATCTAAATGATGTCTGAATCTCACACGATACAGCATTCTTGGTTTAGGAGGACGGCCTCTGCCTGATGGTCGAGGTACTGGCATCACTTGATGCTCCATGATCTGGTCAATGTCCACTTCGCCATCCATGGTTGGGGGCAACATTGATCTCCTTGAGGGAAACTGATTAGTGGCAGTGAAAGGTGTCAGCTTGGATGCATGGAAAACAGGGTAAGTGCGCAAGTGTAGAGGGATGCGAATCACGTATGAGGGCCCATCCGGTTGATCTCCTACAATGTCCAAGGTCTCCCAAGGCCCAAAGTACTGTGGCATCAGTTTTTGTGAAATCCCCATCTCCTGACCCAGTTCAGATGACTTTACCCATACTCTATCACCTACCTAAAAATTAGAGGGCCGTCTATGTTTATTCTCAGATGCGATCATAGCATCCTGAGATTTCTTAATATGTTCAACGGCCTATTGCAACATCTGTTCATACTGGACAACAAACTCTATGCTGCCAGGTGCTGCAGTGGGTTGCCTTTCCGGTAGCGGAAAATCAAGTGCACTTTTGGGCTTCCAACCAAGATGCAGCTGGTTGGGAGTCATACGAGTAGTATTGTGCACGACATTGTTGTACAGGCTGGCGACGAGAGGTAACTTCTCGTCCGAGTCATCCTGACTTGGCTTAATATAATGTCGAAGCAGGTGCTGTACTACTCGGTTCATCTGTTTTGCCTGACCATTTGACTCAGGGTGATTCCCTGACGTCATTTGGAGCTTGGTACCCATATGTTCAGTTGTCGTTTGCCACAGTTCGCTGGTAAACCTTACATCCCTGTCACTTATTATTGACGTAGGTAGTCCAAAATCCCTGACCCATTTATCTAGAAACAGTTTGATGACATAGTCCGTCTTAGCAGTTTCTGGCATAGCGATCAATCTTGCTTACTTAGTAAAGCGGTCCACTATTACGAAGATGTGCCTTTTGACAGACTTACTGATCACAAGAGTATCCATGAAGCCTATGGACACACTTTTACCAGGTTCTTCAGGAATCGGCAAGGGCTTGATGAGCCCAAGCGGAGCCTGAGTCCTAGGTTTGTCCTTTTAACAGACCTAACAAGTTTCAACATACTTTTTTGCATCTTGCATCATAGTGGGCCACAAAAACTTCTGCACTAAGTTGGCTGAAGTCTTTTTATAGCCAAAATTACCAGTTGCATCATGACATTCCCCTAAAAATAAACTACGCAAAGACTCACTACGGGGAACACACAATCTTTTATTCCCTGCCTTCACAAGAAAAAGCAAGCCGTCTACCATCGTAAATTCATCCAAAGTCTTTTTGTCCTTGGTTTGAAATCTACGGATGATCTCAGACATAACTGGATCTTGTTGATAGGCATCCACCAATGATCGAGTTAAGTCGCTGGATATGCCAAATTCAGTCACTAGTGCGCCCAGATAGTCTGCTCGACGAGATAGTGCATCAGCTACTTTGTTGTACTAACCCTTGATTGTATCAAGTTGATAGTCATACATGTCTATCACTTGTATCCATCGCTTGAGTGCGTCCGAAAGTACCGACTGTGTTTTAATCCAGCGCAAGGTCTCATGGTCAGATCTCACATAAAAGAATCTACCAAGGAGATAGTGTCTCCAATGGACCAACACTCTATATACGGCATAGAGCTTACGCTCGTAAGTGGACCTAGCCAGTTTCTGAGATGGCATCTTTTTACTCATATACTCGATAGGTCTCAACTTTCCCCCTCCTTTTGCGCAAGGACCGCGCCTATGTCATATTGGCTGGCATCTGTGGTCACGACAAAGGGATGATCAGGATCCAGGAGTCTGAGGACTTCATAGTGTGTTAGAGCATACTTCAATTTCTTGAAGGCTGCCTCACACTCTTCTGTCCATTCCCAAGGGGTGTCAAGTCGAGTTAGATCTGTTAATGGGGAAGCTATAGTACTATAGTTTTTCACAAACGGACGATAGTAGCCCGTCATCCTCACAAACGATATGACCTAAGTAACAGTCTGAGGTTTGGGCCAGTCACGTATGTTGGCCTCCTTAGCATCATCCGGCCTCAGTCCATCTGCTGAGATTTCATGACCCAAGTACAAGATCTTGGTGTGACAAAACTCACATTTCTCCAAGTTAACCTTGTACTGGTGCCGTCTTAGGAGACCTAGCACTATTTTCAAGTGCTCAGCGTGCTCCTCTACAGTCCTACTAAAGATAAGAATATCGTCGAGGTACACGACGATAAACTTGTCTAAGTAATCATGAAAAATCTTGTTCATCGCGTGTTGGAACGTACTAGGTGCATTGCATAGGCCAAACGGCATCACCACAAACTCGTACAGACCGTACGTGGTCTGAAATGCGGTTTTCTGCTGGTCCTCCGGTCTAATGGCAATTTGATGGTATCCGGACTTCAAATCTATCTTGGTGAAGTACCAGCATCCCTGCACTCTATCCAAGAGGTCGTCGATGCGGGGTAAGGGTTCCGCGTTCTTAACGGTGATGGCATTGAGGCCCCTATAGTCAATGCACATCCTCAAGGTACCTCCCTTCTTCGATACGAATAGGACTGGAGCGCCGCAAGGGGAGGTACTAAGCCGAATCCATCCTTTCTCTGTGAGCTTCTTGAGCTGGTGGCGAAGTTCATCTAACTTCGCAGGAGACATCCTATAGATTTATCCTCTAGGCACCTTACTACCTGGGACAACCTCTATTGCATGAACAACCTCCTTTTCTACCACGCCTGTGGGCTCCTAAAAAAGGTCTGAATACTAAGCGACGACTGATTCTATCTCTGGGGGTGTTTTTACGACCTCCCTTTTCTTAGAGACAAATACTAGATACATGCCCTCCTACCGATTCTGCTTATAATATTTATAAAAAGATGATGCACACATGCACCCGTAGTTTCCTATCAGACTGCTAGCTTTAAACTTCTACAATCTAACAGATCTACTGTTGGACAATTTGTAAATCAACACCTTTCTATCCCAGTCAAATTGTGGTTGCGCGACCTCGAGGTAGTACATACATAGGAGCATGTCAAAGGGCAGTTCGTCGCTAACCAAGAAGGATATTTTATGGCTCACTTCCCCTCCTCCATAGGAGAAGGTATAGACTACGTCCTTGACATAGTCTTTTACCAACATTTGGTGCTTGTTGGCCAACGTAGAAGCTACAGTTCTGCTAAGCCGCTGCACTTGGTCCCCTAAGTGCAGTCTATCCACACAAGCACGACTGATGAAGTTCCGTGTAGAGCCTATGTCTGCGAAGGCGCCAACTTTGCGGCCACCTACATCAACCTCTACCACAAAATGTTCACCCTTTGGACCTCTACTGATCATCGCCCAAGAGTCCCTGGGTCCTTTCCTGACCACTCGGTCTCTAACTCTTCTAGGGCCTCAGACACATCTCTCGAACAGAGCGTCGGTAGGTCTGAATATGTCTGCGGGGCGATACATGGGTCACTAGCCTTGGCCAACGCCTGAAGTGGGGAAGGCAACGTTACCACTTCAGCGTGAGTAAGAGCGGCTAAAATTCCTACTGGCCTGAGGTGTTTCCCTGCGAAGTGCTCGCAGAAGCACTGCCAGAGTTCGAAGAAAGTCCCACCACCGTTGGTGAGGCTACCCTCGTGGTGACCTTCTTGCCTCAACACGTTCTAGATGTGTGGCCAAAGTTGCCACAATTCATACACATGCCCCTGGCAACTCGATCCCTCCAAACCTCATTCTCTAAACCAAGTTTCACCCAAGTGGGTGTTCCTTGGTCACCCTGACCCGTAGACCGGCCTACCTTCTTCGTCCCGGTCCCCCTAGCCTTTTCCTTGATGGGTGTCACGATTCCCCCATCCGAAGTCTTACTAGCTCCATCATGCTCTGTCTCCTCCCCAAAGTCTTGGAAATCGTCAATTTCGGTCGCTTGACCATCATGGTCGACGATCATTAGTTGACCTTTCTTTTTCCAGTCCTCGGTAGCCTCTTTTTCTTACCATCTCCCTGACTCTGATGCGCACATCCAAATTTTGCCTCTATATCTAAGGCCTCCTTACTGAATGTGCTGCTCGACATAGGCCTCGTCTACCAGCTTTGCCTTGACCTCTGAAGGTAGACATCTAAGGTAATCCGTGAGGAGTATCTGCTGGTCATATCGCACACCAGGTACCACAAGCAGACGTTCTACGATGTCCGTTAGCTCTCAAACATTTTTGTACCTTCTGGCACAGAGACTGTTGATTGCATCGGTAGCCTTTTGAGCTCCTTGAGGGTCATGCCACCTGTTGTACACACACTATACGAGCTCTTCCAATGTCTGGGCCTGGGCCCAGGCATCGAAGTTATGACCGTAGCCCTGCTGCTGCACTAGGTCATTCAACCAACGGGTTGCTGACCCCTCTAAAAAGGAGGCAGCCACAACAACTTATTGCTCTGGCCTGGTAAGCTTGTGCCTAACATAGGTAGGCACTGCCTTACCCAGGTATCCAAATCCTCGTCCTTCTTCCTGTCGCCGAAGAAGGGCATAGGACTTAGCAAGGGTATTTTGGGCATCCACTGCATAGGCTGTATGGGCCCAGGGGCTTGCTGTAGTGGCTGCATAGCCACCGAAACAGGTTGCTGCACACTAACCTGGGTCTGACTTGACAATGGGACTGTAGTAACCACTGTCGTCGATGGTACGGTTGAGACTCTATGAACCGGACTACTAGTTGCTACAAAACCACCTGGAGGTGGCATGCCAAACATAGGTGAGAATGGAGGCCCTACCGGCGGCAGCATCACTGATGGACCCGCACCCGAAGGGGGAGCTACAACTTACTGAGGCTGCCTCATCATGGGACGAAGAGCCTGCAGTGCAGCCAGAATCTGCTTCTGGCCTGCCATTAGTTCAGCCAGCACTTCCTGCTGGACAGCCTGCGCTTCTGCCACACAAAGAAGCGAGTTACGCAGCGCGCGTATCGCAGGGTCAAGTGCTGACTCATCTAATGCTTCTAATCTGCCTAGCTCCTCTCTCCTACTACCTAGTCTAGCTCTCCTCATGATTGCTCTCCTTCTCCTCTCTGCTGCCTCATCTAATTGTCGTTGTAGCTCATCCTGAAGTTCTTCTGCTTGGAGGATTTCATAATCCTCCGCCGTGAGTTGAGTTTGCTGGCTGACTCGCAAGCCAGCACTCTGGCTAATGGACCCCTAAGAACCACTCTGACTAACTCCTGACGAAGTGGCCTGTGAAGAGGCCTGCGACATGGTAGATGAATCAGCCATGGTCGTACCGGTGCTAGCTGAAATCCTAGACCTGGCACTATCCTCAGCTACCCTCGCTCTCCTTGCCGCTGCTCTCTCTCTAGCCTCTCTCCACAATCTCCTCTCGTCTCTTGGGCCTAACTCTAGGAAAGTCAAAGGTCGATTGCGAGTTGTTCCATGAGTAGTCCTACGGTCGTCCACTAACAACTCCTCCTCACTAGTGCTTGCATCACTCATGTGCTACAGTGTGTGTGATCTAAACTAGAATCCACACTGAATCCTACCTTAGCTTGACACACAACCGATTACAAATCACAACTAATTTCGGTCGGACTGAACAGAAACAGTTAGGTGATGTAGTAACAACTAATGTCAGATCCTACAGGAAATATCACATTTATTTTTAGAATACTCTAGAACAGATTGCAATGCAGCAAAGAACTAATCTGTCTGCAACTGTTTGTAAGTTGTTAGTCAAGTCTGTAACAACTAAATAATCAAAAATAGAAATAATATCTCATGTTGGAGATGTATACTGGATGGCAGATTGATTGCCACTGTGAACAGTTACCGGAATCCCCCCTCCTCCTGTATCCTTCTTGAGTTGTCACTTTGTGTCAACGCCCTGAGCATCTGGTTGAGCAGCGTGTCTGAAGGTGTGCAATCCGGCCCACCCATGTGCCCCAAAACAACGTTGAACCTGCCAGCCCCTGCACATTACCCTCGCATGCAACGAGCCTTACACCCGGTTTGATCTAGCTGATCAGGAGGCATTTAAGGAGATCCCCCGTAACTCCTCAGGAATTATTTAACGTCGCAGACAGGACGACGATCACAGCCAGAATCAACACCGAGTCCCCGCTAGAAATATTTAGAGACGATCTGGTAAGCGTCTGTTTAAAGGGCTGGCATGTCCGGCGTGACCTCTATTGTGCAAGCAACAGAACCAAGGTCTTGCGGCAAAGCATGCGTGTACTAGTCCCAGCGGGTTGGCATGGTGACCGTGACCTGAGTGCTTCGTCCAGGGCCCTTCAGAGGCTTCGCCCGTCTCCCACCAGCTTGCTGTCCAAGAAGAACGTCGACTCTCAAGGATGAGCGCTCGCGACACCTCACATCGAGATGACTCTCAAGACAAGACTCACTTCCTCACGGTAAGAAGTAATGAAGAGGGTGCATAAGGAGGAGAGCAACGTACCTCATAATGCTGCCCCCAACCACAGATTTCTCACCGGCAACCTGATGCGCATTTATTGACTGGTCTTTGCCTCGGCACAACCAACAGCAGAATGCAGTTCCACCTCGGCTTAATATGCCACATCAGCGAGCTCTCATCATCCAGCATACACCCCGTATGTCACCACATAGCTTCCTGGCGCGCCCACACGACTCTGGGTCGCCCTACATTCAACGCCCAAGCCTTATCACTGCCCCACACCTCATGCGAAGCACCGAACAGCTATTGCGAAGAACCAATGAAGTGCAATATGAACCATGCTCCAATACCAAATTGCAAGGAAAATGAGCAACAACGAAATGACAAATCCAGATTACACAATCACATTGAAAGCCAGATAGTTGCACCGTGTCCAAAGAGCAGCGTTGCACCAATAATACACCAATGGAGGTTCGTAGTACTGAAAACCAATGTCACGGGAAGCTTTCTCTCTCCTCACCAACACAAGAGTCCTTTCCCTTCACTCTCCTACTTGGCGCTCAGCACCCAGCCTACTCCTACACAGTTACGATCAGCCTACAAATTGACAATGCAACGGTTGAAATTAGTGGCAACCCGAAGTACTTGAAGATGTCGCCCAAATGCGGACCATCGCCAGTACAAGGTATGTCCCCTCACATCATCATCATCATCATCCTTCACCCTTCCCTGGCTTTACACCCACGTCTTCCTCCCTTACACCCGAAGACCACTTATGCGCCTCACTGTAGTCCAAGCCCACTAGCTTTGGTGGCTGGGCTATGGCGCTGCCCTCAGCAGCGCCCTTCTTCCTTGCACGTGCCGCACCTCGCCTCTCAGCGCCAGCAGCAGCCCACGAGCCTTTGCTCCAGCAGCGCTGTCGCTAGCATGCGAGTGCCTGAATGAGGGTGAGAGTGGCGAACTCTTTCCTATATGGAAAGAGTCCGCCTGCCTCGCAGCCTGGCTGGACTTGGCCTGGGCCCAAAAGCTTCCGGTAGGCCCCAGGATGTTGCGTGCTACTTTGCAGTTACTGGCCTCTTTCGGTTGGGCCTCCCAACTGTCAGTGTATGAGGCTGCGTTTGTCATCCAGGGCCTGCATGCTTCGGAAAGGCCCAGAAGACTGTGGAAATGACTTGGTTGCTCGACCTGTGTTTCTCTCAACCAACTGGCGCGTCGCAACTGCCTGTACCCCAAATATGAAATTGAAAGTCAAAGGCCTCTTGTGATATGTTAGGCCCGCCTTCACTTAGGGCGGGCACTACTGCAACCGGGGCCCCTTAGGGCTGCCGAGGACCCAGACCCTCACAATTTTTAGGCCCCGAAACAAATCTCAGGGGTTCATGCCTGCACTCGGCCGCGGGCGGTCGGTCGCCGTGGTCGGGATCCCGACCGCGTGTGGTAAAATGGCACACAGTCATGACCGCGGGTGATACATAGCTGCAAGGTACACATTGTGTCCTTAAAGTCATGTGGTCACAGAGAGAGAGAGAGAGAGAGAGAGAGAGAGAGAGAGAGAGAGAGAGAGAGAGAGAGAGAGAGAGAGAG
>BFEA01000183.1:2127166-2139666 GCA_003427395.1 Chara braunii
TTGGGTTGACTAAGAAGAAAAGAGGAGACTGTGCAAGGGTGCTTGCATTTTTCTGAAATGATTTGTCCTTTCTCTTCTAACTGGAAAGTATGCTTGGCAGGTCTGAGTTTTCTGAGCTTCTGAGGGAGACTTGCCGATCTGTAATGGACAGCTACGGAAGATTACCACCGAATGCACAGGATCTTATAAGTACGTTCATAGTAACCATCTTCACCTGCCTGATTGGAACTCTATCTCTCTTTCTCTCTTTCTCTCTTATCCTCTCTTTCTGTCTTTCACTCCTTATCTTGTCCTCTCTCACTCTCTCTCACTCTCGCTCTTTGTTTTTTTTCCTCTCTTTCTCTCTCTTTTGCTCTCTCTCTCTCTTTCTTGCTCTCCCTCTTTCTCTCTCTCTCTCACTCTGTCTCTGTCTCTTTTTCTCTTTCTCTCTCTCCGTTGCTCACACACACACACACACACACACACACACACACGTGGGGAACCTTGCACCTTCTATTGTAATGCTCTTTTTTTTTTTAATGGATAGTTTGTGATTGTACGAGGATGGATTGAGAGAGAGTTTGGGGATCTTGACAACACAGACACACACAAACACACGTACACACACACACACACACACACACACACACACACACACACATACACACACACACACACGTTTCTTTTTTTCTCTCTCCCTCAGTCATGCACACACCTTTCCCTCTTTCTCTCTCTCACTCGCAGTCACACCCGGTCATTATAGCTGCTTTCGGTGCAACTTTCGACCAGGACAACGATAATGAGTGGGCGCTCTTTTCAGGTGAAGACGGTAGGATGATGCAAGCAGTGTGACTTCTCTCTTGGTTTCACTGCAGAGTCTTATTGCATAGGCATAGTTCCATGGTCCCGTCTAGCATTGTGGGCGGTTTCTTATTTTATTCTTTAAGGGCGACAGCCATCGGGTATCATTGTCGAAGTGACGAGCGCTAGGTAATTCACAATTGTCCGCTCATTTCCATCTACCAGGATTCGAACTCAGGTCTGCTTATCAACAGTTCATTGGCATACTGTTAAGCGCCAGGGGCTGATTCCACCATCTTCCCCCACATAGAATATGCGGTCATTATCCTTGTTACAGTATCGAGACTGAAAGTTGCCCCAAATACAGGCATTCGGCGGAAGACGCTAGTCGGGCCCAGAGAGCTTGTTTTGCGGGCGTGAGGTTCCTATAGGCTGTGTGCCTTTCAGAGAGTATGGGTGAGGCGGAAGGTGCTTTAGCCAGTAGGGCTTTTTGGTGTAGAACARATGATTCGAGTTCCRGGGGGGTGATGAATCTGGCTTTGTTTTAGTCATTCTGTTGGGGTAGTTTGGCAAATGGATGATATGGGTCATAGCTGGTTGGCTTTRTGAAGGGGACCTGCTGCGGCCAGGCCTAGAGAGTCTTTGCTATGTATAGATAGTATAGATGGTATTCCCAGGGGTTGTTTGTCTATGTCGGAGCTCATGGAGGAGGGCGGGCAGGGTGATTCTGCCACCAATCCGCCAACCGTGTTCACCCAAATAGGGCACACGGTCATTATAGTCGTGTTTGCTGCAGGTTTACAGCGATAATGATCGGGCATTCTATTCAGGTGAAGACAGTAGTGCTGTGTGGGGGATTTTTGGGGGTCTCTTGTGCTGTATGGGGAGGGATATATATATATATATATATATATGTGCAATAACCCATGTCATATGTCTCATGGAAAGACTGAGGGCCAACTCGGCCGCCCTCAACCCAGGCCCGAAACAGGGGTAAAGACCCCACACGAACATTCAGGGCCTGGACGTGAGACAATTGACTTTTGTCAACTGCCTTGACCCCAACAGTCAAAGTCCAAAGGTACCTAGTCCAGGCCGTTGGTCAAGCACACACACTTGTTTGTATGCAGGTACCCAGACAGCATAAGGTCCAAGAACAACAATTCCGTCAAAACGGACATATTTTATTTTTTGAACGAAATTGAAACCTCATAAATTAGAGAGATTTAGGTGGAAATTTCAAGCTCTTGAGGGCCCGGAGACCTCAAAACGCAATGCGGCGTGGCATGCCCGCAAGACCTAAGAAATGCATAGGAAAGAAAGTCAAATTCACACCAAAGAAAGTAATCCAAAAATGAATTTGACCTAAGGTTTCTGGATATTGAAGTCCATAGATTTTGCCTATCCAATAGTAGAAATCTGCAAATAGAGCGAATACGGCTCCCTGGATGTATCTGGACTTAGCTGGAGTTCAGGCCCTGGATGTATCTGGACTTAGTTTGCATCCAGGGGGTAGGGCGTTTTCAGAACGCCGTACCCCATGGAGCTGAAAATATCGACCTAAATCGGGCCAATTTTTCMGTTTTCAATTTCGTTCAGAAAATAAAATAYGTCCGTTTTGACGAAATTGCTGTTCGAGGGGAAAGTCTGCAACTRTAAGATCTAGGCCTTCGACTGTGACTCAATCTGGACGACAGAGGGGAGGAGACCTGAGGCCAGAGAGCCTCGACAAACWCTACTTAAAGACTGGCCTCGAGGTGGTCAGCATTCAGTCTTGCTATACTGGTTCAACGCTGGCTTGACTTTGACTTGACGCTGGCTAGACGCTGGCTGTGCATCAGAGTTGCGGACGACGACACGAGGGAGAGGCAGCATGTTGGCATTGTACACCAGGCATGCTGATGTGGCGCTGCCTGTAGTCTTCATAGCATGCTGATGTGGCGCTGCCTATGGTCTACGTGGCATGCTGACGTGGTGTTGCGTCTGGTATATGTGGCGCTGCCTATGGTCTACGTGGCATGCTGACGTGGTGCTGCCTCTGGTATATGTGGCGCTGCCTATGGTCTACGTGGCATGCTGACATGGCGCTGCCTCTGGTATATGTGGCGCTGCCTATGGTCTACGTGGCATGCTGACGTGGCGCTGCCTCTGGTATATGTGGCGCTGCCTATGGTCTACGTGGCATGCTGACGTGGCGCTGCCTCTGGTATATGTGGCGCTGCCTATGGTCTTCCTAGCATGCTGACGTGGCGCTGCCTCTGTTATACGTGGCGCTGCCTCTGGTCTATGTGGCATGATGAGGTGGCGCTGCCTCTGGTCTATGTGGCATGATGAGGTGGCGCTGCCCCTGGTAAATGTGGCGCTGCTTCTGGTCTACGTGGCGCTGCTATTGGTCTTCATTGATGATGTCGCATTGCCACCTGTCTTGTTTATGACGTGGCATTGTCCACGCTTTCTACATGAGGTGACTGGTTGCGAGGAAGAGGAAGATCAGGACTGTGGGGAGATCGTGAATACGTACCTGGTTGTCTTCATGTTGACATTGCTCCAGTGCTGATGAGGGACTAATTAGACGTGCCACGTGGCACATTGAGGTTACTTCAGATACTTGTTCAGACTGTCGATTATTGAAATGGTGTTGGAGGAGGGAGCCCGAAGCAGGAGTGGGCATTGTATTTCCTCTCCTTTATCTAATCTCCCTCCTCTCTCCTTCGTCTGTGTATGATTATCTCGTCTCATTCTATCTGGACACGATCTTGATTATTGGTAATCATCAGGTGTTGACATTCATCTGGACTTGCATTGTTGATAACTGTTTTCACGATCAGGGTTCATATATATATATATATATATATATATATATATATATATATATATATATATATATATATATATATATATATATATATATATATATATATATATATATATATACACACASASAGAGAGAGAGAGAGGASAAGGGTTGTGAATGCAGTCACAATATTGATTGAGAGGGTGCAGACTCCAAACTAAGAGTAGGGAAAACCTTGAATTTCTAGAAGCAGCAGCTGCGTCAAGACGGTCGAGCAGTTTGAGGCCTCACCCTGGGCTCTTTCTAGAAGCAGCAGCTGCGTCAAGCAGTTGAGCCTAGGACGCAGGTGGTTGCACCCTGGGCACAAGCAGCGTGAGGCCGACACAACACGAAGTGGCCATGGGCCAATGAGAATGCAACATTGTCTTCACACCTACCCTGCGGGCCAATGCAAACACAACAAACACTTGGAGCCTGGAGAATCCTGGGTGTGCCCAGTTGAAAAGGGYTCAGGCCCTCAACTGTACAGATGAGCCTGGGCATGGACGCTGCGGTCCGACAGGAAGCTACTGGAAACTTCCTTGGCCAGGCCCAGACAATCCAGCAGCAGGGCAACAACTCCCATATAGGGAGGAGGCCAGCCAGGGAAAGGCATTCTGGCCTAGGTAGGCAATGCGGACACGCTACTACAATAAAGCGCAAGTGTCTGCACGCGCTATGCTGGCTGGGGCGCGCATGGGTGTTCAGAGGTGTGGGGGCGCTGCAGGGCAGCAGGGCGCCAAGCGGCCATAGTCGGGCTGCCAGGCTGCAGGGGGGCGAGGGCAGATGTTGAGGTGATAGTGGTCTTCAGGGAAGGAGGCGCAGGTGTGGGTGGACAAGGTCTGATGAGGGGATGCCAGAGAACATACCTGGTGCATGTGGGCTGTCCCCGTATGTAGTGACGACACCGATCAAGACGAAGAGGAGGAGGACGAAGAGGAGAAAAGTTGGAGGAGGAGGAGGAGGAGGAGGAGGTGGAGGAGGAAGAAGAGGAGGAGGAGGAGCAGGAAGAGGAGGAAGAAGAAGAGGAGATGAAGGAGGAGGACGAAGAAGAGGAGGTGAAGGAGGAGGAAGAAGAAGAGGAGGAGGGAAGCACGGAGACAATGAGGAGGAGGAGGAGGAAGAGGACGAATAAGAGGAGGTGGAGGAGAAGAAAGAAGAAGAGGAGGAGGGAAGCACGGAGACGATGAGGAGAAGGAAGAGAGCAGCTGTTGCAGGGCTGGTTGAAGCAGCTGCTGTAGCAGGTGTTGAAGGGCTGGTTGCAGATGGCGGAGCAGCTGTTGAAGGGCTGGTTGAAGGGCACCAGCAAAAAAGGACAACGAGGAAAGGGAGGAGGACGAGGAGGATAAGGAGGGCAGGGATGGAGGGAAGGAGGGAGGAGAAGGAAGGAGAGGGGAGCGGATGATGGTATTTTTCCGTCGCCACAGATCCGGAGTTTCCCGACTATATCTGCGATTTCCTTCTCTATATTATATGGTTGTTAGCTCTTCCCTTCATTTCTGCTCATCGCTTTCTCACACCGTATTGCGCTCCACTTCTTTCTACGGTCTTTCAACAGCGCCCTCCCACCTTTGCGGCTTTGAGGTCGATGAGCCTCGCCAATCTTCGAACGACCATTGCTACAGATATCAAAAGGAAATCGGCTGCGGCGCGGCCTCTGCTCAAGCAAACTTGGGCGCCATACTCCAAACTCGTACATATTCACGATCAGCCGGGGGCCTGGGAATGGATCCCTGACGTGGGGACCTGCCTCTCGGGGGAATCACAGTAAAGGGATAGCCAGTGGCAGCTGAAAGACTTCACGCTCGTCTGGTCGAATCACGGTCAGGCTGGCGAGTAGGGAAGAAAGGAGAACACAGATTCTGTAGGACTGCACTGATACGACGAAACAGATCTATGGCATAGAGGGGGACGACTCAGGCGGTGGGGGGGGGTCGAGGAAAGGACAGGAAGTCTGGTCTGAACCCTTGGTGGGCGTCACGCGAGTAGGAATGGGAGTTTGATAGGATTTGTGGTTAGAAGTACCTTAAGCCCGGTAGGTGTTACAGTGGGAACCTGTTATAAAACCTGTGGGAAGTTGGTTAGAGGAGAGAAACTGGAAAGAAATTCATGAGAACTTAATAGGAGGAAGGAAAGGATTGCATTGTACGGAAATAACGAAAGACGGTAGAGGCCGTAAGGCCCCGAAATGGAAATCTTTGCCTCGCCCGGGTGAGAATAGAAGGACCAAGGTGGTCATAGACGTGGGAATGGGGTTATGAGCCAACATGCTGATTACTTTTGATGACTGATGCGGTAATCTTCTCGGGGGGAGTGAGGGGCTTGCCTCTGGGCATCGCAGGTCTCGCCTCCCCTGACAACCCCCTCTGTGACTGGGTGCTAACGCTTTCCGGTAGAGGGGGCCTCAGGGGCGGCCAACCTGAATATGTGCCCCCAGGCAAACCCCAGCGCAGGCGCCACTGCCTTTGGGCAGTGTCGATACCCCCGTTGCTTCTTCTGTTGCTTACCTTTCTCTGTACTCTGGGACGCTGGGCCCGATTCCCAGCAGGTGTCGCTCCCTACCAATAGATTGGAGCCTTCCCCCAGGTGCTACCGATAGCTGCTCTTACCAGTATCGTTAGCACTATCGGGGAATGATTGATAAAAAAAAAAAAAAAAAAAAAAAAAAAACCGTGAGAGCGTGGGTGGCGGATGGCCCAGTGGTTAGGGCACCGATTGGAAATGCGTATTTTGGTCTGAGGTTGGGGGTTCAAATCCGCAGCCTCGCGCATATGCCGTCGGTAAAGGCGTTAGGTTGACGCACTACCACCCACACACTGAGCGCATGTGCGATCAGGGGGCACGGATGTTCAGGCCTGCATAGACCTGACCATGGGACCCGTAAGGGAAGCCCAGCAGGTACTAGCCCTGCGCATTCCTGGGTCCTCCGGAACAATTGCGCGCGCCTCCCCTTGGGGTTGTCGAGGCCATGGGGAGGAAGTGGCTGCGGGAGGGGCAAGCTCAGTTGGGGCGTGCGGGAGGAGTGAGGGGGTCACCCCTCTCCTAGCAGAAGCCGGCGCGTCCCTGTAGCACCATGGTGACTGTGGTGTGGTAGACGCCTCCCGACCGTGGTGCCATAGGGAGGCGAAGCCCTGAGTTTGAGATTGGTGACCCCTGCCGCAGCGGCCTGGTAGCGCCGGTCCAAGCCGATACTCCCAGGTGGGTTGCGAGGACTGTGTGCTCCTTCCTTGAGTGATCACTGGGTAGTGGGTGGGCCCGCTGCACCACCAGTAGAGCTGACCCCGGCGCGGAAAGCCCTCTGTCAGACATCCTCCCTGGGTCATAACCCCCGACACCTCGACAACCTTTTGAAAAAAACAAACTGTGAGAGCTTCGCCTATCGATCCTACAGAGTTTCGGGACTTCAAGCATTAGGGGTCAGAAAAGTTACCACACGGATAATTGGTTCGTGGCTGCTATCATCATCATAATCAGCTTCATCATCATCATCATCATCATCATCATCATCATTATCATCATCATCATCATCATCATCATCATCATCATAGGCATTACCATTAAGGATCTTCATCATCATCATCATCATAGGCATTACCATCAAGGATCTTCATCATCATCAGGCGCGATTGATCTGGCGACCTCGTCGTTCCACCGGAGGAACAATCGAGAAGACCCTTTAGGGGTGATCTGAAGACCTTCCTCGACTAGGAGGAAGGACATTCATTGCTCCCGGTCAACCGGGAGCGAGGTATTGTCAATCTATCTCCCTATTACTAATCTCCTCCCTTCTTCTCGCTGATTTCTCTCAAAGATCTCATCTTTTTCCTCTTCTTTTATCTCCTCCCCATCTTCCCTTCTCTCCTGTAACCCCCCGCCTAATCGGTCGCATCACCCAAAATTCCTAATGCGCATGACGCATATTCTCTCTTTCACGGTTTGTTTGACAATGCTGTCCATCCTGTTGTGCGGAATTTTGATCTAATTCAATAGGCTTAATCTTCCTTTCCTTCCCTCCTAACGTCGTGATCGAAATTAGTTCCGGCGTTTTTGTTCAAAAGTTACGTGAAATTCTTTATTATACCAAATCCTTTTCTTAATTCAATTTAAAATTTGACTTTATTTCAGAAATTCGTGAGATAAATTTCGAAATTTACTAAATTCATATTTTTTTGATGTTGAAATTCCTTCTATTTTCTATCCCCTGTAAAATTAAAAATTCTGCAATTCTTTCTGAAATTCCTTTGAAATTCTTTTGAAATTTCTTTGAAATTCATCTTAATCTTGTAACAAGACGAGAAATTTTGTTGATTTGCTCTACATAATCCTGGAATTTCTCTCAACCTACTTTACGTGGCTATCACTAATTCTTAATGAAATTTCATCGTAAATTCTTAATTTAGGAGTTAGTTTCTACTTTTATTTCAAACTTTCTTTGAAATTCTTTTAATTCTCGAAATACGTCAAGGAATTTTTCATTTTACTTCAAAAATTTTCCTCTCAACTCATCTCGACCTCTTCTATCATCCCCTTGAACGTTTGGAAATTCTTACAAATATTTTTGAAATTTGTTGAATTTTGCTTCAATTTCCTTAAAAATTCTGAATTTACGCCCAAACAATTTTGGAATTTTATTTTGACCCCGTGATTGTCTTATACATACCTTCTTCCATACCCCACTCCATCCTTTGGAAATTTCCTCTCATTCCCCCCCCCGAATTGGAAATTTTACTTTTTCAATACATACCTCATCTCTACTCGCCTTCCTCTCGCAGTCCCTTACTCCCCTTTCTGCGTGCCACCCTGGCTCCTCGTGACATCCAACAGCGCGCACTCCAAAATCGCGCTCGAGACGCTCGTGCTGCTAATCGAATCGGTCGCTTTGACGCACCGACCGAGGCCAGAGATCGTCCCTCTCGTCACGGTCCTCCCTTGACATCATCTTCATCTTCTTCATTTGTTGACTCCATGCAGAGTGCAGAGTCGCTGAGCCCCTCCCACTCCGTAAGTGAAGGGCTTGCGCTACTAGCTCGCGATACCATGGCTGATTCGGCTCACATGTCCACCTCTATGGCCACCAGTTCAGGTCCGGCCGCCCAATCGGATCGCTTATTGGCTCTCCTCGAGAGCATGCAGGCCAAATTCACGGCCCTCCATACAGACTTTTTATCCCGGTCGGCCCGTGTGTCACAGCTGGAGCCCCGTACCAGTGCACGTCCCTCCCCACCCCCTTCATCTGCATCTATGCCAGCTCCCTCTCCTTCTTTGGCTAGCGTCATCTACACGTTTGTCTCTTCTACGGGTTGCATGTTCTCACCCCAGTCCCAGCCTTCCTCTGCAGCCATCTCTTCCTCCCAGGTTTCCGCCCCTGCACCTCCCCCCTCACGACCCATGGCATCTTGTCCCGCCACCTCCTCGACGTTAGTTTCCACGACACCTCCTTCATCACCCCCCCCCCCCCTCTCCTACACCCAGGACAAAAAATGCTGAGCTCCAACGCCAGCTCGCCCTGGCCCATGATCACATCAACCAACTCCAAGGAGGTCAACCCCTGCCTCCCCACCTTGCGACACAACCTGTTGCCCCTTTGATCTACTGACAGCATCAGACATAGGCCGCTACGATGCATTTCACTCTTCCACCACCGACCACCACAATGTGTCAGGGACCTTTGGCCCAACTCCCTGCTCTTTCTAGGCTAAGCTCTCTTGCTGGTGCCACTACGTCCCCTGTCCTCTTGTCACAGTTAGCTCTTCCTCTCCCTACCCATTATCAGTCGCCGATGTATGTTCCATAGTACCGACCGGATCGCCTCCCGCAGTTTGACGGCACGGCCTCCGAGCTCCAAAGATGGATCTCTACTGCTGAGGAGCAACTTCGCTACCATGGTGTTGCTGTCGGTGCGAATACCCTTACAAGGGTATCCGCCCAGGTTTTTGCAAGTGACAGAAATAAGTTTGGTTTAAAGTTTGAGTATACCTCGTGAGTTGCGGCCGTGTCTATCGTTTACGTTGACTAGATGGTTGAGTAGAGCAGAGAGTGAGTAGGCGTGCAGGCTGAAGGCGCGCGTGATCTCTTTTTCCTTTTGATGATTGTGAAAACCAGTGTGATTACCGGCCAAAATTTTGTTTTTGATTAAGCAAGGATAAAAAGGAATTTCATCTCTTGATTGGCGCACTTGACTGTGACCTGTGCGTACGAACGGAGGACGACATCGACAACAGTGTCATATTAAAACGTTCTGGTAAGTTTGCGCGTTGCACAATATTCGTTTATGTAGGTGTCCGTTAGAGCTAGATCAAGACTTGGGCCTAGCAATAGCGGTCACGGCGTCCGACTTTCATCAAGGAGATTCAAGGATCGAGATTGAGTGGCGACGATGTAGGAATATTAGAGTAGCACGAAGGGATTGAGAGGTCGAGGGCGCGGCAGGGTTACCCTCCCCTTGATTTTGTCGTTGGCGACGTCCGTTCGGTAGTGGCACTTTCTAAGTAATTCTTTTTAGCGCCGTACTTCTATTATTTTCTTGTTATGCCCTAGCGTGCCGTTGACCCCGACGTGACGCCGGGCTTAATGGCCGTCACGACAGTCAAGGACCTTGAGTGCGCGCCGCGTTCGGCAGGGTCCGCGTGTTCGGGATACTGGCGAGAGTCCTCTACCACGCCGTGGCTGAAAACAGGGCGCGCCCAAGGTTGAGTCCGTAGAGGCACTTGAGGCAGACGGGTTAGTAATGCAGAATGTATATGACCTATGTTTCGGGTCCGATGAGGTCATGCGGGGGTGTGTCGTATTCGCAAGAGACCGCGTAGCAACCACGCTCGTTCCCAAGCCTCCAAATAAGGGAACATGCGGGAGCCGCACCAGCCAGCAGGTGCGATGTCTGCTACGGCAGGTGGGCGGTACCGGCCAGGGGTCAGTCGGTAGCATCGGGGCCAGGCTTCTCCGATGGGCCAGTCACTATGCCTCCCCTCCGGCTCCCTCCCCCTGTGGGCACCAGTGGGTGATGGGCGTGGGTCCGGTCGGGCAGCACCGGGCAGCCGCGGGCAGAGTAGATAGCGCAACGGGCAGCGGTAAGGGCAGTACCGGGCAGCGCTACGTAGCAGTGGGTGACGAGCACGGTGGGGCAAGGCGGAGAGGCGACGGGCAGTGGAGTAACGGGAAGGTAAGTGGTAGAGCGGTGGATGAAGCCGGACGGGGGCAGGCGCCATGGTGCATCCGGGAACAGTGAGGGGTGAAGACGAAAGCGACGAGGAGGAGCAAGCTGAAGGTGTGAGATACGGACACAGTGAAGGGAATGCACCCGGACGCGGTTGTGCGCAGGATGCATGCGCTACGAGTTCGAAGATGCCAGGGAAACAAGCAACGCGCGGTAGGAAGTAGGTAACTTGCATGATTCTTGATGGAATCACGCGAGTGAAGAATGGGAATTTGGGTTTTGATGTTGGGCGAACCTGATTATGAAGTTAGGTTTCGTGATAAGTAGTAAAATAAGGAGTTAGTACAGAAATGGGTTGCGCGGAGTCATGGCGGAAGGGAGAAGGTAGAGAGGAGGAAGGGCATAACGCATCCATTTGTGAACGAATTTGGGCAGGGAAAGAGGCGATCCTGGGGTTTTGGCCCCGGGCGAATCGAATGGGATGGTCAAATGAGGATGAAAGTTAGTGGATCGTGAGTTAGTAGGGAAAAGTATAGCGTGAAAAGATCTGTCTCTTATACACATCTAGATGTGTATAAGAGACAGGCAAGGCGGCGAGTAACGGGGCCTGAGGTAGCAGCGGCGGGCGGGGCAATTGCGCAAGCGGAGCAAACGGGCAAAGCGTAGGCATGCATTGCGAGGGGAAGTGAATCAAGACGTTAGGGGGTGCTGAGTACATGCAGAAACGGGAACGAGCTATGGTGGAACCAAGCAGAGGCAGGGGGGGAAACTTCTGCGCATCCGGCCTGCCGAATGAGTACCTCTATCTTGCTCATTTCGAAGTGAAGATTAACGAGAAGGGAACGTATTTACCTGATCGGGTTGGCTTGGGCTTGCAAAGGTGCAGACCTGCTGAGGAACCTACAGTCTGCAAGATTCAATCATGATCTGAGTTGGTCATGTGCTGCTCACTCCGTGTTGGGTGTGTGGACGTCCTTGTCTTCACCCCGCCGCTGCCATGCTGCCTGTGTCCCATTTGGTTAGCATAAGGTTCTTTGCAGATGGATGTGTTAGTTGTTCGAGGCAGCCATGTTGTGGGCATCGTCGTGCGCCTAGCTGCTTCGCTGTCGTACTACCCATCTGTTGGCAGCGCCTTCCGTGAGTACTCTGTAGGTTGGTTGCCTTGTTGTTGGTGCCTTGCTTATGTTGTACTTTGCTTCACGGTTTCTGCGCGGCATCCTGCGTGCCATGACGTTCCTTGCAGTCACTTGAGTAGGAAGTTGAGTGTTGAGGGTAACAACGAGGCTAGCAGTGAGACTGCAGTCTCACCCGACAGTCAGCGAGTACAACTTCCTGCTAAACGAAACAGCGGTGGGCTAGCTACAGAGTGAGGACCTGGGAGTCAGTTGATGCAGTGCCATTACTGCAACATAAGGAGGGGTCGTCGGGGTGTCGAACTTGTTGCGTATCGTTGTGCCATTTGCACGAACTGACAGATTGAGAGCTCCTTCCAGATCTCAGGGGTGTAGTGTGACGATAGTTGTTCTAAAGGAGAGGTGTTGGGGCTTAGGGAAGTAGTCAAGCTTTGGAAAGGAGGTCATTGTTGCGAGCTAGGGGATCGTCAGGCGTTTGATTTCAACGATTTGATTCAGTTTTGGTCAAGCTGCGGCCGTTTGGCCATAATTGCGGGGCCCTCAGGCGACTGAAGATTGGGAGGCCCTCTCCTGCGAGTCTGAGTGCACCCTCCTTGGATCT
>BFEA01000183.1:2151395-2176549 GCA_003427395.1 Chara braunii
CTGTAGGTGCGAGTACCCTTACAAGGGTATCCGCCCTGTTTTTTGCAAGTGATATAAATAGGTTTGGTTTAAAGTTTGAGTATATCGCGCGAGTCGCGACCGTGTTTGTCGTTTACGTTGACTGGATGGTCGACTAGAACAGAGAGTGAGTAGGCGCGTACGCTGAAGGCGTGATTGCCGGCGTGATTGCGAAAACCGGCGTGATTGCCGGCCAAAATTTTATTTTTGATTAAGCAAGGATAAAAAGGGATTTCGTCTCTTGATTGGTGCACTTGACTGTGACCTGTGCGTACGAACGGTGGACGGCATCGACAACAATGTGATATTAAAACGTTCCGGTAAGTTCGCGCGTTGCATAGTGTTCGTTTGTGTAGGTGTTCGTCAAAGCTAAACCAAGACTTGGGCCTAGCAATAGTGGTCACGGCGTCCAACTTTCATCAAGGAGATTCAAGGATCGAGACTGAGCGGCGACGACGTGGGAATATTAGAGTAGCGCGAAGGGATTGAGGGGTCGAGGGCTCGACAGGACTATCCCTCCCCTTGATTTTGTCGTCGGCGGCGTCCGTTCAATATTGACACTTTCTAAGTAATTTTTTTTAGCGCCGTACTTCCATTATTTTCTTGTTATGCCCTAGCATGCCGTTGACCTCGACGTGACGCCGGGCTTAATGGTCGTCACGACAGTCAAGGACCTTGAGTGCGCGCCACGTTTGGCAGGGTCCGCGTGTTCGGGATACTGGCGGGAGTCCTCTACTGCGCCGTGGCTGGAAATAGGGCGAGCCCAAGGTTGAGTCTGTAGAGGCACTTGAGGCAGAAGTGTCAGTAATGCAGAATGTATATGACCTATGTTTCGGGTCCGATGAGGTCATGCGGGGGTGTGCCATATTCGCAAGAGACCCCGTAGCAACCACGCTCGTGCCCAAGCCTCCAAATAAGGGAACATGCGGGAGCCGCACCAGCCAACAGGTGCGATGTCTGCTACGGCAGGTGGGCGGTACCGGCCAGGGGTCAGCTGGTAGCATCGGGGCCAGGCTTCTCCAATGGGCCAGTCATTGTGCCTCCCCTCCGACCCCCTCCCCCTGTGGGCACCAGTGGGTGACAGGCGTGGGTCCGATCGGGCAGCACCGGGCAGTTGTGCGCAAAGTAGATAGCGCAGCGGGCTGCAGTAAGCGCAGTACCAGGCAGCGCTATGTGGCAGCGGGTGACGAGCACGGTGGGGCAAGGCGGAGAGGCGACGGGCAGTGGAGTAACGGGAAGGTAAGTGGTAGAGCGGTGGATGAACCCGAACGGCGGCAGGCGCCATGGTGCATCCGGGAATAGTGAGTGGTGAAGACGAAGACGATGATGAGGAGCAAGCCGGAGATATGAGATACGGGCGAAGTGAAGGGAATGCACCCGGACGCGGTTGTGTGCAGGATGCATGCGCTACGAGTTCGAAGATGGCGGGGAAACAAGTAACGCGCGGTAGGAAGTAGGTAACTTGCATGATTCTTGATGGAATCAGGTGAGTGGAGAATGGAAATGGTGGTTTTGATGTTGGGCAAACCTGATTATGAAGTTAGTTTTCGTTATTAGTAGTAAAATAAGGAGTTAGTACAGAAATGGGTTGCGCGGAGTCATGGCGGAAGGGAGAAGGTAGAGAGGAGGAAGGGCATAACGCATCCATTTGTGAAAAATTCGGGCAGGGAAAGAGGCGATCCCGGGGTTTTGGCCTCGGGCGAATCGAATGGGATGGTCAGATGAGGATGAAAGTTAGTGGATCGTGAGTTAGTAGGGAAAAGTATAGCGTGAAAAGATAGCGGGAGGAGCGAGCCACGGGATGCGGACTTATAAGTGGGCCAGAGCATTACCCGCAATGTCGAAGGAGTGGCCGCTCGCTATCTTGCTGAGTGTGTGACCGAACAACTTTATCTGGCCGTTGTGAGGGAACCCGGGGAGGGGCGCCTACTGTTCGTTGAGGTCAAGGGCCACATCGCTTGTCACTCGCTGCGCCCGCTTCCGAGATCCTCAACGACCAGCAGGGGGATGTGTTAGAGTGATGTTAGAGTGAAACGCCAAGTTTCCTATTTCTATTTTTGTTATTTTTGGTGAATCCGGGCGTTTACACGGCCGCAAGCCTTAGCGGTCGTTCGATAAGCACTCGATAAGCACTCGTTCGAATACACTTCAGGTCATTTCAGAAGTTTCGGGTGGTTTGGAGGACACGTTTTATGTTTTTTTTTTTTTTTTTAAAGCCTGTTTTTTCAGCCACTTCAGGTCATTTCAGGAGTTTCAGGTGTTGGGGACCTGAAACCTCTGAAGTGGCTAAATCTTCTGAAAGGGGTTTCAAGTACCCCAATTCAACCATTTGGATGGGGTACCTGAAACCCCTTTCAGAAGCTTGAGCCACTTCAGGTCATTTTAGGAATTTCAGGTGGAGACCTGAAACTGTGAAGTGGCTGAAGCTTCTGAAAGGGGTTTCAGGTACCCCCATCCAACCATTTGGATGGGGGAAGCTTCAACCACTTCAGGTAATTTCAGGACTTTCAGAAGGGGACCTTAAGTGGTTGAAAGTGACCTGTAAATAGTGTCTGTTGTTAACCATCTCTCTCGATCAGACAACAAACCCACTCCGCAACAAGTTTTATCAGGTGTTCAATCGAACAGCAAGTTCATATCGCACCAGGTTTCAACAGTTCATCAATAGATTGACAAGTTTACATAACAGCAGGTTCCAAAAGTTAATCAATCGATTGTCGAGTCCATTCAGCAGCAGTTTTCAAAGGTTATTCAATCGATTAGCAAGCTCAAACTACAGCAGTTCTCTAATAGGCAGCGAAGGGGTCAGCCAGAAAATTCACATAGCCATTGGTTCTGCAGACAACTGACAAATATCCATTAGGCCCTTCACCAACGGGGGACTGTCGCCA
This sequence comes from Chara braunii, assembly GCA_003427395.1. Taxonomy (NCBI): domain Eukaryota; kingdom Viridiplantae; phylum Streptophyta; class Charophyceae; order Charales; family Characeae; genus Chara; species Chara braunii. The sequence continues at coordinate 2,154,305 of BFEA01000183.1, forward strand.
GGCGCACGATCTGGCGACAGGTCAGTTTGCCATTCGCCAACGGGGCTTTGCTCCCTCTCTGTCCTCGCTCTTCCTTTCTCTTTGTTGCTTTTTCTCTCATACACATGTGCAGTCTCTCCCCTTCGTTGCGCACTGTCTCTCTCTGCGCGCAGACTATCTTTTTCTCACTCCACGTATGTGGCTCTCTCTCTCCCTCTTCCTTTGCCTCTCTCTCGCAGATCCTCACTTTCCCTTTCCGTGAGACCCTTCCGTCGCCTGAACCTTACTAGGCAAGGCACGACCCCAAGTCGCTCGCCCTGGTTCCGACATCGCGGTGAGGGAGTTTAGAGTTCTGCGATTACCTGTTGGTTACCGGTTCAACAAAAATTTGATTCTGCTTTGCGATCATATCTGTCCCCCGTAGTTTGAGATCGTTCAAGCGGCTGACCAAGCCCTCGTCCAGCGTGCAGCCGCCCCAGTTCACGGCTGGATTAATCTACAACAATTCAAGAGTAATCGAGTTGGCATGTCGGGCCCGTTGCAGCATGTTATCCACACCGCATTAGAGGGCCTARCAAAGAACAGGCTTCGACAGAAGACCARCGGTACATGTCGAGTCGGGTATCTGGTTGTGTCCGCCTCACCTCCAGCGGCAGTTTCAATGCCCAAAGCTTAGTCASATGTGAAGCGGGCGTTCCGAGCCCAACATCTGGCTGTATTCGCCCCAGCTAAGCAGGCAGGTCAATGTTAAGAATTTAAGTGAAAGCAAGTCGCATTTCGAGCCTGATGTCTCGCTAAATTCACCCCGCCTTAGCGGACAGATTCAATACTCCAAAATTATGGGAAATCAAGTGTGCATTTCAAGCCAGATAACTCGCCGTATTCACCCCGCCTTAGCGGGCAGATTCAATACTTCAAAATTACGGAAAATGGAGTGGGCATTTCAAGTCAGATAACTCGCTGTGTTCACCCCGCCTTAGCGGTCAAATTCAATGCTCCAAAATTGAGTGAAAACGAGTGGACATTTCAAGTCTGATAACTCGCTGCATTCACCCCGCCTTAGCGGGCAGATTGAATGCTCCAAAATTGAGAGAAAACGAGTGGATAATTCAAGTCTGATAACTCGGTGTATTCACCCCGCCTTAGCGGGCAGATTCAATGCTCCAAAATTGAGAGAAAACGAGTGGACATTTCAAGTCCGATAACTCGATGTATTCACCCCGACTTAGCGGGCAGATTCAATGCTCCAAAATTGAGAGAAAACGAGTGGACATTTCAAGTCTGATAACTCGTTGTTTTTACCCCGCCTTAGCGGGCAGATTCAATGCTCTAAAATTGAGAGAAAACGAGTGGACATTTCAAGTCTGATAACTCGTTGTATTCACCCCGCCTTAGCGAGCAGATTCAATGCTCCAAAATTGTGAGAGAACGAGTGGGCATTTCAAGTCTGATAACTCACTGATTGGTTTTCCAGTATTCAGACTGCTTTCCCCCACGCACTCTCAGGCGAAGTTCTCCTTACCTCAGTTACCGCCTGCGACGTTTTCTGTGTAACCGAGCTGCCTATAATCTGGGCACACCGGAAAACCGATCTCTTCCCCCCCTTCCTCTCTCCTCTTATTCCACGTCGCGAGTCAGCGACACCCCTCACCTAGTCGTTTCAGTAAGGGCTGCGCACGCCATGCTCACCCATCTCAGTCCCCTTTGTCCAATCTCTCAGTCATAGATGGGGGTCGCAAGTCCGAGCTCGTCCCTCTTGTTTCCCTTCTACCCACGCTCTGTCAATTCTTAGCGCTTTTCCCCACGCTTTCGCTGACGCGAACTAGACCGGGGTACACCTTGCATACGGTCCCTGCTCTCTCTTCCCTGTACTTCCCATAACCAGTACCCTCCCTTCTGATTACCTTCCAACCCGCGCCCAACGGCCAGGTTCGAGAGTCAACCCACGTGCGCGCTGCGTACACCTGGCGCACCTCCCCGTCTACTCAGTCCCAATGCCTTCTCCCTTTCTCTGGTTCGTGGGCTGCGGACCCTAGGCACTCTCCGCTACACTACCTCTGTTTCCTATTCGGGCTGCTCGAACCCACTGAAGCGCTGGCGGGGACTGCGTACGCCAGGCACACACTACTCCTTATCCCTCCTCCGAATAGGCCTGAACACTTCCCTCCCCGGGCCTTATACAGCTGCAGTCCAGCTTACCCAAGGTCCCTGACACAGAGCCAGTAAGGCCCAATGGGACCAGCAGTGGAGGCAGGGCCTAAATTCCCCTAGTGCCAGTGTAGGGCAAACGTCTGTGTGTAACCCCGTGATCCATACCCGCACCGGACCTGCGTACCAAAACACTGTATCAGGAAATGACTGGACTGGTCAGGTCCCCTGAATCGTTTGTGCCGAGCCTCGGAGGCCTATAGTCGCGCTAACCCAAAAGCACCTGAAATGGTCATCGTGAACAGTAAAGCTTGCGCCGCCACCGTACCAATACCAAGGCTGAAATTTACCAACTTGAACTGCGGCAGCCTGTGGCATCACCGTACAACAGACGTATCGTTACCGTATCAACGCCGAGCCTGAAGTATCCACCCAAAACAGCCATTCTGACCCGCAGCATCCCATATTGTGGCCATGCCGGCCCTGAATACCATGCGTCATACCGGCACCAAATCTGAAATAGTTTGTGTTGTCCGGTGTCGACCCTGTCCCAAACCTGTAAATGATCTGCAGCGTATATCTCAAAGTCGTTAGACCAATACCGAACATGAGGTGACCGTACCATGCCGATGTCGTGCCCGTTACCGAACTTGAAACATTTCGATGTCAAACCCAAGTAGCCCTGTTATGATAGTTCCGAGCCTGTCCCAAGCCTCATGTTCGAACCGGGGTGAGAACAACAACGACGCAATGGAGTCGTGCAGCACAATCAAGTAACATGGCGGTAACCCCTCGCAGTCCATCCACCCTGCGCTCATAACATACAGGTTGGGGTCAGGCTAGGAATCAAGTTAGTCAGGTAAATCACGCAAACCGATCTCGATCATCGGAATTTAGAGAAAACCGTTAGAATCAGGATAAATAAGTAATCCGGGACTAAAAATCCATTGTGAATATTCCGAATAAAATTTATTACGACATCTAATATCCTTGGTTTTCTTTTCTTTTACCATCTTCAATTGTTTTTCTCCTCTTATTAATTCTTTATCAAAAATAATAAAAACAAAAGTAATTTCATCAAAGAGGGGCTCCGATGGATTTCAATAAAATAACAAAAATTCCTTTGTTCCTTTCCTCTTTTAGAGTTTCCGATTATTTTCCTGGTTTTAAATTCCATTGCCAGAAATAACAAATAATAAGAGTGATTTCATTAAAATTTTATACCAAGAAAATTTAATAAAGTAAAAAATTTTCCGTTTTTCTCTTCTTTTCTTTTGTTTTTAACTATGTTTTTTATTTTTAATTTTAATATTAAAATTATCGTTTTTCGAAACTTTTTTCTCACACCAGTCGCACAGTGTGCAAGGACTGCGGTTAGGCCTATTTCCATATTGCCGTCCTGCGGCCAGCCATCCCGGAGATAGGCTTGGAGTGGACGGGAAAAAGGTAGACAATAAGGTAGTTGTGAGGGCGGCGGAAGAGGTAGTCCTTCTCGCCGATTTGAGGGCTAGTCCCGATGACCGACACACCCAAAATTAGGGATGATCTGGCTACCCCTAATTTTCCCCACCTGGTCGGACAAAAGTTCCGGCCGATTCGCTCTTCATCTGACACCTTAGCTTTCCCTTTTCCTCTAGTGTCTGGTAGCGTTGATGTAGGAGTAGGGGTCTCCCTTGGCTTAAACAACTTCAACCTAGCTCTTGCCACAGGGTCCCTCCATTTTGACCCATCTAGCTCAGCAATCATATATGCTCCCCAGGTTAACGCACCGACCACACGATAAGGTCCCATCCATCTGTTAACTAGTTTTCCTGTCCATGTCCTCTCTAGTGCAGCATCGTAGAGAAGTACCATATCACCGACTTTAATCTTTTCCTTTCTAGTTCTGACATCTTTATCCCATCTCACTTTGCTTTTCTCTCTTTCTATTGCCAGTCGATTGGCCGCAGTCATGAGATTATCCTCTAATCCGTATGCTATCTGTCTAGTCCTTGCGGCCAACAGGTCCTCTCGTGTCATGTTATCCGCCCAGTTAGCCGTAGTCCAACTATCAACGTGAAACTCCATGGGCAGAGGACATTGTCTCCCAAACCAAAGAGTATAAGGCGGATAACGGGTGCTGGCCCGAACTGTGACATTATCCGCTCAATTCGCATATCGAAAATACTTCCGCCAGTCACTATCTTTCCCTCTACACCACTTGGATAAAGATGTTATTGAAGATTGGTGGCCTCGCTCTATAGGTGCATTGGACTGAGGGTGATAGGCAGTAGCTATAGATACTCTAGCTCCTGTTTCTTGAACATGCTTTGAACCTCATCCGCTAGAAACTTCGTCCCTCTATCCATCACAATCTTACTGACACACACGTATCTAGAAAGATATTCTAGGACGAAGTTCTTAACCTTTTTTGCAGCCTTCGTTCTGATAGGCTTGCAGTCGACAAATCCCGTAAAGTCGTCTGTGATGTTCACTACATAGTTCATGTTTCCCACGCCTTTCGGCATCTTCACCAGATCAATATGTACTTTCTCTCCAGGTCTAGTAGGATATGAAGGGTGAAGTGACTCCTTATATCGGATAAGGGATCTATTCTGACAATCCTTACACCAGTCACTTTCTCATACGTCCCTTTTACCCCTCTATGTCCTCCGACCACTCCGTCATGTAGTTCCGCTACTATGGTCTGCTTCTCCTCTGGGTCACAGATCACCCGTAAAGGCATCCCCGCTCCCACAGGTCGACGAAACAAATGCCCTGCTCTAAGGCAGTACTGTGCCTCATGTCTCCAGATGTCCGAATCAGTGCTTTCCTCTCCTGACAGATGTAACCTTATAGTGCGGTACTTACCTTCATAGAGATTGACTAGGAAGCGATCCGTTCTTCTAGGCTCAACCATAGTCAGTGCAGCAACCGATATCAATCGGTCTGCCTCAATGGGAATTCGTGAAAGTCCGTCGGCTACAACGTTCTTCGTCCGTGAGATCCTCTCCACAGTATAGTCATAAAGTCGAATCCTGATCATCCATCTTGCGATCGTAGGATCCGTCAAACTGAAATCCTTTTGTAGGACTGACGCTACAGTTGTAGGGTCTACCCTGAGAACGAATCGTCTCCCATAGATGTAATGTCTGAAAGCATCTAAGCACCGTAGAACGGCCAACACTTCCTTCTTAAACTGACTGTAGTTGCGTTCAGCAGGGTTGAGTGTTCGGCTCTCGAACCTCAACGGTCTCTCTTTGCCATCGGCGTCCTTTTGAGAAAGCAATCCCCCAACCGAACACGTCCCAGTATCCGTAGATACTATGAACGGTCTGTTCGTCTCGTCCTCGAAGAAAGGTACACCTAAAATCCGGCCGCCTTCTTTAAATTCTTCCATGAGGGATTGCACTGCAAGCTCTTGAGAAGAATCCCAGTAGAACTTCTCGGTCTTCCTAAGAAGTGTGCGCAAAGGCTCTGCCTTTTCCGCATATCCACGTATGAAGATTCGCCAATAACCAACAACCCCTAAAAACTGGCGAACTTTAGTAGCACTGTGCAAAGGAGTCGGCCAATCCAACAATTTCTCCAGCTTCCCAGGGTCGGGTCGTCGACCTCTCACGTCGCATATGAACCCCAGGATCTTAATCGTCGATACAGTTCATCGGCTCTTAGTCCCGCTAACCGTTAGGTTAGCTTCATCTAGTTGTTCCAAGACAGTGTAAATATCCGTCAGGTGTTGCTCTACGAATCTCCTGACGCCTGGAGCGACTTTCGTCTCGTCTTTCAACACCGGTCCTTTTATCGGAAAGTCGTCCAGGAAAACTTCTACTTTATCAGGGATAGTAAAGTCTTTCAGAATCACTACCATGGCTCTCTGAAATACCGCTACCCCATTGGTCCATCCCATCGGAACGATCATCATCTGCATTAATCCGAGCGGCGTGTGCATGGCTGTGAGATGCCTATCTCTCGGATCTAGTGGTATCTCATTATATCCTAAAAATAAATGGCAGACAGAATAAATAGATCTGCGTGCCGCCCCTTCCGCTAATAAATCAGCGTGCGGCATGGAGCCTACATCTCGAATCGTCACCGCGTTGACCTTCTGAAGGTCTTGAATCCACCGAATCTTCCCATTAGGCTTCCTTAAGAAGAACCATCTATTCGCATATGCGCTATCAGACAGCTCAACTACGTGTGATGCCATCTTCTCCTTGAGAAAGGAGATCACCTCCTCCTTCTCTTTCTGAGCAAACTTCCACCCTGCGTCATTCCATGGCGTATGCGGAATTGTATAGATCCTTGCACGCTTAGCATACCTAGGATTAATCCTTCCTCTTTCCGCATCACTGAAGGCTATAGCTTTGTCGCAGGTCTTAAGGACTTCTAATACTCGCTCTTTCTCTTGCTCAGTCAAGTTCCCATCTCCTATGTCCATCTCAGCTATTCTCTTCTCTTTCAGCCGTTGCGGCTCCTTTCTCTTCTTCTTTTTAATCTCCCTAGCGATCTTTTCCTCAGATACACCATCTAGAGCGGATCGCTCACGAGCTACCGCCGCTGGCTTGACTTTCTGAGCTACTGTCTTGTGTCTTTTTGGTCGCCCCCCTTAGGGGGCTGTGCCCTTAAAAAAGACACAGAGACCATTCCTCCGAATTCTTCATCTTCTTCCTTAGGATAGAAGTTTTCCCCCACACGAACTCGGTTGCCTAAGTCTTCGATCTCTACTATGCGACCTTCTTCTTCCGTAAGCAGTGACCCATACTTCTTCTCGCGAAAGCTCAAGGAACGACCCGCAAGGGTGACTGATTTTTCCGCTGTTAGAATTGCTCTGTTCCTTGGATCACGAGGCTCTATCGTCTCCATCATAATTCGCCTACCATCTGGACGCTTGATGGAAAGCATCTGGCTTCCATCCGGGCGCTCTATAGTGACAGCATGAACATGGCTCAACCATGTCCGTCCCAGTAGCAGCTCTGAGCTGCAGTCCCGGACTGCAAAAACAGGCATCGTTACCCTCAACCCTTCGACCTCGATTGTTGCCTTGTGACAAATTCCGGCAACCTTCTGCTTCCTTCCATCAGCGGTCTCTATCTCGAATTGGTATGACCTATCAAGGTCCAGTCCCAATTGGACCGCCAGATCCTCGTCTATGATGACAGCCTCGCTGCCATTATCAATTACAGCATGAAGGATTACCTCATCGTTGAGTGTAGTCTGAAATGTCCCACTGCCTAGAATATAAAACTTGTCAGGAGGCACACCTTCCATCCCATCTAAGAACACTGTTGCTGCACGGTCCGCCTTAACGACCACGCTCGATACCGCTACAAAAGATAGTACCTCCTGTTTGGTAGCCATCTGGACTTCATCGCTCAGGGGAACGCGCGTCTTGCGCGTGATCATCTGCAACTCATCTCTCGCAGGTCTTGAGGCTGCCAAATACTCGAGTATCGTACATTGCATTGGCTGTCGAAGCGCGCGTCTGAGAGGCTCGACCGTATCTATATCATCCAGAGTGTTCTTCATTGTGAACTTTTTAGCCCCGCGTTTGCGTGGCGAGAGTATAACTTCTTCACCTTCAATCCTCTGCCCGTCCTTCTCTGCCATCACATAATCGGTGTCGGCCTTTCTAGAGGAGGACGCCCTGGCGGACTTCGTCGCTGCCACCCGTATGGGTGTCACGGGACTCTCGTCATCCGAGGACAGACTAAGCCTCATGCTCTGGGTTCTTGCGACTCCCTTACCCTTGCTTGGTTGTACTCGCCTAGCCTCCACGTTCTCCTTCATCGAAGGGAACATCGACACATCCCCAAGGTTATCCGCCCACTTGACGTACTTGCGGTCATCAAGTACGACAAGTCCCTCATCTATCGTCCGTTTGAGGTCTGGGCAGTCTCTCTTCAGGTGATCATCACCCCTGCAATAGATACAGGAGTTTTTAGGTGTAGGAGGTCGCTCCTCCGCGCTCCTAATAGCTGGCCGCCTGACGTCCTGGTTGGACGGTCCGGGGGATCTTGGGTAGTTCGGGGACTTGGGGTACCCTGGCGACACAGTATATCCCCCTCTCTCTGTCCGTTCGTAACCGCTTCGATATCCATCTCGGGGGTCCCTGTCCGATTCCCATCTGCCGCGGGAGTCCTCTCTAACCCTCGAGTTAAAATTGCCCGGGCTCCGGTATCCTTCGACATTCCCACCATACCTGGGACTGTGCGGGTACTGGTCGGATTTGTCTCCTCGACTATAGGAGTCTCCTCCTCGATACCCGTCACGCCGGCGGTCTCTGTCTATATCATCATCCTGGCGCCTCCGGTCATCCTCCTCCGTACGTCTCCGATCCTCTTCATCTCTACGTCTCCGATCCTTTTCATCCCTACGTCTCCGATCCTCTTCATCCCTTTCCCTCGCGCGGCAATCAGCTAGTGTGCGAGGGTTCTGATCTTCAACGCTTCTCCACGGATCGGTGTTCCTACGGTCCCACCTCAAAGAATAGGGGGATCCAGGCTTATCCCGGTACGTAGTCGCGACTTTCGTCTCGAAGTCTACCATCTTCCTGACCATTCCCTTCATCATCTCTTTCATCTCCTCTATTGCCACGTCATTATCCCCTGACCGTTGGAGTTTGTCGGCGTCCATCAGATAACGTCGTTCTGCCCAAGGTTTGTCATTAAAGTCTGGGCACCTATCAGTCCCATACTCTTTGTAGAGAGAATAATCCTCTCGCTGCATGCCTCTCCAGAGTAAATCCTTGTAGTCATTGGCTTTTGCCTTCATTGCCAGCTTAAGCAATGCAGTGAATTCTAACTTATCATGAGGCGTCTCCCTCAGCACCGCCTTTTGTTTCCCTCTGGGTAATTTACAAAGGAAGATTGTGCATCTTTCCACTTTCGACAACTTTCCTCTTGTCATAAGGGCGTCAGATACCTTCTGAAAACGCATCCCAAAGGCTTGGACACTCTCGCCCTCTCTTTGAGTCAACACCTTTAAATCTTGGATTGAATACTTGACATCTTCTAACTTAAAGAGCTCATAAAGGTTGCCTTTATACGTAACTCACCTCCTATCCTTCGGTCGTGCTTCCTTTATGACTCGACTCAGACTCGGGTCTGTATTGAATAAGAAGTTGTATATAATCTCTCCCTCAGTCCATTGACTTTGGTAGGCATGCAACTCCCACGTCTCAAGGTATTCAGTGATACCGCATCCCAGGAAAACGGGAGGCCTGGTATCTTATTATGAGGGCTGATGCGAGATGATGAACCTATCTCTCGTCTCGTATGGAAGGAGATGTGATTCCCCCGTCCCAGGATCAAAAATCTGTCTGGCCATGGCAGCTCTCTCCCTATCCCTCCAAAGCTGCTCTCTAATAAACTGGTCCCTCCATTCTTCTCCTCCTAGATAGGCTCTATCTTCTCTACGCTCGTACATAGACGAGCGTTGGATAAATGATTCACGTCGAAAACTCGGAGGTTCGGTCTGAAACTCTGGTCGATCTACTGGGGCAGCCCAATTGGGCTCGGTAACGACTGGAGGCGCCATCACCTCGGGCTCGCCGTCGTCCGGCGGCTCTACGCACCTCAAAGGGGCATTCTGTCGGAAACGCTCCTTGAGGTATCTTGGAGCGAGGTCCGGTGATGCTCGGTATACAGCTTGCTCCTCGTCCAGATGCGGTCCCATAGTGTCGGATTCCATATACTTGTTTCTCTCCCGGTTGAATTTGTAAGCAGCTCAGGCCTGATTGTTGAACCAGCAGCCTGGACCTGATATCAGAATTGGCAGCCCAGACCTAATGTCAGAACTGGCAGCCCGGACCTAATGTCAGAACCGGCAGCCCAGACCTTATGTCAGAACTGGCAGCCCGGACCTAATGTCAGAACTGGCAGCCCGTACCTATGAAAGAACTCAATCACTTGTCTGCGACTGCTCTCAAAACCGCAAGAAGTCTACCAGCCTCGTCTCGTATCTCGTGCTCACCCTCGATGCCTAAGATTCCCGAATCAAAATAAAGTTCTCCTTCTTGATCCTCTATGCAACTAACACCCCTTCTTATCTCTAGCACTCCCGCCTCTGGTATCCTTACCCTCCTACGAATTCCAGTCGCGAACCCTCTCAACTCCTCTCGAGTGCAAGATCTCAAGTACTCTCATATATCCACCAACGCTCTCTGCGCTAGACCTCTCGACCCTTGATGCACAACGCGGGTTCCTGCCCGCGGGTAATTTCCCCCTACGACCATCAAACTTAAAGTATCGAAGCGCTAGACCAACCACTGCCTCATTGCTCCTTCCTTGAATCACCTGACGCGGTACAGGAGGTCTGGGCAACCCCTGAAAGAGCGTTATCTGGGTACCCCAGACTACCTCCTTACCCAGTGCTTGGAACTTATCCCGCTCACTCTCAACCACTTTTACTACACGCTCCCAGCACCGCCCGTAAATCAAATCGCTCTGTCGCTCTGCTGGAAGGTAAATCCTAACATCATACACCTCAATGGGGACGAACCGGACTGTGATAATATAAAGGCGTATCCGCTCCCAACCGCTGTCCACTAACTCATATGTCACTACTTCGTACGGAATCACTTCTCTTCGCCCCAAGGAACTTAACCGCTCGCAGACTCCCGCTAACTCCTTGTCCGAAGGTCTGTTGCCCGCAAGGAACCTCTCTCTCCTAGCCTCTAGCTCTCGCTCAGAGACGGCTCTTCCTTCTCTCATACCTATGACCTACCCTGAGCACTCCATGTCCACCAAGGCTAGGGCTACCAAAATCCTCTCCGCGGACTCCTCCAAGTACTGATAGAATGCCTCAAAATCGTCTATGTCCCCAAAATCTTCAATCTCTGCCAGGGTCCAAAGAGACTCACTCCGGTACTGGTCGTGTGCTTTGAGGATTCTTAGAACCGAACTTTCTACTATGACCTTTGCAAAGTCTCCTGACACCTCAGCCTCACTCTTTAGAAGTCTCTCGGCTTTCCTCGGAGACTCGCGCCACTCTCTACTCAGGGTCACTCCATCGTAGGGGGACAAGTGCAACGAATAGTAGATCAGTCGCGCACTCCCTTCTCCTACCTAGAGTCCAGTCACCCGCGCCTTTTGTACTGTTCTCTAGTGCTCTCCACTTCCTCGATCATGGTGAGCCTCTCTAGTTGCTCCAACTGTATTCTAACACAAACGGTTAGCCCGTCCAACCTTCCCAAAACTCGCATAGAATATCTTTCGGAGCTCACTCTCCCTTTTCATTCTTCGTCACCCCTGCAACATCCTTCTTTTCACCCGACGTTGCAGTCTCTATCAACTCTTCTTTCCTTTCTGTCGACTCGAGTGATCCCTCGTTCCTATAACTTCTTCTCTTGACACTCTCTAGAAATTCTAGCCTCCATCTCCTAAAGAAATCTCTGTCCTTTATAAAAAGTCTTCTTAGGGTCTTCGTCGCACCTTCTATTTTGCGCAGCTCACTCTTTCCTTTGTTGGGCCCGCAGTCCTGAATCTTGAGGGTGAGTTCCCTAACCCGTTCTGCCACTGGTTTAATAATGCGCTCTTCTACTCTTTTTTCCCTTCCTTCTAGATCTTCCATCTTCCGCGATCCATCTCTTCCCTTATCCTGAACTTCTATCACATATTGCTTCGAGCCTCCGCGGGTGTCTCGTCCCGAATTATCTTCAAACGCACTCTTCCTTTAACGCATACGATCACCTCATATACTACCCAGCACTGTATCGTCAATTCCCTCAACGCTCCTAGTCTCTGCTCCCGTATGACGTCCTCAACAAGTTCTTTGAACTCGCTGTTGGACAGTTCTTCTTCTATGCTCACTCTCAAAAGAATCTGTAGGTCTCGTTGTCACACACTAACTGCCTAGAAACAACCCGAGCGTAGGGAAAACGTCGCCGAGAAGAGAGACTCCTCGTCTCAATTCCTCGAGTAGCCACTCGGGGGTTCCTCTCGCTCACGCTCCTCCAGGAGTCCGATCCCCTGTGGTCCCACCGGAGTGAATATGAAGCTCGAGGTCTATACCTATACAGCTGCTGCTCGTGCTCTGTCATGACAGGGTAATCATATCCTACTCCTAGTTTCTGCTACCGTCTCATCGAAGAACAACTCAGCGCGCAGGTACCCTGCTGACCACACCATTACTTCATACGTTATCTTGGTCTGAAAAGTTACGCATTCGAGAACTCCTGCTCTGTTATGTTGTCGTCTTTGTGAGCTCTAAGTAGGACTGTAATCGTGAAACCCTCGTTCACTAATTGCCTGCTCACTCTAATCCCTACAGTCAGTCGCCCTGGCATCCCTCCCGTTCGCTATGCACAAACAAGTTTCTCAGGTCCTCCAGTCCGACGTACTTGTCTTCTGCGCGCCTTCGACAATAGTTTATTAGATCTGCAGGTCTTAACAAATCCACCCAACAGGTAGCGTCTATCAAGTCTCTCCGCGTCTCCTTATCCGGAGGTCCCCACCTTACACAGACTGAGTAGTATGCTTCTCGGGATCGAGGCTCTAGTCCCAGCAATAGCGCGTGCAGAGTGTGATCGACTGCTTCCCTCAAGCAGTCCACACTCCCGTAAGTTTGTTCTATAACAAACCTAGGTAAGACCATCCGCCAGCTTCCTATCGGATGGTAAATCTGTGGGGGAGGCCCGACCACGATCCGCGTGGTAAAAGGTCTACCTCTAGCAGTGTGTGCCAGTCGTCGTCTCACTATCGCCTCAACTAAGACCTCATATTTCCACCAGGTTCTACTAACGCCTGCAAGTGTCAGCCCTATCTCTATATCTTTCGCCTCATCAAACACAAGATGTCCTATACCCTCTACTCGTCGAGGGAATCCTTGGTCTTCAGTAATCACTGTCCACAAGAAAACTCATTTCGCCAGCCAAGTGCCGTAATGCAGAGTTGGCACCCAAGCTCCTTCGTCTAAACGTACTGGAAGTGGCACATCATATCCCAGCGCGTATCTCTTAGTCCTATCAAATCTCTCACTCTAGGGGACTTTGTTCCTCGTGTGAACATATACGTCAACCACACGTCCGATTCGCTCCTCATCACTCCATCCGAATTACTTCGGATCTCTGGTTCGAGTAACTAACTTTATCATATTGTGTCACTCATACCTAGATAAGTTTCTTCCTATAACTGGAGGCCTTGGAATACTTTCGAATACCCTGACCCCAGTATCCCAATTGACTACCTTTCCCTCCTGTTGTAATCTGACTACTTCTCCTGCCACCAATCTAGCATAACTCTTCCACGCCTTTTCACTTAGATTCCTTTCTGCCCTGGTCGCAGGAATGTAACCTCGCACATCGTACTCGTTCAACTTAGTAAAGTGATAAGTAAGAACATATACCCTCCGAGGGTCTATACCTCCTCCTTGGACGTAGTCGTACGTGACCAGTTCATACGGGATAAATCCTCTCCTCGTCCTTCTATTCAGAGATCGTATGACATTACCAATCTCCTCTTTCGTAGGCCCCCGCCCTTCGACGAGCAGCTGACACCAGTAAACTCGTCTAAAGAAGATCGCATGCCTACCCATCTGTTGTCTCCACCATCTTGTCTACCTCTCTCCTTCCAGCTCACTCATACTCATCGTCCCATGCTAAACCCTCTCAATGTCTGTCTCTCTTAGTCCTTTTCCACGCACTCTATCTTACAACGCCGCTACCTTCTCAGACAACTCTACCACTTAGGCTCAAAATAGTCGAGTAGGTCATGGTGTTGTGCACTCTACCGTCAGCTCTATGGAAGTAGATGGTATACTCGACATATCTCTGGCCTCTCCATATCTCCAGGGCATGCTCGGTCATGAGTCTGATCCGGCGCGCAACATCGTCCATCGCCTCTTCTTCCCAACCCCCTATCCTATCTCGTCGCAAGGAAAGGGTCACTCTCAGTATGTCTCTGTCCGCCATCTCTATTGTCTAAAGTTATCTCCCTGTGTGTACCAACCGACTCTCCACTACTGCTCTCTCTAGGCCACGCCCGGATATGCCCTGCCTCTAGTTGTCTCTCGCATCCGGCATATCCTCATCTCCGTCCTCATCTACCCCCTGTCCCCAAGGGATATCCTCTTGTCCCTCGGCCTGAAGGAGATGTCCCCAACCGTCCTCCAGCTGCGCTACTCCTCCGACCGGCTCCTGGCGATCTCCTATCACCAGGTCTCCCCAGCCCTGGTTCTGCTCATCCCAATGCTCTAGATCGTCTGCTGCCTCCCACTCTCTGTCCTCAGCGTACCACCCAAGATCCTCCCCCTCTGTGTGTATCTGCTGATAATACAGCTCAACCTCCCAAGACGGAATAAGCGGGGCATGCCTGTCCTCAGGTGTCTCACTCAGGAGTGCACCTAAACCCTCCAAATAGTCGACCGGTCTCTGAGCCTCTCTCTCCAAGGCTAGCCAGAACTCTAAGGGCTGATATGGGTAGGTGGAGTCCTGCTCTCCTGAAGGCGCTAAGGCCCGTATAAACTCTACGAGCTGGAGCCCTCTCTCTCCTGTAAACGGCCCTCCGATGAACTGAGAGTAGGCGATTCAATCGCGATCTGCTAACCCTCTCCTCAGTCCGTCTAACTCGAGACTAGCGGAGTAGGTCTCAACAATGTGAGTCAGTCCCCAGAGCTCCTCCACTACGAACAAGGGAAGCCTCACCCGCAGTCGTACCGATGGGAAAGCAAAAGTCCCTCTGATCCAGAGCCGATCCGGAGGATCGTCCTCATCTCACTAATCGGGCTGTGCAACCCCTCACTACCCGCACGGACACTATCTACCAGTCCAGATAGAATCCCTCTAGCCTCCTGCTCACAGCGCCAAAACTCGTGCACCAGACCCTCAAAATAGGCCGTGGCCCTCACCGAGCTCGAGTAATAAATATGTCCTATGACCTCAATACTCGTCGTCTCTGGTGCCCGCCAGCGCTGAGCATCGTGTCGATATGTCTCTACCGCATACACCCACAGGTGCACGTCTAGCCCCAACTGTATCGATCTCCAAGCGGAATGGAGTCTGGGCTCAACCACGCTCCTCGCCGGTAGATCGAACTCTAACACGTCGGGCTCCACTCTCTCAGGGGGCCTTGGCCATCTCCATCTGGCACTGTCGATTGCTCGCCGGAGCTCGCGATCCAACCAACTCCATCTGGCACTGTCGATTGCTAGCTCCACTCTATCCGCCTGCTCTACCATCGAATCGCCTATAGCTACTGGCCGACGCTAATCACTACTCCCTCTTAGTCACTACTCCTAGTACGTCTCGTTCATGTGCCGCCTCCTAAGTCCGGACGACGACCCCTATCCTAGGGAAGTGGGCGTCCGTGATGTCAATCTCCTCCTCCGAGTCAGTGTCCTCGCTCTCGGAGTCGGCCCAATCGGACTCCCAAACCCCCTCGTCGTCGTTGCTCTCCCACCCCTCGTAGTCGTACTCGTCCTCCACACGACGAAGTCCGAGCGTCTGGTAGTAACAACTCAACTGATACTCACGTGTCAGGGGTCCCCCCCGGGCCTAGCTCCACAGACTCTCCCAATCCTCCCAAAAGAGTCTCCCGACACAGGTGATGTACTCCGGCCCTGTCCGGAGCTCGCGATCCAACCAACTCCAAACGTACGCGGTTGGCGGCGCTCCTCTCTCGCAATCGTCCCCTAACGAGGGAATCAGCTCTATAAGCTGAACCCTCTCGTCTCCCCAGCGGAGTCCCCCTGTCGCGAGGAAGTAGTATATATAGAACACGTCTAGACTGCAACTGACAAACGTCTCTAGCTCCCTATAGGCGAGGTACGACTCCACTATAACTCCTATATCCCCGAAGACCGAGTCCACGACAAAGGAGGGGAGGACAACTCTCAGGCAGGTACCAGAGTAAGGGAAGAATGAAACTCGCGCTATCAAAAGCTTGCCTGTAACCTCGAAAGGGGCCCGACCGTGGACCAAGGTCAACGGGTCTTGTGCGTCGTCCGCGCGAAACTCGTCGATCTCTTGCTCCAGAAAACCCTCAGCCCTATCGAAAATCGAGCTAGTACCCCAAGTCACAAGACCCAAAGCAGCCTCCTTGGCTGCTTCTTCTCGTAAGTGGAGATAGGCCATCACTACGCCACGCGTCTGAACCTCGTACTCCTCCGTCTGCTGCTGGCTATATATCCACAGCCAAGCGTCAGGGGTCAGGAAGACAGACCTCCACTGGAACTCCCTATCGTGCCACTCAGTAGGCCCTCTGGGAAGAGTAAGCTCTACCAGGCCACCCTCTATAAGCTCCGGGGCCTCTATCTCCCACGCGCGGCTAGCCTCGTAAACCTCGATAGGCGTTAGCGGACACATCCGACTGAATACCCAAAAGATAGTAAAGGGAGGCAGCTAGAGAGTGAGAAAGGAAATATAGATGCTGCAAAGTCCTAGAAAACTTTCGGCAGCGCTTCGCCTCCTTTCGTTGGGAGCCCCGATAAAACGTTGCCGATCCGGTCCTAATCTATTCCTAGAGTCCCAAAGTAGTACGGCGTCGAAAACCAGCCCCGAACGGATTAAAAAGGGCCTATATCAGAGTTCCCTCGAACACAAAGCATGTGCTCTACTCGAGGGAAATCGGTCTGCTGCGCCCCTGGCCATCTCTCCGGGGTACAGATAGTGCCACCTAATTAAGAATCAAATTTAAATATCCCTCACCTGCTTTCCACTATTTTCTAGACTATTTTTATGTTTTTAAGGAATTTTATTAGTTTAAATTTCTTTAAATTACTTTAAACCTAGAGAAACACACTGGCTCACCTCCAGCGTCTAGAAGTACACTGGGTTACCCCTAGAGAAAGGAGTGGCTACCGTGTTTCTCTCCCCAGCACCCTCTTATTATTTATTCTGATTTATATCAAATAAATATCAAATAAAAATATAAGAAAACCCCGTGACGGTACCCAACCCTCAAGAAGAGGTCAGGGAACCAACCTGTCCTTTCGACAGTCCGATTCCTCTCTCTTTTCCCTATCTAGGGAATTTTTCCATATTCACCTATATTTAATTCATAAAAATTATATTCGGCCAAGATATATTTCCTTCCTTATTTTACATATATTAATACCCTCTATATGAGTCTCCGTGCAAAAATCTGACGATTTAGTAAGAACAAGATGAATCGTTATAAATTTCCAAAATTTTCGGCAGCACTTCGCCTCCCCCCGTTGGGATGGGGTTCGGGCGAAGCCCTCAACAAAAACCACCAAGGAAAGAAATATCTAAAAAATATTCAAAAAATAATTTCCCAATTTTTACTGAATTTTCAAGGATTTTAAATAATTAATTCGAAAATAATTCAAAAAAAAGTGTAAAAATTCCGAGAATTTTCGGCAGCATTTCCCCTCCCCCCGTGGGGATGGGGTTTGAGACAATTGTCCCTAAATCCGCCGTCCGAAAGAGTTGCGAAAACAATTTTTAAACAATTTAAATTGAAAAAATGCTATTTTTATTAATTTTTACTAATTTTTACCAATAAAATATTTTAAATTTAGGAAAAATACAGGGTTTCAGGTTTTCGCACGTATATACTTTCACTATAATTTATGGGTTTGTAACAGACCCCTAAACCCCTAATTAGGGTTCCGCCTAACTAGGGTTTCCCCTAATTAAGGTTCCTCTAATTAGGGTCTTAGGTCCTTGCGCGCAATCGCGCGCCCACCACAAAACCCCGATTATCTTAGAATTTTTTTTGTTGAATTCTATTTAGATTAAAAAGAAAACCTATCGGATTACTCTCTTTTTATTTCTTTTTTTTTAATTTTAATTAAAATTCAAAAAAAATATTAAAATTGTCCCTTATTTATATTCTCATTTTCAATCTGTTCGCCCCTGTTGCTAATTAATAATTATGAAAAATAATTTAAAAAAAAATTCGGAAATCCAGCCGTCAGATTTTGTTGAAATTGGTCTCAAAATGTTCGCCTCATTGAGAGGTCGAAGTTTAGCCCCAGTAAAGTCCGCGCGAAAACGCGCGTATTGGGAGATATTAAAAAAAAACTTTATTTGAAATTAAATAAAAAATAGAAAATATCACCTAATCAACCTGATTAGAACTAATTAGCTCCTGGCTAATTAGCCACGGCACCCCCGTTGATTGGGGAAGGCCGTGGCCTTGGGGGTGTTGTTCCCCTCCCCTGCAACGGCGCCAATGTTGTGAGGGAACGCGGGGAGGGGCGCCTACTGTTAGCTGAGGTCAAGGGCCACAGCGCCTGTCACTCGCTGCGCCCGCTTCCGAGATCCTCAACGACCAGCAGGGGGATGTGTCAGAGTGATGTTAGAGTGAATCCCCCAGTTCCCTATTTCTATTTTCGTTATCTTTGGTGAATCCGGGCGTTTACACGACCTCAAGCCTTAGCGGTTGTTCGATAAGACAACAAACCCACTCCGCAACAAGTTTTATCAGGTGTGCAATCGAACAGCAAGTTTATATCGCAGCAGGTTGCAACAGTTCATCAATAGATTGGCAAGTTTACATAATAGATGGTTCCAAAAGTTAATGAATCGATTGTCGAGTCCATTCAGCAGCAGTTTTCAAAGGTTATTCAATCGATTAGCAAGCTTAAACTACAACAGTTCTCTAATAGGCAGCAAAGGGTTCTGTCAGCCAGAGAATTCACACAGCCATTGGTTCTGCAGACAACTGACAAATATCCATTAGGCCCTTTACCAACGGGGGACTGTCGCTAGGTGCACGATCTAGCGACAGGTCAGTTTGTCATTCGCCAAACGGGCTTTGCTCCCTCTCTGTCCTCGCTCTTCTTTTGTCTTTGTTGCTTTTTCTCTCATACACATTTGCAGTCTCTCCCCTTCGTTGCGCACTGTCTTTCTCTGCGCGCAGACTATCTCTTTCTCACTCCAGGTATATGGCTCTCTCTCTCCCTCTCCCTTTGCCTCTCTCTCGCGGATCCTCACTTTCCCTTTCCGTTAGACCCTTCCGTCGCCTGAACCTTACTAGGCAAGGCACGACCCCAAGTCGCTCGCCCTGGTTCCGACGCCGCGGTGAGGGAGTTTAGAGTTCTGCAATTACCTGTTGGTTACCGGTTCAGCAAAAAATCGATTCTGCTTTGCGATCATATCTGTCCCCCGTAGTTTGAGATCGTTCAAGCGGCTGACCAAGCCCTCGTCCAGCGTGCAGCCGCCCCAGTTCACGGCTRGATTAATCTACAACAAYTCAAGAGTRATCGAGTTGGCATGTCGGRCCCGTTGCAGCATGTTATCCACACCGCATTAGAGGGCCTARCAAAGAACAGGCTTCGACAGAAGACCARCGGTACATGTCGAGTCGGGTATCTGGTTGTGTCCGCCTCACCTCCAGCGGCAGTTTCAATGCCCAAAGCTTAGTCASATGTGAAGCGGGCGTTCCGAGCCCAACATCTGGCTGTATTCGCCCCAGCTAAGCAGGCAGGTCAATGTTAAGAATTTAAGTGAAAGCAAGTCGCATTTCGAGCCTGATGTCTCGCTAAATTCACCCCGCCTTAGCGGACAGATTCAATACTCCAAAATTATGGGAAATCAAGTGTGCATTTCAAGCCAGATAACTTGCCGTATTCACCCCGCCTTAGCGGGCAGATTCAATGCTCCAAAATTGAGAGAAAACGAGTGGACATTTCAAGTTTGATAACTCGTTGTTTTCACCCCGCGTTAGCGGGCAGATTCAATGCTCCAAAATTGAGAGAAAACGAGTGGACATTTCAAGTCTGATAATTCGCTGTATTCACCCCGCCTTAGCGAGCAGATTCAATGCTCCTAAATTGCGAGAAAACGAGTGGGCATTTCAAGTCTGATAACTCGCTGATTGGTTTTTCAGTATTCAGACTGCTTTCCCCCACGCACTCTCAGGCGAAGTTTTCCTTACTTCAGTTACCGCCTACGACGTATTCTATGTAACCGAGCTGCCTATAATCTGGGCACACCGGAAAACCGATCTCTTCCCCCACTTCCTCTCTCCTCTTATTCCACGTCGCGAGTCAGCGACACCCCTCACCTAGTCGTTTCAGTAAGGGCTGTGCACACCATGCTCACCCATCTCAGTCCCCTTCGTCCAATCTCTCAGTCATAGATGGGCGTCGCAAGTCCGAGCACATCCCTCTTGTTTCCCTTCTACCCATGTTCTGTCAATTCTGAGCGCCCTTCCGCATGCTTTCGCTGACGCCAACTAGAGCGGGGTACACCTTGCATACGGCCCCCCCTCTCTCTTCCATGTACTTCCCATAACCAGTACCCTCCCTTCTGATTACGTTCTAACCCGCGCCCAACGGCCAGGCTCGAGAGTCAACCAACCTGCGCGCTGCGTACACCTGGCGCGCCTCCCCATCTACTCAGTCTCAATGTCTTCTCCCTTTCCTGGTCCGTGGGCTGCGGACCCCAGGCACTCTCTGCTACACTACCTATGTTCCCCAACCGGGCTGCTCGAACCCACTGAAGCGTTGGCTGGGACTGTGTACGCCAGACACACACTACTCTGTCTCCCTCCTCCGAATAGGCCTGAACACTTCCCTCCCCGGGCCTTATAGAGCTGCAGTCCAGCTTACCCAAGCTCCCCGACACAAACCCAGTAAGGCCCAGCGGGACCGGCAGTGGAGGCAGGGCCTAAATTCCCCTAGCGCCAGTGTAGGGCAAACCTCTGTGTGTAACCCCGTGATCCATACCCGCACCGGACCTGCGTACCAGAACACTGTATCAGGAAATGACTGGACTGGTCAGGTCCCCTGAATCGTTTGTGCCGAGCCTCGGAGGCCTATAGTTGCGCCAACCCAAAAACACCTGAAATGGTCATCGTGAAAAGTAAAGCTTGCGCCTCCACCGTACCAATACCGAGGCTGAAATTTACCAACTTGAACTGCGGCAGCCTGTGGCATCACCGTACAACAGACGTATCGTTACCGTATCAACGCCGAGCCTGAAGTATCCACCC
Source organism: Chara braunii (assembly GCA_003427395.1). NCBI lineage: Eukaryota > Viridiplantae > Streptophyta > Charophyceae > Charales > Characeae > Chara > Chara braunii. The sequence continues at coordinate 2,175,313 of BFEA01000183.1, forward strand.
AAAACAGCCATTCTGACCCGCAGCATCCCATATTGTGGCAATGCCGGCCCTAAATACCATGCGCCATACCGGCGCCAAATCTGAAATAGTCTGTGTCGTCCGGAGTCGACCCTGTCCCGAACCTGTAAATGATCTGCAACGTATATCTCCAAGACGTTAGACCAATACCGAACATGAGGTGATCGTACCATGCCGATGTCGTGCCCGTTACCGAACTTGAAACATTTTGATGTCGAACCCAAGCAACCCTGTTATGATAGTTCCGAGCCTGTCCCAAGCCTCATGTTCGAACCGGGGTGAGAACAACAACGACGCAATGGAGTCGTGCGGCACAATCAAGTAACATGGCGGTAACCCATCGCAGTCCATCCACCCCACACTCATAACATACAGGTTGGGGTCAGGCTAGGAATCAGGTAAGTCAGGTAAATCACGCAAACCGATCTCGATCATCAGAATTTGGAGAAAACCGTTAGAATCAGGATAAATAAGTAATCTGGGACTAAAAATCCATTGCGAATATTCCGAATAAAATTTATTACGACATCTAATATCCTTGTTTTTTTTTTCTTTTATCATCTTCAATTGTTTTTCTCCTCTTATTAATTCTTTATCAAAAATAATAAAAACAAAAGTAATTTCATCAAAGAGGGACTCCGATGGATTTCAATAAAATAACAAAAATTCCTTTGTTCCTTTCATCTTTTAGTATTTCCGATTATTGTACTCGTTTTTAATTCCATTGCCGGAAATAACAAATAATAAGAGTGATTTCATTAAAATTATATACAAAAAAAAATTAATAAAGTAAAAAATTTCCCGTTTTTCTCTTCTTTTCTTTTGTTTTTAACTATTTTTCTTATTTTTAATTTTAATATTAAAATTAACATTTTTTGAAACTTTTTCCCCACGCAAGTCGCGCAGCGTGCAAGGACCGCGCTTAGGCCTATTTCCATATTGCCGTCCTGCGGCCAGCCATCCCGGAGATAGGCTTGGAGTGGACGGGAAAAAGGTAGACAATAAGGTAGTTGTCAGGGCGGCGGAAGAGGTAGTCCCTCTCGCCGATTTGAGGGTTAGTCCCGATGACCGACATACCCAAAATTAGGGATGATCTAGCTACCCCTAATTTTCCCCACCCGGTCGGACAAAAATTCCAGCCGATTCGCTCTCAGATAACTTTTCTAGGGATCAATCTCTCAGTTTTAGGGCGACCGACTGGCCTTCGGTCGCCTGACAC
>BFEA01000183.1:2184628-2213956 GCA_003427395.1 Chara braunii
TGGCTATGGGGAATTGCAATCCAATCTCTTTATGATGAGAAAGTAGATCTAATCAAGCAGAAGAAGAGAGTGGAATGGGGTGTAATGCCAGTAACATATGAGACTGTTCCGATCCCTCCTATACCTGACAGCTATTGTGATGAGACTAACTGGTTGCCGATTATTAGCATGGTACTGACGTGGGAGAAAATAACTGGTGGTAATGAGAACTAAAGAGGTTTCATAAGAGGAAATCGGACAGAGAAGGTTGAAATTTTGTAGAGGTTCAGACCCAAGTCAAGAGAAGGTCGAGTGTTTCGTAAAGTCACTGAATACTCTAAGTAAGAGAGAGGTGTTCCCGTATGAGGTTGTCAGATATGAGATGGTTGAAAGCGGATGGGAACAGGAGTGATTATATGTACTGACATTTTATTTTACAGACTTGGATACATATGATGTAATAATTTATGTTCCAAGGGAAAGAAGTATTTAAGCGGTGTATGAGAGATGTTGGGGATTTGTTGAAGAGGTTGTACTGAGAGAGAAAGAGAGACTTGAGAAGGAAAACAAATTCTTCACTGGATCTACTCGATTTACTGTCTTTGAAGGATTTTCAACTCCTCCCTGGCCGGATATAAATTTGTCAAAAGAAAATTGGTCTACGGTGGTTGAGTTTGCTCTGAAAATGAAACGAGACCAAGTAGTCAAATGAGCCGGTGCTATGTACCCTCAAGAGAGAAACCTAGGCTTAGACTGACAAGAGGTCATGGAGGGTTGAGTAAGGCTGAATCAGATAAACTGTTAAATTCCCTCAATTCTACAACGAGGAGAGCCGTAATTTTCTATGAGATCGTGAGGTATGAGGTCATAAAGAAATCACGGCGAGAACAGGACAGTCTGTATGTTCTTACCTGCTATTTTATTGATCTTGATTAGTATGATATTGAGATTTATGTACCGAAACAAAGGTTTGAAGAATGTAGAAAAGGTGCGTGTTGGCAACGAGCGTCGGATCTTGTGCATGATGGGAAAAGAAGATTAAAACGAGAGGGAGATAGTTTGTGTATCTATTTAACGGAAAACGGGGGAATTAAACTCCCGTTGAATCCCGTTAAATTCAAGAAAATCCCGTTGGATTCGCGTTAAACGCGAAAATAGGTCGCTCCCGTGCTTTTCAAAAAAACGGAATTGATGCGCGGGGTCTGGAACACGTGGCCCTACGCAAAAAAAAAAACAAAAAAAAAACCAACCCCTGAAGCATCTCCCATCCGCCCCCACATCCAACCCCCAACGCCCCAGTTATGTGTGTGTAGGTGTGTTGTGTGTGCGCGCATGTGTTTATGTGTGTGTCTGCGCATGAGAGTGTGTCTGTGCATGAATATGAATGTATTTGCGTGTGTTTGTGTATGTGTGTGTTTGTAAGTGTGTGTGTGTGTGTGTGCATAATTGTTGGCGTGAGCGCCATCGAGCTACAGCGCAGCTCGGCTATGGCTGCCTGCTCCTTCCTGCTCGCCCGTGAGCGAGTGAGTGCCATCGAGCTACAGCGCGGCAGCGCTTACGCATCATGCAGTCAGCACCCGAATGCCCAATGTGGAGGCAGACCCTTTGCTATATCGAAGTGGCCTGCCTGTGTTCAATCCCAGGAAGCTTCCAGTAGGGCCCGGTAGCCTGAGGCCCAGCACGAACGAGAACAGGCCTTGGGCCTGAGGTGGTTGCATGCCCCTAACTGCCTTTGGCCTATGTTTGCCCCAGTACCCGTATCCAACCCAGGGCCCGCTTTCCATATATTCGCACAGGCGGCCCAGGGCCTGGGTTTCCTCAACCAACTGACGCCAGACTCATGCAACCTGTTGCAGGCCCAATTTTGTGTGTGTGTGTGTCTCTTTTTTTTCTTTTTTTTATTTGTTTTTTATGGTTTTGATTTTTTTAGAAATACACGAAGTTTCAAAAAAATAAAATAAAAAATAAATTGTTGTACATCTTTGAAAGATCTACAACCCTATATATATATATTTTTTATTATTTTTTTTTTTTTAGCCCTTAAAAAATCTTTGTGAAACTCAAAATAAAAACACTCATTTCATTTGTAGCCCAGGAAAAAAATCATCCTGGACCCCGTTAAAGCAAGAATTCAACGCGCGTTGAATTTTTCAACGCGGAACCCGTGTTGAATTCAAAATTGGACACATAGAAGATAGTTTCTCCTCTAGTACCTATGTCAGATCTTTCGTTGGGATACCATCTCCACCTGTTGAAGGACTTACATTCTCGAGACACAATTGGTCAGCCGTGATAGATCTTGTATAGAAAGTGAAGAGAGTCCAAGAAGGATACTCTCGGTAGCCATGATAACTACTATGAGGAGTAAACTTTATGAGGTGGCAGGGTATGATAATCCCTTTGTAATCCTGAGGCATGAGACTTGTGGGAAATGACATATAATATTTCATATTCCTGTAGTCAAATTCTTGAACTCTGACATTTTGGATGTGAGGGTTTACTCCTCTACCTGTCTAGAGGAGAAAGTTGACTACTTGGAGTATTTAAAAGGGACGTATGCCAGTCTTGAGCGGACAAAAGAGTGGCTGGAGAAGTTAAGAAGGAAAGTAACATGGGGAGTGGGAGTAAGGGAATTTGAAAGGCTCCCTGAGTTCTCAATTGCTGAGGGATTCGAAGACAGGAGAGGTTGGATGCCTCTGCTGGAGGTTATTGATGAGATTGGTAAAGCAAGGGAGAAAGACTCTACACTGATGATAAAATTCCTGTTTTTGAGTACCTTTAAGCACAGGTTCAAAATCCCTTATTATGTCCAACCTGATAACTATCTTTCAGATGTTTCCTACGATGGTTAACGATGCTCAACTTGGTTGAACAATTAATATTTGGGGTTGTGTTAGAAGGAAGAATAATCAAGATAGAAGGGACTCTTCGGATCTCTGACAGAAATCTTTCTACCCTGGATGAGTTTGAGTTCTTGGAGCCTTTCTTTGACCGAATGAGAGATTTTGCCCTAAGAATCGTCGCTGATCAGACTGAGATAAGTTATTTATTAAAGGTGGTGAAAGTGGGAACTGCTGAGAGAATATCATACCACACTTCTAGGGAATGAGTCTCTCTCGCCATAAGAATCAACAACGGGTTGTAAGCAATGCAATTTGATTATGAGATCATAGACTTGACTCGATATTGCATGATTCGGGGTACTGTAAAAGAATACAATAGAAGATAGAGTGGGGATGCTGAAAGAGAATTGATTGAAAATTACATTGGAAGGTTGAGGAGGATTGTGTTACCCCTGATCACTACCCAGTCCATTATTGCTTACACTCTTTATGTATCAAATTCTCAAGGGGTAGAGCAAGCAAGAGAAGAGAGAAACGAACTTGTATCTCTTGCGAGAAGGGTGAGAGATTGAAAAATAAGAAAAAGAGAGGACAAAAGTGACAAAAAGAGAGAATAAATTATCCGGGAAAGTCTATGGTCAAGATGGCTGGCCGTTCGAAACCTAGCTCATCTGAAGGGAGCAATGAAGAGGCCTTGGTTGGGGTTATACGGGAATTGGTCGAGAGAGTCGACACAATCAAAGGAGGATCAGATATCGCAAGAGCGAAGAGGTCAGATGAGAGAATTCCCTGTTTCAGAGGACCTCAAGTAAACGATTTCCTGGACGAGTATGAATTATTTGGACTCGATATTGGCTAGACAGACAAGCAACGACTTAAGCACTTTCTCTCTTACTGTGACACTGGCTCGAGGCTGGCTGTTCAGGAGTTGATGGAAGAGGCCGCTACATGGGAAGAGGTCAAAGAGAGAATGAAAAAGGAATTTGAGAAAGACTCAGTTCCAACTACAACGAAGGATTTACTCAACATCAGAAGAGCTAAGTATGACACTTTCAATGTTTTTCTTCAGACTTTCATCCGAACAGAAAGAAAATTTCCACACTTGGATGAAGCTCAGAGATGCTGTATATTTTTGATAAATTTTATTGACACTGAAAGGCAGGCAATTCTCAATCAAGCTCGGCATTATCCTCTCAGATGGGATGAAATGGTTGCAATTGTTATAACTTTACCTAAAGTTTCTCATAAGAAATGGTCACAGGATCAGATCAGTACGTTGATCAAGGACTGGGAAACGGAGAATGGTCTATGCAGAGGGAACAATCTGAATGCTGAAAATATTATTCAGAGGGTTATGGCCAACTATATGCCTGTTAATCACGTTGTGGATGAGAAAGGGAAGAAGAAGGCAGAAAGTGATGATGATGAGGATGATGATGATGATGATGATGATGATAACTATGGTAAAAGAGGGGATTCCTCCAGATCCCGAAATAATGGAGGGAAATGTGAAAAAAAGAACAGAGAAAAAAAGAAGTATGATGAGCGACCGAGGAAGAGTTTTGTCTGCTACTATTGTGGTGAAGGGGGTCACACTACTACCTATTGCAGGCCTCTTGAGAAAAATGTGAAGAGTGGGGTAGCAAAGAAGGATGCTATGGGTCATGTCTGTGATCGTTCATGGAACAAGTTGGATCTCGGGCATCCAGGAGGTGTGAGGCTTCTTGCTCTTAAACAAGATGGAAATATGAAGAAGAAGAAGAAGAGAAAGACTAATGTGAATGTTCATTTTCTTATTGACGAATTGCCTAATGAACTTGTACAGAAAATAAGTGACCCTCATGCCGCGATTGAGTTGTCTCTGCAATCCTTAACATTGATAAGGGATGCTCCTGATGAGGCTTCTACAAGTGAGCCTTCATTAAAAAGAAATTTTACTTCTCAGAACCCTTCTAAATTAGTGGAATCTCCTTCTACTGAAATGACTCACTTACTGGTCAACATGATGTCATTTGATGGTGATCTACCTCCAGAACTCGTCATGGAGCCTAGTGTCGTGCTTGGTGAAGTGAGAAATCTTCAAGCACGCTTGACGTCCCAAATGATAGAGGAAAAGAAAAGAAGGAAAGTTGAGGAGTCTCTGATTAATATTCTTGATGATCCAGAGTCAGAACCTCCGCACAGGAAGAATGAGCAAGGAAGGAAGAGGAAATTTATTCTCAAGAATGATTTGGAAGACGAGACAGTGATTACTGATGTGATTACTAAAATGTTGGAAGAGACAGAAATGACCCTGTCCTTTAAGGAAGCAATGACTCTAGCATCTAAGCTGAGAGAGGAACTAAAGAAACTGATTGAGAAAAAGAAACTAGAAGTTAATTATTTGGGATCAATTTTTCTCAGTCAAGTGAACAGGTCACTTCCAGGTTGTGAAATGAGATTCGCAACCATGGGATGTGAACACCTGACCATTTATATTAATCAAGTGAAGATTCGATCCTTAGTGGACTCTGGGGCAGAAATAATACTTCTTTCCCAGAGAACAATGGAGGCTTGTGATTTATCTATTGACAGACCTGCTCAAAATATACTGAGTAATATTGCAGGGGAACTTTTTGTGGCTGGGTTTATTGACAATCTGCCTATCAGAGTTTTGACTATGTCAGTTGAATTACTGGATTTTGTAGTGTCAGAACTGGACCACGATTGTATTTTGGGCACTCCATTCTTGCATAGGATGGAGGCAGTCTAATTTTTCAGTCATGAGGGGTCATCCTGGATCGGCCTACAAGATCCTGAGACTACTCAGGAACAGACCTTTATGGTCAGCATAAAAAATGATTTCAAGCATCGATTGTCTGCTAATTCAATCAGAAAAGAAAAGTCTACTGAAAGGATTAGGAGACTAAGAGAAGAAGGCAAACAAGAGGTTAAAGAAGAAATTTCAGAGGACATTAATCAAGTTTCGAAAATGATAAAAGCCCTTGGTAATTTCAAAGATGGAGACGGACAAATTGAAGCATTGACACTGGTAAGGGAGGGAGGATGAAATTAAAATTTGCATCGACTCATCTCTTTTAGGAAAATAGTCACTGAGTCAAAGAGAAAATACAAGCCCAAGGGGGTGTAGAAAAACCCGGTGGTAGTCCTCATAGAAAAGGATTATGATGAAGCATTGAAAAAAAGAGGCAAATTATTAAAGTATTAAGAGAATCTGCAAAATTGGGGAATAGGGTCACCAAAGAGAGATTTGACACAATGAAGATAAACTCGGATCAGTTTATCCTGCCTAAAGAGAAAGAATATATCTTCAAAATGTGTCAGGAGTTCTCAGGTGCATTCTCCTTTAATGATGAAGAGAGAGGGCGGTTGGACGTGGATATGATCAAGATGGCCAAAATTTGGACAGTTGATCATGTTCCATGGAATGATAGGCCGACCAAGTATGCCCTGAAAGAAGAAGTAGAGGTTGTAAAATATCTTGACAAGAAGATTGTTTCTAACGTTGTTGAATGTGCTGATGGACCGTATGCTAACCACTGGTTTTGTTTTTGGAAACCAGGGGGTGGATTGAGATGGATACAGAATCTTCAGAAGCTCAACTATGTGACGACACGTGATGCAGGTAGTCTTCCTAATGTTGATCTCCTCTCTGAATCTTTTGTTGGTCGATGCATTTATTCCCTAGTTGATTTATATTCTGGCTATGATCAGTTTCTCATTGATCTCACTAGTCGATTAATGACTGTCATGCACACGCCAAGAGGGCTCATTCAGATGTGCGTGGTACCTCAGGGTGGGACTAATGGTATGGCAGTGGTTCAAAGGGATATGATCCAAGTCATGCAAGATATTTCTCCTGAAATAACTTGCCCTTATATTGATGACAATCCTGTAAAAGGACCCCTAGTAAGGGATGAGACTTTGGTCGCAGGTGGAGTTAGGAGTTTGTCTGGGAACACGATGAAGGAGTAAAAATGGTCATAGAGAGACTTCAAAAATATAACCTGACTGCCAGTGGACCAAAGTCCCTTCTCTTAGAGTCAGAAGTAAGCATCTAAGGTTTCAGATGTTTCTCCAAGGGTAGGAGTCCTGAACCCAAAAAGATAGACAAGATTTTAAACTGACCTCTGCCACTCAAGAGAGTGATAGATATTAGAAGTTTCTTGGGTGTCTGTGGATTCTAGAGGATTTTTATCCCTCATTTTGCTACCCTTGCAGAGCCTCTAAGGGAGATGGTAAGGCAAGGGGTTAATTTAGCATGGAATGGAAAAAGGCAAGCCGCTGCAGAAACTCTACAAGAGAAATCAAAAGTGGGGGTGTAGTGTTGGGAGTGTCTTTTTATGATGATGAGGAAGGAAGACCTTTCATCATCGAGGCAGATGGAGGACCAGTTGCTCGGGGTGGTGTGCTCATTCAGAAAGATGAAAATGGGAAAGAGAGGCCTCTGAGATTTGAGAGCAGGACTCTTTACTCTATAGAAAGAGGTTATACCTAATTCAGAAAAAAGTTGTTGGCAATCATTCATAGCCTCAAGTGCTTCAGGCACTATATACTAGAGAGAAAATTCATCTTGAGGACTAATTCGTCTACTGTGGTTGGTGCTATTAAGAAGCACCAGCAAGTAGATCCAACAGTCAGCAGGTGGATTGCCTTCATCTGGACTTTTGATTTTAAGTTGGAAAATATTCTTACTGAAAATAACAGAGCAGATTGCCTGAGTTGGATCCTATAAGTGGAGCTTGTGGCCTGAAAAGAGAGACAGCTGGGGAGAGATCTCTAATGTCTATGTTTATGAGTTGATTTTTGGGAAAGAAGAAGAGGATGAGCCCAATGATTGGTATGCTAGAGTTAATGCAGCAGCAGTGGCTGCCCATGAAATGGGGGAAAACTCTGATTCAAAAGAAGAAGAAGAAGAAGGTGAAAAGAAGGAGGAAGATATATTTTTCATTTATGAAGAATACGATGGAAGTTACTAAGAGATTGGTAAGAGGATGAAAAAAGAACAGCTAAAGGAATATTATTGTAAAAATTCAAGGAAGAAGTTCAGATTAAAAAGAGGGCATCTCTTTATGGATGGTAAGGGAGGACTACCTCCACTAAGAGTGGTCTGTGGTAAAGAGAGAGAATTAGAGATAATTGTTGCTCTACATTAGGGGGTTGCAGGTAGCCACAAGATGTTAAGGTAACCTACTCTAAGACTGTCAATCTCTACTTCTGACTTGGCATGAGAGACATGATTCTCAGATTTTGTAAATCATGTTTGTTATGTCAGAAAAGGTCTACTACAAGAATGATTGAACTTTTATTTCCTACTATTTTAGTGGAACCAGGCAGCATAGTTCATTTGGATCTCATCACCATGCTCTTAGGCATGGGAGGAATGAAATATATATTAAACATGAGAGATAATTTCTCTTGATATGTTGAGGCAAAGACTCTGAAAAGGAAGACAGTCGAGCAAGTGGATGACTGGATAGAGGAAGTCTATCTCAGGTATCGTTTCATCAGAGAGTTTGTCTCAGACAGAGGATCAGAGTTCAGAAATGAAATTGTAAGAAGAACCACTCTCAGATTGAGTGTCAGAATTCGATATGTGACAACTTACCATCCTCAAACGAATGCGTCAGTTGAGAGAGGTCACAGAACCTTAAAACATTCATTGCCTAAGTGGTGTGAAGGAAATCTCAGTAATTGGCCAAAAGTATTAAGAGTTGCTGTTTATGCTGACAACATAACAGTCAAGAGGACTACTGGCTATGTTCCATTTACTCTGTGGTATGGTCGGTATGCTACCTTGCCTATTGAGAATATAGTCAAAACATGGTCAAATCAAGAGAGTGACAAAGACTATTCTATTTCAGAGCTCCTCCAGATCAGAATGAGCCAAATATCAGAAGTTGATCAAGCAGTGATGGATGCTGCAGAGAGAATGACATCCAACAAATTATCAGATCAAGAGAGGTGACACAAAAAAAGATACATAAGAAAAGAGAAACTGAAAGTTAGTGATGTTGTCCTCGTGTTTGATAGTTTTCTTGAAACTCAGTGGACTAAATGGTTGGAGCCAAGATGACTTAGTCCTTATCTATGAGATATCAGAGATGGATGGATCTAGGATTCACAACATGGTGTCGGGGTTAAGACTTCGTAAGTTTATCTCCAGAGACCCCGATCTGATCCCTACAGTGACCTCAAAGAGAGGGAAGAAAGGTCCGTCATCCAAGTGAGAGAACAGTTTCAGAGAACTGAGAGAAAAGTACAGTAAGACAATGAAAACAGCAAGACTGAATTTTCAGCACTGTGATCGTTCTTGCTTGGTCAATTCAACATTCAATTCTTCTGCAAGTCAATTAATTTTCTATTTCAGTAAGCAACAAAGCTAATGAGACTGTATCCTTTAGGCAAAACCACAGTCGATCTATGAGTGTCAAGTCCATGAGAGTGGGGAAATAACTGTGAGATACAGTTTTTGTGAGTATTGACGTAGTGTCAAAGATCTGAGGAATTCATAGTTGTGGTACATCAGAGGATATAATCAGTGTTATTCTTGTGATAAAAAAAAAAACATGATGGGCATAAAGAAGTTCATCTCTGTCTGATCGAGAGTTGTCAACAGAAGAACTTCGTGTCTTCGACTAAGTTGTCCATCCAAGAAATCCAGATGAGGACAGACATAAAGAAGCCCAACTTTGTTTGACTGAGAGTTGTCAGTAGAGGGACTTCGTGTTTCTTAACTAAGTTGTCTGTCTTGACTCAGATGAGGGAAGGGACCTCACTGAGATCAGCATTTCGGTATTTCTTTGGGACTGACGGGACATCTTTTGGAAAATGAATTCCTAGCTGAGGGAAGGGACCTCTCTTGGTCCAGCATTAAGCATCATTTCTTGAGGCTGAAGGGAGGTTTCTGGTAAGGGTTTGATGCTGGTTATCATGTTGTTGTTCAGTGCCTCTTGAGACTGAAGGGACGTTTTTTTAGAAAGGTTTGTCCTGTTATGGGCCATGGGTAGTCTGCTTGTGAGTTATGATATGCATGCTTGATTGTCTGTACCTGGGATCTTCTTTTTTAACCTAAAGATGCATTGATTGTCAGGGTCAGCCAGAGCCTTACCGCAGTAGGTTGCAATCTGGTGGGGTCAGCAGGTCTCCGACGCGAGTGTCGAATTCCGTAGTCGACTGAGGCTAAGACTCCGGGGGTTTGGCCTGTGAGGTCGAGAGGGGTCAGCTGGTACCCTACCGTAGTAAGAGGATGCAATCCAGTGAGGTTCGCAAGAGCCCGGAACTGTGGTTAGACCGGGTCCCACGTTCAAAAATATGGGCGGGGCAGTCAGCGCCCTAGGCCAAAAACTGGTGGGTGAGCCGGTCCCCGACCGCAGTGGTCAAATCCGGGTTCGGGACAGTTTGAGTGATGGGAGGTCTACTGTCATAGGGTGACCAGACCCGCTATAGTCTGGGTGTCCTGGCGAGAGTGCCAAAGGGCTACCATACTCGAGTAGTGGGTATGCTGGTCCTGACCTGGAGGCAGGTCAAAGGGGCTGTCAAGATAAATGGTCTAATTAGTCCTGGCCGGAGGCGGGCCAAATAGGGTATGTCAGACTGACGGGAGGTCTGGCATTGCTGGCCAGTGGTGGGCCAAAACCAAGGCAATCAACAACTCTTGGATGTGAAGAATTGTCTTGCTGTGTCTTTTATTTTTTTAGTTTATGACTTTATTCTGGGTTTTATTTTGTTTACTTGTTGCCTGACTATTGATTGTCGGGGGCATGCTTGCTAAGGCACAGTCTGTTGTCTGTGGAACTCACTGTTTTGCAGGTATATAAAAACTTATTTGAAGTTCCCCAGACCAGAAAAAAAAAAAGAGGTTTGGTATCCCCTTCCTTTTATCTGAGAAGTTGAGGAGATGCCTCACTCAGATGAGAGAAAGAAAACAGGGTTAGGTATCCCCTTAGTCACTTGAAAAGTTGAGAAGATATCTCACTCGGGCCAGAGATCAGAAAAAAGGGGTTTRGTATGCCCTACTCCTAGCATGGCAGACTGGACAAGTGTCTCAAGCTTTGGTATCAGACTGACAATGTTYTCGATTTTACAGCYACGGTGAAGGTTAAGGTAACCTTTCTCTGCMATAAMATTCAGGTTGGGAACAAATTTCAGAATAACAAGAGGCCAGAACAAGCAGCAAGCAAGAAAGTGGAAACATAATCCTTCTTAAATTTATTTGGTGGCCGACAAGCGGCYTGGTTCAYGAGGAACATGCATCCCTGACCACAAGGTGTTCAAACTTTCAAGCCAGGGACAYAATGAAGTGAGGAGTGAACTGAAATGTTGGAAAGAGAACTGACTCCRAAGGTTGAAAAAAAGTCACGCTTATACAGGATATARWAAATCGCCACGAGCTCGATTTGAAGTAGAGAAAGAAGAAAGAAGATGCTGAAAAGAATGCAGTTATTGGGGTGAAGGGTAGAGGGAGCAGTGCAAGAAACGGAGGGGACAGTCACTAGGGCGCTACTCGCCGTAGGAGTGATGGGGGCCCTGGGAGTGTAAGGAGGAGAGGAAGTGATGGGCGCACTGTAGCGCGTTTTAAATTTCTTCTGAATATACTCCATCATGTCCGGGGATGGAGTCCTCTCATACCACGCAGCAAACAAGTGGCAAGGATAGGGTCTCGAGTGAGCATCATGGCCTCGTGGCTCATCTTCCTCCTCCTCCGAACTGTATTCACGCCACGCGCGAGCTGGCGGCTCTTCGCGCGCCTTCCCTCCTCTTCCTCCCCTCCCTCTTCCCTGTCCCCTACGTACCTCATGCATAGCTGAAAATGAGATGGCTGCGAAAAGTAAAAAGAGAAAAGGATTGTAGCGCTGAAGACTGAGACTAAAAGAATATGGTGAGGATGAGAAGCGGACTTGCCACTAAGAAGAAAGAGAAGGTGTGCTGCGGCGGAATGGACTAGAAAACAGAAGTGACGAATTGCAAAAGGAAAGGGGAAAAGAATGACTGAGCAAATCGTGAAGAGTTGCTGCGTGCTTTGAAGAGAAGAGTGCGAGTGATGCGGAGACGTGAAAAGTCGGGTGGCGCAAAAACAACGGTGCGAACTTCACCGCAAGTGGCGATGAGAATAAGTGAGTCCACTACTAGTCTAGGCCATTTTATATTGGCTGCTCATGCGTTTCGACCCAGCGGGATCGCTGGGTGGGGGGTTGGTATTATGTCAGAGGGCGCGGTGTCCCGGCCCTCCTCTGTGTACCAAGTCCCTGCTTGAAACCAGGTACTCGCTCTGATGCCGCAGGCTCATTAAGTCGTTAACGAACCTCCGCACTTACGCTGATATACCAGAGTGGTTCCCTTACGTAGACAGGTCCTGTGGGTGCTTGCCCCAGCAAAAGGGTGCGCCACAGGACTTTCCATTGGTCCACGCAGGCTCGGCGCCCTGCTGTACAGCAGAGCACTATCGGCCTGTGGCCGTTGTAGCCGTCGGGCTCGCCCTGGGACGCGAAGGTAGAGGATCTGGTGTGGGCTTTTCTACTGCGCGCCAAGTACCACTTCACCAGGTTATGGGTTAGGTGCACAGGGCAGAAGTCGTTGTCAAAAAGAGAGAAGGAAAAAAGAAAAATAAATCGTCAAATTTGAACCCGCGTTTTAGTTGGGGAGAAATCTGGTGGCTTCAGGCCACTGTGATGTTACGATTTCCTTATCTTTCTGATTTTGCTACTACTACTATTATTATTATTATTACTACTATTATTTAATTTTCTTTCGGCTCCTGTCACTTCGCGGAAAGGCCAACGGCTTGAAATTCGAGCGCGGCAGCAGTGTGTGGCCTAGACTGATTTGGCCTATCATATTGGTACCGATGGTTGGGAGGCTCGATCGGGCGCCGTGCGGTAGTACCCCAAAAGAGGGGCGACCCGCGGCCGCATCGTTAGGAAGCTTATCACCCCTGAAGAGGGTCATAAGCCCCCTCCTTGCCATCGGACACGGGTACTCGATAGAGATGAGTCGATGACTCATTTTGGACAGAGAAGAGCGCTCGTCGGAATCCCGTTATGGGACCATCGTACTAAGTTTTGTGGTCTTTTCACACTATAGCTAGACCTACGGCCGTTGGCGTATTGTCTTTTTAATTTCCTCTTCTTGTTTTGTTTCAAATCCCTTTTCCTTAGTATTTTCTTTTTGTTATTTATTCATATATATATATATATTTTTATGCAATTATAAAATCTGAAAAGAGATGCGATTCTGAGAAGTCTTGCTTGGACCTCTTGTTCAGTGCGCAGGGATCGAGACAGGCCGTGACCCTATAAGAGGGAAGTGAGACTAGCCTCGATCACTCGGGCTTGAGTGATTCTGCTATGCCTGATGCTGGCGAGTTGAGTGGAGAATGCTAGTTGGCGTAGTAGGTGCACAAGAAATTGCTTGTGAGCGGTTACGGGTGCTCTGAGTGTCTGGCCGTGACCATTCTGGGGTCGGCTATGGCGAATTGTCCGTAGAGGGTTTGTAATGGCGCGGTGCACTGGGCTACACGACTATAGGCCGACATACCTCCAGTTTGTCTGGAGGTGGGAACCAATGTCGGGTGAGGGGCCCACTGTGACGGCTACCTTGGATTATAGCCGTTGCAACGGAGAGGTGAGACTGAGGGTTAATGTGAAAGGGGGAAGAGAAAGAGAGATGAGGGCTGATCATAGAATACAGTTGGCAATTACGGAGGCGAGGGACAGAGCGGAGAGGAGATGCAGGAGGAACGGGGGCACCGACGAAATAAAGGTGACAATTTCTTACCTGGACGCGGGGTCCTCGACGGACAGAGTGGAGCGAGAGCAGCGGCACCTGGACCGTGACTCAGAGGCGGAGAGCGAGGCTAGTGACCGGGAGACTGACCTCCAGTCTTGGAGCAGACCAGACCAGGTTTGCAAGAACCATCCTCAGGCCGGAACAGCTGAGGACGGCCCAGAGGCCAGCTCGCGCCCAAAGAGGCCCAGAGGGCGAGGGACAGAAAGGTCGAGAGGCAAAAGGGAAGAAAGGGGTGTGTGATCGTAACGGGGAGAGAGAGAAGTCCCGATGAGGTCAACACGTGCGACGGAGTTGTAGAGAGAGAGAAAGACGCGAGTAATGGCGACCAAGAAATTACTTTCTGACGTCAGCTTGACTTCCGTGCACGAAGATAAAACAGTGGGCAATGGCCACTGATTGTCACCACCGAATGAGCAGAAAGGAAAGGGTTGATGCGCGAGCTCTGGCCAGGCAAGAAGTGAGGCGTTGTGCGGCGGGGATGCGAGTAAAGAGAGGGTGGACCTGAGTTTAGTCGCACACGTGGCGAGGCAGTTACGGTGCGACAGGGAGTGAGAGAAAGAGAGAACAAGCGAGAACGGGAAAAAGAGAGGGGACTAGTAAAGGAAAAACGAGAAAGGGTGCGCGCGGAAGTTTTCTTCTTGAGAAAGAAGGGGGAAGTTCCGGAGCGTATCCAGGATGTCGTGCGTGCGAGCAGACGAGCAGGACAGTGGGGCGATGAGTGAGTGGCACGTGTAGCATGAGAGAGGCAAGAAGAGGGTCAATGCTGGAAACTGAGGTCGACGTCACAGACTGGCAGGACTTTCACCCTCTCGAGGCCTGGACGGTAATCCACCGAGGATCGTTTCATCTGCTATCCTCGTCAATTAGGGACAGCGATGAACTGGCGCGTGTGAAGCAAGTGGTGTGGATGTATGTGAAGACATCGAGGCTAACTGACGTCCTGCAGCGCGACCACGACAAAAAGAAAACCAATTGGTTTATCGGCGTTTGATGACGCCTCCCTCGTCGTAAGCGTGTAGCACTAGATGCCACCTCTTTTCTTGCTCTCTTCTTGTCTGCGCCATGGTCAGAGGAACTCTTTTCCACCAGGTCCTCTGTTGTCGTTACCAATCTCTTCTGGAACAAGAGGGCAAGGGGGTCCTCTACTCGATCTGCACAGGTGAACACTCGAACGGTGTGACAACGTGCAGACCATCATCCACATGCAGGACAAAGAGAGGGGAGACAGACAAGAGGGTGTGTGCGCACGCAAGCGCCTGATGTTTACATGAGAGAAGAGAGGGTCTATTTGAGAAAGCATACTCGTGAGATCACTGCCAAAGTCAACGCTCTTACGATATGAATTTTATCTTAACTTCGGTTCCATGCTTGCCTTCTTTTGGTTCTTGATGTACGAATAGTCGGGAGAGAGCATGCAAAATTGCCCACAGGTACGAACCAGGATCAAAAGAGGAACTTAACGTACTCGGAGCGTGTTTGTGGCCATAGCGTCGTGAGTATCTAAGTCCCCTAGACTTGATATTGGTCATTTATTTCACTTTAGTTTGTCCTACTTTGACTGGTAGCTCAGTTACGGTCTGTCAGCATTCGATAGAAGATGTTTTATAAGGGAGAGAGCTACAGGAGGGGCAAAACCAGTAAGGTTCGCGTGAGTGGACTCGGTATTGGTCTTGCCAACTGTTCAGCTGTCAGTCGTGGCTCAATGTGATTTGAACCCCTTTCCGCATGAGCATTCTCAATCGTGAGGGAGGTGGGACCTCTATCGTGAACAAGCGAATGGCTTGGCTATGCTGAACTAGAATGACCCTGGAGGTGAAAAATGATTCCGGGTGCAAATTGCAAGCTCGAATCGGGTGAGTTGTACAAGAGATTGTCAGACTAAAGGTACGGTAGCTCTCAATTGCGGATTAATGGATAAAGGTACAGAATCTTGGTAAAACTGCTCAAGCCCCAGATTTAAGACCTTTGCGGTAMAGACGGGCAATTACTAATTAAAAGGGTACAAATAAGGGTTTTATCTCTCAGTTCCAAGTTCATTGTCTCCCTGTTTACCAATTTGTACTTGAGTAATCGATGGGCAACTGTGGTGATGTGATGTTGCAGAATGGCAGGAGTACTTGTTGTTAAAGTTGTTCATGGAATGTAACGTGTGGAGAGATGAGATTACTGTTCACGGAATGCTGAGTCCTTTCCCTCCCTTCCCTTTGAGACGTCGCTCACTAAATGGGAGGGCGAGAGGTTATTATAAGGAAGGTGGCTTATCTCCTCGCCAAATTTTTGCTTGATGGTGATTGACTAGTGCTTATCACATCATTTTCCTAGCTAAGTGAGCTGCTCTGAAACAGAGTAGACTGAAGCGTGCACCTTATTTCTCTTGCATGTCTCCCTATCTGACATGCAATACTTATCTGAGTGATAAACCTTTGATCTCGCTCACTACAATCAGTAGTCCAGACAGTGGTTACCCGATTCTTCCAGTTATGAGTCGTGAGATCACTGTCACCCAGAGCTATGTAGCAATCAAACCGCTGTCAGTGATGTCCTATACAGTGTGCGATCTGCGCTCAATGCTAGAGATGTCAGGGTGTTAATTGGGATGGGACCACACTCAATAATAACCTGGGTACTACCTGAGCACGGTCTGCGATAGCTGTGTTGGGCGCTCTACTCAGAAGGAGAGGTCTGACTGAGTACATTTACCCCACGCTAAATGGGTGAAAGGACTTTTATGCAACACTCTGTAGGTTAGGGAGAATTCTCACGAAGAGTGAATAAAGGACATAACATCAAGCAAACTACTCTTACTAACTGCAGATGTCGGGTGTGCCTGGTGGGTCACCTGTTTCCCTAGTGACTTACASGTTCCCAGCACTAGTGGACTTGTGCATAAGTAGACTCGCGTTCTAGTCACACTGCTGAGAACAACTYCTGCTTAGTGTACTRGGACTGTCCGACAGACAAAGAAGGAACCCATATGAGAGCGAGTCAATAGTCCCAGTGTAATAGGCCTMAGTAGGGAGATGGGAAGTGAGGACATGCTAAGGGTGACCTACACGCTACATCGGGGCAGAGCAGAAGACTGGGAAGAGAGCGTTATCAGAGATGTCCAATCCCAAGTTGAGTTGATGAGAGAGCACGCACCGAAGTTAGTGAGAGGACARAAAGGTATCGAGYATACTATCTATTTCCATGTGTCAGATGAGAGTCTGYGCWGTACATTTTTTTTCACCAAAACTGTTGATCAGGCAAAAAGGAAGGGAAATTGACACATATCAGTAGTGAATCCATGATTACTGTTCTCTAGARCTGACCTKGTCGCTGCATCCCAAGAGACCAGCAACTCTCACTACTCAACAAAAGACAATTGATGGACGAGGACTTTGGGACGAGTTATACACCGTGCCATTCAGGGAACGGAAAGTGAARAAAAACTCTCATTGCTACTAAGAGACRAACCGCTTGCGCTCACKRYGTGTTATCAGAATCTGGCCAGCAAAGTAATCAGAACATCTCTRATGTCTGAGTCAGTCAATTCTCGTCATRAAAGATATATTCAAACTCAAGGGTAATCATTGTTCACTTGAAAATAATTCGGTCSTTTCTAGTTAACGTGTGGTTTCTAGCTGAGSGAGTTGGCAATGAGTGCTCTTAAATGAGCTACCTCAGATCATCAGTTTGTTATATAGGACAGATCTCGTATCGGCATCAGAATTRACAAGACCCTCCCAACGATTTGCAGTTTTCTCGGAAGTTTCATCACYGAATGRCCAGTGTGTAGTGACTTGTTATTTCCACWKCATTCGGCTATTTGAKTCACCTGAAAGTTTYAATTARAGTTTGACCAACCAATCAAACAACCCTTGCAATTCATCSGGGGCAGTTAGGCCAGTTACGAAGACMATYAAAAAATCAGCAGTAAAAATTGTCTCAACACATGAGTACAGTTCAGTCGTATTCAATCAATGAGACAGTCTTGGCCAGCCTCAACAGGATTTCCATCAAAGATGCTATTAGATATCAGTATGTCACTGTTGTTGGCTTCAGTCGAGGGGATTGGTCAATTTTTGTTGTACATACCTGTTTCGCTGAAGGCACCATCCATGACCTCAGACTCTATGTGAGGAGAGGCAAGGAGTCCCATGAGCATTTTGACTCACTTTGGGCCGAAGCAGCCAAACACCTGGAGGAGAAAAGGAGGGAGTGTGATGAGAGTGAAATAAAGTTGATCCACAACTTTGGGACCAAACTCTATACCGAGTATCCTAAGCCTCCAGTACCCTTCATTCTCACTGACGACTCTTACTAGGGTGACTTGGTGGACCTTGCGAAAAGGTTTATCTCCCCTGCAGCGATTGACTACGAGATAGTGGTTGAGCCGTGTGAGTTTCCATATCTCAGACGAGGGATTTTTTCTCAGCCATACCTTCCTACACTATGGGAGGAGTTTTGTGCCATGGTTGACTTCCGCATCAGAGGACTTGGATGAAAGTGCTCAAAGCTTGCAGGATTCAAATGGCTCTACAGTTGGAGACCTCAAGCTCAGGGAGTACGGAGACATGGCAAAAAACACAAAAGATAGAGAGTAAAATGAGAGACTGAATGCGAGATTCTGAGGGTTGAGTGAGGACTCTTGATTGATGCTGGTTATGCTCTCTACATGTGAACTTTTTGAAACTATTATGAGTTCTCATTCTTCCCTCATTCATCTTGCCTTTGTTTTGAGTCATTTGGTCTTGATCTTCGCGTCTGGCATTGCTTGATGATTGTTTTCCTTGCTGATTATGTCACAGTTCTCAATTCCCTAAATTGACATCTTGATACACGCATGGCATAATCAATTTAGTTTTATTATTTGCATCCTCATTGCTGTTCCGAATCACAATTAAAGATTCCTAAGAACGGGGACCGGCGAAGACTGCAATTGAAGGGTCTCGCTCGAAGCCGGACGCACACAACAGGAAGGGATTTGCATTTTTTAATTTATTTTATTTATTGCAATCATCACAAAAACCCTGCGTGACAGCCTGTTGGCTTTCCAATCACCCGAAGTGTCCCAACTGGAAAAAGTGTCACACTATGTCCCATTTGGTTAGCATAAGGTTCTTTGCAGATTGATGTGTTCGTTGTTCGCGGTAGCCATATTGAGGGCATCGCTGTGCGCCTAGGTGCTTCGCTGCCGTACTACCTGTCCGCTGGCTGCGCCTTCCGTGAGTATCCTGTAGGTTGGTTGCCTTGGTGTTGGTGCCTTGCTTATGTTGTACTGTGCTTCACGGTCTCTGCGCGGCATCCTACGTGCCATGGCGTTCCTTGCAGTCGCTTGAGTTGGAAGTTGAGTGTTGAGGGTAACAGCAAGGCTAGCCGTGAGACTGCAGTCTCACCCGACAGTCGAAGAGTACAAATTTATGCTGAACGGAACAACGGTGGGCTAACAACAGGGTGAGGACCTGGGGCCAGTTGATGCAGTGTCATTACTGCAACATGAGTAGGGGGTCGTCGGGGTGTCGAACTTGTTGCGTATCGTTATGCCATTTGCACGAACTGACAGGTTGAGAGCTCCTTCCAGATCTCAGGGTTGTAGTGTGACGATAAATGTTCTAAAGGAGAGGTACTAGGGTTCAGGGAAGTAGTCAAGCTTTGTAAAGGAGGTTGCTGCAGCGAGCTAGGGGGTCGTCAGGTGGTTGATTTCAGCGATTTGATTTCAGTTTTGGTCAAACTGCTGCTGTTTGGCCATCATTGCGGGGCCCTCAGACGACTGAAGATTGGAAGACCCTCTCCTGCGAGTCCGAGTGCACCCTCCTTGGATTTAAGAGTCTTAAATCTATCTTCTTCTGTCCTCCTTACTCTAAATCTAGTTTATTGGTTATGAGAGGAAGGTGGCAGGCGGGGTTGCAACCCGTAGGTCCACATCAAGACTCTGTGGGGACTCCGCCCACCGATTGCGGGAACTCTGCCGGAACTCAGGAGGAGTTCTGGAGGCAGGGAACTTAGTGGTAATTTCCTGACTCTCTTTATAAACCCAATTATAACCTCTACCGGTACACCTGGCTATGTTAGACTAAGTATACTGTATGCTCCCTATCTCTGACTTGGGTTTGACTTTCAAGACATGAGACAGATTAAGTAAAAAAAAACGCATGCGCAATTTCAGTTTCAGTTTTTTTTTATTGTCTGAAAGCAGATTACGAAAAGGGGGTTGCATCAGGGGGAAGTTTGGGACGAGGGCAGTTTTGCTTGTGCTTGAACGGGTCTTATAGGGTTAGGCATTGTTTCTAAGATGAATGACTTGACTGCTGTATTTATTCTGTTTTATGAAGGGCCAAGCATTGTTTCCAAGACGAATGGCTTGATCGCTATGTTTATTTAATTTAACCAGGCATTGTTTCTAAGATGAATGGTCAGGTTGTTGTTTCTGTGGGGTATTGATTGTGCAAGCCTTGAGGACCAGACATTGCTTCTAAAATGAATGGTCTGGTCGCTTTTTATTTTTGGTGGTTTCTGAACAATTTTTAGGTCTTGACCTAGGGTACTGTATTTTTTATGCTGAGAAAAGAGGGTTGAACATGTTTCTAAGACGAATGACCCAACTCTTTTGGTTTTTTTATTCTGAGGAAGGTTCATGTCAAAGACATGACATTGTTTCTAAGATGAATGGTCTAAGTCTGAGGCCGCAGGATTATAATGTAAACAAGGGAATAAGACTTTCTATATTTCTATAACTATATGCTTATAAAAACAAGGCTAGCCAGACATTGTTTCTAAGACGAATGACTTGACTATAACCTTGTCACAAATTAAGAGAGTATAATTATAAAGCTATAACTGAAGGTAACTTGGGCCAGCTGAGCATTGTTTCCAAGACGAATGGCTCAGTCTTACGCCCACTTTGAAGATTAAGTTCAGAGAAGTATATATAACTAGTTTATTTAAGTCGATCATAGCTACTGAACATTGTTTCTAAGATGAATGACTTAGTCGTATGCCCAATGAAGAGAGAAGTAGTTGTGCAACTTGTTCGTGTATAACTAAGGCAAAAAGTTCACATTGTTTCTAAGACGAATGACCTAACTCGATGCCCTATGTAAGCTAGGTATAAAGGGATGAATTATTGAAATACTATAAACTATTGGTTGCCAAAATTGACTTGGGTTGGTTAGAGTACTTACCTTTTTGGTTTGGCCTTGCATGTGACTGAGTGGGATTACTACTTGGTCTGAGTTTCAATTTGATAGGTAGTTGCATTAGTTGCTCCCCACGTGCTAGAGCCATAAAAATTAGTTTCAATTCCTGTTTTTTCTTAGGTAACTTTTTTTCACTTAGATCAATTCTCGCATTTTTTGGGATCTTTTGTTATACTTGGCTTTGTATAAATTTTGGTAAGCAACTTTCTCTATGGGAAGGGTTGCCGAAAATTTATGTAAATCCAAGGAGTTCGTCAAACTTTGGTTTTCAATATTCAACTTGTCTAAATTTCATACATGGCTTAGTAAAAATTTGGAAAGTCTCATTTTCTAAAGAGAGTGCTGCCCAAATTTTTGCTAATTCAAGGAGTTAGACAAAATTGAATTTTGCAAGGTTGAAGACTATTTTTGTCTTCATATTCAGACTGATATAAATTTTGGAAAGACATTTTTGCTATGGGAAGCGCTGTCAAAATTTTCTTAGTTTAAAGGAGTTAGATTATATTTTGACAGGTGACGATTCTGGCAATCCACCCTAAATAGTGAAAATGTTGTCATAGATCTGCCTTGCGTTGGGCACTGCCTTAGAGGAAGGTCTAGGCTTAGCTTGTAGAAGAGTTTTGGGTGAGAATGTATTATGAAGTTGTATTCTCCATACACTTATGATTTTAACTTGAGGATTGACCTGTCTTGTGTTTCAAGTCTTCTTAATCGATTGATTCAGGACTTGGGCTTAAATTCATCTCGCTCCTACGAGGATCATCTTCTGTTATCATTGATAACAGATCGGTTGCCGATTCATTGGTTTACGACTCAACTTCAATCCACTCCTGCCACTCAACCTAAAGGTTTTAGCCTTGTGATTTGAACTATTTTGTTGTGTTTTCGCCCGGACTTTATTTGAATGGTCATTTAAAGAAAAGTATTGAGTACTTTATTTAAGGAGTTGCACAAGAGTGAGGCTTGTATGGCTAAAGGCAAGAGGTGTGAGTGCAAAGAAGGTTTGAAGTTGACCTCGTGTAGGGCATGAACTGTTTGGTTGAATCATTGATGTGATTGCAGGTATGTTGGGTGATTCAGCATTTGGATTTGACTGCTTGCAATCATATACATACGTATGGCTGAGAGGAGTCCCACTGTGAATGTGAGAAGTTATCGTCCTATATGAATAACCCTTTATATATATGTGAATATATGTGTCTTGAGTGTTTCGTGCGGCCTACTGTGACCACACGTAAGGGTTAAACAAATTATGTTTTTGAGAGAAAATGGGGTTTCCTTTTTACCCTTTACTTTTTAGAGTTATTATATAGATCGACGTTGTAGTCCGTGGCAGCCGTCAAAGTCAAACCCCTTGATTTCTCTCCAGGCCCTAGATGATGGAGCTGGTCTTCAGAGCCGTAAGAGACGATTGCCACCACATGTATGAACCTATGTACCACCCACTCTCCCCAGGTTGCAAAAGAGGGTGTGGTTCTCAACCGCACTTGGCGATTGTCTAGCGTCGAGAGATCATTCCCTCAAGGCGTGTGTCAGCTGACACCTGAGTGTCGAATGCGACGCTCGAGATTAACGAAGACCGCATGAGTATGGGTACTACATAGTACGCCATCATCGCGACCGCTTGCGTATGTTTGCATTGCGAATCGATATGAGTAGGCCCTGCGTCCGCCGTTTTGTGTCGTTTCGTGTATATGTATGTGTGTGTGTGTGTGTTTATTTTTATGTTCTCTAGAGTGGTGTGCGCGTGGTGAGTGGGATACGTCCTAGTCGACCGATGTCGAGTCGCACTTGGGACCTCAGTCCCCCAAGATGTTGGTTCGCGTGCGGGTTCGATAGAGGCGTAATACCGCGCGTAGCCCCCATGCTACAACAAACGAGAAACGCCCTCGGCTGGTCCACCTCTGCGATTGCAACTGATCAGCTTTCGTACTGTGGACTGGTAGCTCGACGGGGATACGTCCACTGAAGGGAGGTGACAGCTCCCGTAAGGTGGAAGCAAGTTGTGCCTCGGGTAGGCCCTATCCTGTTGTAGGGGCTCGCGAGAGGTATGGCTGGCGCACTCGGTCGGAGAGGCTTGCGGAAGCTCCATGTGTATTTACGACGAGTATTTAGACCAACTCCTATGTGACGCGGCTGGGAGGGTCCCACGCTGCCTTGTGCGGTGCCAGACCGATGCGCTCGACATCGCCATGGAACTGTGGCCCGTCGAGATGTCCTCTCGTTTCACTGGTCGTGCAGTCTCCACCTGGCGCGACTTCTCGCCTTTCGCTTACAACGAGGCGTACATGAGGGCATGTCTTATCCTGAGTTTCTCGACTTCCTTAAGCAGTAGTTTTCTCGCCTTGCGCCAACCCGCGACCCGATTACCCGTGCGGCCGAGATCAGATGGCTTGGTGGCGACAATGCCTTAGAGTCGTACATCACGACATTTCACCGTATACGCGCTCAGATTCCCGTCACAGCCATACCCGAGGACACCATGATCCAGCGATTTCGCGCAGGTCTACCTCAACCATTCCAGTTGCAGATGATGGCGTACTCGATCCCCACCTTACCAGAGGCTTTCAACATTGCTAGGGCCATTCATCTCACTTACACTCCACTCGTCGGCCCCTCGCCTCAGCCCGCCGCCGCCCATTCCGCTACTACTGCAACCCCTCACCCTCCCTGCCTCGATAGTCTTTCAGATACCGTCGTGGCCCTCGTAGAGGCTCTGGACGATCCCTCTCTCGTCGCTTGCATGCCCTGCTTTGTGATCCGTCGAGCGTTGATGACGACACTTCCTCAGATGGTTCTGCGAGTGACCCAGACCAGGGAACCGACCCTCAGTCCCCTGCAGAGGACGACGCCTCTTCCCAGGACGACCGCCTCATCCGGGCCCTTTCTGCCCTCCTCCGTCGTCAACCCTCATCCTCCAGGACTCGCTCTACAGTCCCTCAACTACCCCTCCCAGCGGGTTTTATGTTCCCTCGCAGCCGCCTGACCATCGCTAAGAGTGAGGACCTTCGTACACGAGGCATCTGCACTCGCTGCCGCCTCGCCGGCCATACCTCCTCTACGTGCCCGTACGCAGACGCCCTCCAGAGTCACTTTCCACAGCAGGCTCGCCCTCAGGCTGTTCCCCCCGTCTCGACCTCCAGCGCAGCACCCACGTAGCCGCGATGTCTCATTCCCTAGACCCTTCTACGGTAGCAGGCATACCCGTTCGCAACTTTACCTTTGCGCCGCTTGCTACTCTTCCCGACGACTTTGGTCCGACCTTATCCTTGGCTAACACTACCGACAGTGGTATACCTTATCCTTCTTCGTCTAACGTCTCTCGTGACCCCCATCCTCCACGTCCTCCTACCAGGCGTGCTCCTCGCACGACCCGCTGCAGTGCTTCCCTTATTGCAGCTGAGGATATCATTGACTTCCTGGACCTCGAGTGTGTTAAGGTCCGTCAGGAACGTATCCGCCTTAAAGAGCGCATCCTGTCCGCGATATCTCAGCGCCTACACAATCCCGATCGCACCTTACCAATTATTCCGGTGCGCCTCGGGACCTCTACTAGAGTGTATCGCACACTATGGGACTCTGGCTCTACTGGCGACTTCATTCATCCTCGCGTAGTTAAGGAGGCATCTCTCTACACGTCCCCCTACCCTTCCACTGTCATTGTCACGCTTGGTGACAATCAAGCCAAATCCTTTGTCGACTGTGTGGTTCCTGATCTTCCATTCTCCTTCCCTTTGCGGGTGCCCCACAGCCTTCGCAAGGCCCCTCGGTTCCATGACCAGTGGACCTTCGACGTCATGGAAACCCTATACGATCTTGTTCTCGACACTGCCTACTCCCATCGGTTCGCCCATGCCAGCCCCGATTGGACCCACAACGATCTCGTCCTCGACGCCAAGGATGATAAGCAATACCGTATTCCGTTGTTGGGCAAATTGAACTCTACACTTCCCCCCCCTGTTAATGTCACCATGTGTACACCTACCTAGTTCCACCACTTCCTTCGTCGGCCTGATGTAGAACTTTATGTTGTTGACATCACGGATCTCCTCACCTGCAACTCCATGCATCAGGACGTTGAGTTGGTCGAGCTCGATCCCCCACCTCCTGAGCCCCCTGACCCTCCTGATTCCTCAACTTCCTTACCCTCCTCTATCCCTGCTAGCCCATCTTACCTCCTCGCTTCCCTTACCACAGACACACCCCCAGTCCCCACCTCCACACAGACTCCCTCCACCTCTGCTTCAGACGCCGCTGCTGCCAAGGAAATTGACACCCTCCTCTCTTCCTTGCCGCGTAGCCTTGGTGCCCTCCTTCGAGAGTATCACGATGTTTTCCCACCATCCGTCTCCTACAGCAGTATCCCTCCCATGCCCGATATCGAGCACCACATCCAGCTCGAGCCCAACTATCGCATTCAAAATCGCGCCCCATATCGCCTTTCGGTTCCCGAAGGCCAGGAACTCAAGCGCCAACTTGAGGAGCTGCTTTGTCAGGGCTTCATTTAACCGAGTATTTCCCCATGAAGTGCCCTTGTCTTCTTTGATCGCAAGAAGGTTGGCACCCTTCGTCTCTCAACCACTACACGGTCAAAAACAACTACCCCATGCCCCGCACGGATGATCTGTATGACCGCCTCGCCGACCACCATTTCTTCACGAAGATCGATCTTCGTAGCGGATATCACCAGATCCGTATAGCCGAGGAGGACCAGCTTTTCGTTCTCGTTTCGGGCACTATGAGTTTACCGTCATGCCTTTCGGTCTCCGTAATGCGGCCGCCACTTTCCAGACGGCTATGAACACAATATTCCAAAACCTCCTTGAGGACTCTGTTCTAGTCTACATTGACGACATCCTGATTTACAGTCATACCCTAGAGGATCACCTGACCCATCTTCGCACTGTCCTGCAGCGACTACGAGACCACGGGTTTTATGCGAAGCTTTCCGAATGTAGCTTTGCTCAACCCAAAGTCGACTTCCTTGTGCATCAAGTATCCGAGCAGGGCCTCCACATGGACGACTCCAAGATCCAGGTCATCGTCGATTGGCCTACCCCTACATCTCTCCCCGCCCTGCGTAGTTTTCTTGGTTTGACCAACTACTATGGTTTTTCTCTCAAAAACTACGCGCAATATTCTTCCCAGCTTACCCCTCTGACCCGCGGACGTTGTCGGGCGACTGTCTACCAGCCGAAGGCTTTTCATTTTGAAATTAAAAAAAAACATTTTTTCTTTTTTTTTCTGTTTTTGCTTGGTTTTGACGTATGCGTGCGTGTGGATATGGTGTTTATGGATGTCCTCGGGCATCGGGGTCTTCTTACTAACCCTTCGATTGGCTGGAGTGACGGTCCAAACCTTGGTCGCAAGCGGGCGCAGGCGGGTCATGAAAGATTGAATTTTCCGGTGTCAGAACCTGGAAATGCGGGGCGGACGGTGCGCATCGGGATGGGCTTTGATCAGATAAAAAACGGGCGGCCGGTTAAGGTCCAGAACCTCGGCTATGAATGACTACCCGACTACCGCTGGTGCACGTGGCGGAGACTGCTTGCACCTGGTCAGGGTTGCGGTAGACACGCCACGACCTTTATCGGCAGACACAATCCCGAAACAGATCGAACCTACAAGGTGGGGGTGGTCCAACTTCAGGGAAAAGTGGTGGTTTCAAGGTCGGCAGCCTGAGACTTCTCCTAGCGGACCAAAGGACTGGGACATAGCCTGGGGTGGAATATGACGCGCTGGCCACGGAAGGGGCCTGGATGTGACAGCTACGCGATGAACAGGTCGGAAGCCGACGACCAGCGGGTCCGGACTTCGTATGAGGGTCACGGTGTAAGGAAGAGTGATCTGGTTTCTGAGTGGGCTTCTGTGCACTGCAAGAGCCAAGTGGGCAGCCCATGATCGACCGACGAATAATGAGGGGAGCATGTGGAAAGATCTACGTGAGCCGATCCCTGGTGGGCCCCTCAGAGTTCTGGCAAGGTGGAATCCGGAGAGGCGACCAAGTATGACGAAGCGACGGGGTACTGAGTACTAACTCTAACTACCTACGTTGAGTTGAGCCGCGGACCATCGGACAACTCCTTTTATTGGGGAGAAAATATGGGGTTGGATCGACTCGACGAGATCAAACGGAAGGAGTAGAAGAAACAAGACGAATGATGAAAATGGAAGAGGATCTGTGAAGGGGGGGAGAGATTGAGATGCGAGAGTGCCCGCTAGGCCAAGGGCGCCTGAAGCTGTGTTGATGGGCAAACGCGCGCGTGCCATCCCCTCCCGCTAACTACCAGCAAGGCAAAAGGCAGGGGAAGCTTGTGCAAAGAGCGCGAATACCCGTCTTGGGGCGAGTTTGAGCGAGGCTCTGTGAGAAAAGCGGGAGAATCCGGTGACAGGGGACGACGAAATTGGTTGTGTTCAACAAGGAAGGAGGGCTCTGAACAGAAAGCAGAACGGGAACCGGATGCAGGTTCCAAGCCAAGGGGGAATGCGAAATGACGGGGTGAGCAAGGACGGGCGCTGTCCAAAACAGTTGGAGAAAGGGGGGGGACGCACGCGAAGGCGCTGTCAAAGACGTGCGCGCCCTCGACGTTCTTGATAACCGAATTCGGGAGAAGGTGGCAATCCGGAGAGAGGATAGGGAAGAGTAACCATTGGCTAAAACAGAGGCGAAGAGGGATTAGGAGGTGAGGCGAAGGCGAACGAGGGGTGAAAGCGGATTCAGAAGGGAGTAGGTGAAATTAAAAGTGGGAATTTCGAAAAGGGAAGGAAGAAAATTTCGGCGGAAGTAAAATATTTGGGAAAATTGAGGGAAGTATCGTAGTGTTGACCAAGTGGAGTGATTGGAAGAGAAAGAGGTGCAAGGATCAGGAAGTTGAGGGGAGAAGGATATAAAAAAGGGGGGAGAGGAGAAGAGAGGGGAGCGCTCGGAGGTAGTAGCGCACGGTAGCGTTCGAAGGGTGCGAGGAGGGGAACCGCTGAATAGCGCGACTGCGTTCCACGACGGCGGTACGGAGACCGAGAAGCGAGCGAACGGATGAGGGGAGAGGAGTCCTTCGCGAAAAGGGGCTGAGGACTCTAGCGGAGCACGCGGGAGTCGCCGGGGGCTCTAGGAGCCAAGGGAGGGACGCGACCGGGGCATTGCGCACGAGGAGCGAGTGGGAGGAGAGGGGAAGCGACCGAGAAGCACTCGTAGAACGGCCGGATCTGCGCACGAGGTAGCGTTAACACTCCAGTTTTGCGTTCGGGGCTCGAGACCTGAGTGGCGGGCCAGGAGAAGGAAGCAGGGAGAGAAAGAAGAGGGAGCGAGAAAGAGAGAAAGAGGGAGAGAGAGAAAGGGAAAGGAGAAGGGAGAAAGAGGGAGAGCGGGAAAGGTTCAGGTGGCGACTGCTCGGACCAGGCGAGCTGGCGCACGAGGCGGGTCCATCTCTCGATCGCTGCTTTCGAGGCATCGCTCGAGGTCGATCTGACGCTCGATCTCAAAAGGGCTCCTACCCACTGAGCTCGGAGCGTCGCACGAGGTCGCGCCGGCGTGCCTACTCAAGAACACTCGGCCGAGGACCTACTCCCACTCAAGCTCGCGGGGCGCGCGGGCAGGCTGACTGCAAGGAAAGCTAAGACATCAGAGGGACCGGAAGGGGGAGGAGCCAGGAAGGCGACACTCGGACGCGGAGCATGTACGTTACGCTCGGGCCGGTCTCAGAAGGCTTCGTGGCGGAGTGCGAGGCCTGGCTATCCGGAGGTAGCATCTCGCGGATTTTTGAGGCAAGCGAGACGCCTGAGGGAGGTAAAGACGCTCGGAGGGTCCCCAATTGAGCAATGCACGGAGCTCGCCGAGAGCCTTCTGTCGGGCTCGGTACCGGGCAGCCAGCGAATGCGAGATAGAGCTCCCGAAGAGAGATATGGAGGCCACAAGGACGTGACCGAAGAGGACGAGTGAGCGGCGTGGGATCTTGAGTCGGCGCCCGAGGAGTTCGCCGACAGATGGTGCAAGCAAGTTTGGTGTCCATTCTGAATCATGGTAGGATCGCAAGTCGCGGCCTAGGAAACGACTGCCAACCATCGCGAGCAGGCTCGCTTTCCGTTCAGCGACGTACGGGGAGACCATCCCCAGCGACCCGGTCATCGGGAGGTCCGCGCTCGGGAGCAAGGCGCCTGTACCTGCGAAGGCCTTCGGAAAAGGGGGCGTCTCCTGTCCCCTTCTTCGTCGTTGGGTCTTACGAGCTGATAGCCGTCTAGCAAACACCAAGGTGCGCGTCATCTGCGGGTTGGAGGAAGGGCGTGTCGACTTTGGGACCTTGTAGAGGGCGCCGGGGTATCCTCAATTATGGCTCTTCCCGAAGCAGTTTGTGAGCTCTGACCTGCTCAGCTGACGGCACTTCGACGCTACGGCGTGAAGAGCCGCTGTCCGGCACGCCAGGCTAACCACTCGTCTCTTCTGCATTCTCAGATCAGCCCGAGCGGACAGGCTGAGCGTTGACTGCGGACAACAAAAGCAGCGGAGAGAGAGAGAGAGAGAGAGAGAGAGAGAGAGAGAGAGAGAG